>OZ025244.1:61500060-61990060 GCA_964019155.1 Osedax fenrisi
TTTATTTTAACCTTTAACTTTATTATAATAGTACGAACATTATATTTTAACTTTATACATCTGTTCGGTTGCTTTATTTTAACCTTTAACTTTATTATAATAGTACAAACATTATATTTTAACTTTATACATCTGTTCGGTTGCTTTATTTTAACCTTTAACTTTATTATAATAGTACGAACATTATATTTTAACTTTATTACATCTGTTCGGTTGCTTTATTTTAACCTTTAACTTTATTATAATAGTACGAACATTATATTTTAAATTTATTACATCTGTTCGGTTGCTTTATTTTAACCTTTAACTTTATTATAATAGCACGAACATTATATTTTAACTTTATTACATCTGTTCGGTTGCTTTATTTTAACCTTTAACTTTATTATAATAGTACGAACATTATATTTTAAATTTATTACATCTGTTCGGTTGCTTTATTTTAACCTTTAACTTTATTATAATAGTACGAACATTATATTTTAACTTTATACATCTGTTCGGTTGCTTTATTTTAACCTTTAACTTTATTATAATAGTACGAACATTATATTTTAACTTTATTACATCGGTTCGGTTGCTTTATTTTAACCTTTAACTTTATTATAATAGTACGAACATTATATTTTAACTTTATACATCTGTTCGGTTGCTTTATTTTAACCTTTAACTTTATTATAATAGTACGAACATTATATTTTAACTTTATTACATCTGTTCGGTTGCTTTATTTTAACCTTTAACTTTATTATAATAGTACGAACATTATATTTTAACTTTATACTATTATATTTTTAAGATTATACTTTTTATATTTTTAAGATTTCACTATATTATAATAATACGATAACTATATATTAATAATCTAAGGTATCTAAAAAATAATACTAAGTATCATCTAAGATTTTATTTGGATTTTGAAAATACTGTAGTTTTAAAATAAATAACTATATTAGTCAATTTGCATAAAATATTATTACATACATTATGTAAAATTATGTATCCTCATAAATAAATTAAAAGTTACTGATTGTAATTAGGAATTTATAATAGTTTAAACCCACTCTTAAAACATACACACCCATATATATAATATCATTTAATTATTCAAATAAAGGACATAAATAATTCTATATATTTGATATTATATTATAGTTATACCAGAATTTGTTGTGAGAATATGAAAAATGTCATTTATAAAAGTTATTCAACGTATTATAAATAACATAATGTTAAACCTTTTTATATTCTCATAATAATTCTGGTACAATATTCAAAGTATATTTATATATATATATATATATATATCAAATATCATAATTTCGTTGATAAGGTATATATTTAATAGATATTTTCTAAATGCAGAACATATATTGACTTAATACTTCTATATATATATATATATATATATATATATATATATATTAATATATAGTTATATACTTAATGTAAATCCTTTTAAGATTATGATTTATTATAATTATTTTTTAATATTTTAATAACATTTGTATTATAACGTAATTTTGTTTACAAATAATTGATCACCACGGAACTATTTTAAATAATGTTGGGGCTTTAGATTGTAGGATGCATTTATATATGTTTATTTCCTTACGATATGTGCAAAATAGCGTTAATATTTATAAATATTATATTGGAATAAATCTGTTAAAATAAATTTAAATAAATATTTTTAAAAATAGGTCAAATGTAACCAATTATCATAGAGAAATACATTATTGACCAATCAGAATAGTGAAAATAATTTAAAATACTAAAATAGATCTGTTATTAAAGTCTATATTATTGCATTTTAACGATATATTGTATCATTATCTAATTATAATAATGATAATTGTTATTCATTAATTATATATAAATGTATATTAATATAAAAAAGACGTATAAAAGAAGTAATAAATGAAGACAAAAACGGGCCTCTTTGTTTTAAAATTAATATTTTTTGTATTCAGTGTTCGGGTCTGAGGTTATAGGATGTCTTGATATTACACTCTTATTATACTACAATATTCATAACTTAATATTATAAATTAATTTTCAATTTTTCATTTACGCAAAAAAAAATATATTATTTACATTTAAATTTAAAATTTCTCAATTAAACAGAATTTTATAATAGTAGTAGAAGTAGCTGTAGCAGTAGTAGTATAATTTATTTTATCACAAAAATCCAATTTTAAATAAATTCAGAAATGAGATATAATAATAATAAAGTTGGTGACTTTCATAATACACGATATGATGCCTCACTTGCAGGTAAGCAATGCGGAGAAGTAGTAGTAGTAGTAGTAGTAGTAGTAGTAGTAGTAGTATTAGTAGTAGTAGTAGTAGTAGTAGTAGTAGTAGTAGTAGTAGTAGTAGTAGTAGTGGTAGTGGTAGTGGTAGTGGTAGTGGTAGTGGTAGTGGTAGTGGTAGTGGTAGTGGTAGTGGTAGTGGTAGTGGTAGTGGTAGTGGTAGTGGTAGTAGTAGGAGTAGTAGTAGTAGTAGTAGTAGTAGTAGTAGTAGGAGTAGTAGTAGTAGTAGTAGTAGTAGCAGTGGCAGTGGTAGTGGTAGTAGTGGTAATATGATGCCCCATTCACAGGTAAGCAACGCGGAGAAGTACGGCTGGAACCCGAAGAATCTATTGAGACAGATTGCAGACATTTACATTCACCTCAGTGTCAATGATAAGTTCATTTTAGCGGTGTCAAACGATGAGGTAGGTGTACTTGTGGTATTGTTATGTGGTCACTCCTATCTATTTACGTGAAACAAATGTTAACGCTGAATATAGGTGGCAATACTATAGTTTTAAATAATTTCAATAGCGATCGCTTCGAATTATCAAATTATTCAAATTGGAATTATCAAATTATTGTTAAATAACAGTTATCAGTACAGGTGGTGCATTTTGTCATTAATTTCACAAATTCATTAGTGACATATATTTCCTTCTGAAAATCTTTAGTATGACTTTCTAATATCACACACACACATTGTTGTATACTCAATTGTTAATTGCTCATAGTTTCATGTTATTTATTAGTACAAATGTGAAATTCCAATATTAATAAGTGTAATATTATTAATTTCTTATAGAGATATATTACTGTCAATTACTTTTTAATAATAACATCTAATTGCTATTGTGAATTTATTACAGCATTATATTACTATCAGTGCTTTTCTAATAACATAATTTCTTATTCTATATCAATTGCTAGCGGTTCATATTATTAATAATGTTATTAACTACTAATTTACACATATCTATATATTATTACAGCGTTCTTGCAGTAGAGAACTTTTCAACAATGCCTTAATGAGATTAGATAAAGCTAAGGTTTCAATATAAATCTTCAATGTCTTATCCATATGTCACGATACTCTTATTAATATATAATTTACTAATCGATATCGTTTAACTATGTAACTAACACAGTATGTTTATATAATCTCTTAAATGATATTTATTTATCGAAGTAGATTTATATAATAACCGAATTAGCGAATATCAACTAGTTATAACATCGAATTAACGAATATATGTACTAATTCATTTCAATTACAACTAGATTCTCTCGCCCGGAGAATTAGAATCTTTCAATAGGTTTACGAAGAAAGTATACACCATATTGGAAGAGAAGGCTCAAGAGGAGGAAGACTTTGGTGATGATATTCCCGATGAATTTAAAGGTTCCGATGATTGACATTCTTTTTAAGATCATCATTGTAAAATCTTATAATATGTTATGATTTTATATTCCTAATCAAACTTCCTTTATTGCTATTCTATTATATCTTAACGTTTATAAATCATATTAACTTCAATGTATTATTGTAATATTAGTGTAATTGTATTGTTATTACATAGTAGCGTTAAATATATAATACTATTATATTTTAACGCTAATACATCATATAAATTGATCACCTATATTTCATATTTCATATACAACATTGTACCTCCACTAATGGCGTTTAGGATCCATAACATCGTGTAATCCTACCTATTAATTCAGACCCACTAATGGACACGCTGATGCACGACCCCGTCGTACTACCGGGAGGTACGGTAATGGATCGACCAATCATAATGCGCCATCTGTTGAACTCTCAAACCGATCCGTTTAATCGGCAACCCCTCACCGAAGAACAACTTATTCCCGGTAAAAATTTAGTTTTCTAGAAATAGTTAAACATTGTTAGGCATAGTACATACTTATGTTTACTGATGAGTCATTACTAATTAGTCACCGATAATGACACAACTATAGTTGTATAACACCATTTTTCTATGAATATAGAATTTCAATGATTACTCACTTAAATATATATCTACAATTTTAATCTACATAACTGTAATATAATATAAGCATAAATTAATATTGTGTTATTATTTAATTAAACGTTCTGTTAATAAACTATTATATTGATTTATATATCGATTATTTAAAATAATAACTTAATACGAATATTCCATGATAATAATTATGCATTTTATTTAAATTATTTTCTTATTTTCTCAACATTTCCGATAAAACACATTTAAATAACAGTATTTGAATATTTTATTATCAATTAAATTTTGATATTCTAAAATAATATTTTTTTTTACTAATAATATTAACATTTACAAAGTATTAGTAAAATCTATTTTATTTTATTATTTATATATTTAATATGTGATAAAATAGTTATATTATTTTACTAAAAATTAATTTGTTATAATTATTTGTATTATTATATAAATATAAAAATATAAATATTAATAAAATTAAAAAATATTATATTTAATAGATCTATTTATGTATATAATTATATGCATATACAGATTTATTTCTATAAATATAGTATATAGACAACAGATAAAAGATAGGTAAAAGGGTTATTTTTAAAAAACTATAATTTTTTAATTGATAGTAATTTAATTTATAATATTATTGATACATACAAAATAAATTATAAAGAAATATAATCATAAATAAATAATTTCTTTAAAAATAACCTTTGCTAAATAATTAAATATTTCCAATCAATTAAAATTGTTAGTAAAGTTCATACAAATTTTATAAATATAAATAATAATATAACTAATATTATAAATCATTTTATCATATTTAGTAATAAAGTAATACTATTTTATGCAAACATTAGTTTTCTATACTTATATTATTAAATTATATATTTAAGTATATATTTAAAAACCTTTTCAGTTGTACTATATTAAAAATTGTAGATATATATTGTATTAAATATAATTTGTAAATCTATATTTTAAATAAAATATTTTGTAATTGATTTATTGTATAATATGAAAATCTTATGAATTACTTTATATACATCTAACTAATTTAATAATTCATTTATACACCCTACATTCAATTGTCCTGCTACAGAATCATACCCTGATAATACATGCATCGCATACTAATATATTAATAACTTATGCATGTCTATTTCTATGTTTGTATTTATTTACCTCAATATTCAGTCCTGAAAATTTTAAAATTAATAATATATCTAAACCCATATTAATTCTTTAGTTATAAATATTTTTAATAAATGTTTTATTATTTTGTATAGAATTGAACTTTTATTGTACTTTGTATTATGTAATATAATAATGTATACTTTCCTAATTGAATTAAGTTATGAGATATGAGATTCTTTAATATTAATATTCTATATAAATAATAATACGTTATTATAATAACACATTATTTACATTTTTACTTTTCATAAAATATAGAAAATGTACAATAACTAAATAATAACAACTAGTTGATTTATTTATATAATTGATTTAGATATAAAATTAAATAAATGTTGTAAATAATAATATTTTTATTACACAAATAGGAGAATATCACATTTGCCCCCTTGTTTTGATTATGATCAAATTTAAAATATATTATATATATAATATTGGGGGTGAGTCCTATTCGATACAGATCATTCCAATATTATTTTTTATTAAAGTTTTTATATATACATTAATATTTACCTTCTATTTATTTGTAGCCACTGAATTAAAGGAGAAAATTAAAGATTGGATTAAAGTTAAGAAATCGAAAAGTAAATAAATACCCACATTTGTAATACATTAATAAATTTAATTGATAATATTTATATTCGTTTTAATAATTTATAACCTTAGTTTTACATTTTATCATCCGGTTAATAATATTTTATTCAAATATATATAATACAATTTAGAATATAACCCAAGGAGAAACCTAATCCTTAGCCCCTTATATTAAGATGAGCCAAGGGAACGCATCAAATTTAATGCAAATGTTCTTCATCTTTGCGGTTATATGTTATATTTAAGGTCAACTTTCCGATGTTAACGATCCATGTCTTCGTCTTCTATGATTCACTTCAGCATTGATTTGTAAGATTAACCTGCCTAGCCTATTAGATCTAGTAATATAATATATAGGATAATAGATAGCATGTCAATATATATTGATAATGTTTAAAACCATACTTATGGTCCAATCTTCTTAATAGTTGTATGAATCATATTCGTTATATGTTTTATTGATATGATTTAAAGTATTTTCAGGTGCCTAATTGTTTTATAACCTAGTTGTTATTGTTGTTGTTGTTATTTTTGTTGAAAGTATTTATTTAGACGCATTATTAATAATAATAATTCTATAATGTTAATCAAACAATATATATATCACATATAGATAAAAATAGCGAAAATAATAGTCTACTTCGTACGATGCGAAACGAACATCAATGTTCGGAAATTTAACTAAAGTCCTAACCTATATTTCCATTTTTCGCACATATATTAAGATAAGTTTATTATCAATTCTATCATCATTCGTGTATTTCAATCTAATGTGTTGTCTCTCCCTATGTTGTTATTTTACTACGTACTTGATTAGTTCTTAACAAACATTACTTTTTGTGAGCCTTCCTCATATTAATAGCTTTTTTATTAAGTGTTCGGGCTTGAGGTTATAGGAGGTCTTGCTATTATGCTATTATTATGCTGCTATTATGTTGTTATTATGAGGCTATTACTGTTAGCTAGGAATTGGTAAATTATTATTACTAGTAATATGTTTTGAGTAGGTATATTATAGTATATAATAGAAAACAAGCTGTGTTTTCTAATACTTCTTATTTTAAATTATAAATTAATATAAATATTAATAATATAATTTATTCGGAACTTTTGAGAACTATAGTTCTAGAACTTTTGAGTATTTTTGTGGACAATTGGAGCCTAAAAGTTCCGGAACTTTTGAGAACCAGGATTCCAAAAGTTCCGGAAGTTCTAAATAATTGTTTGTTGGGTCTGTGTGTTATAGCCACAGACTTTGAAGGGGACCCTTCAAAGTATGTGGCCTATAGACATATAATTAGATGTATTACCTAATTCTATGTCTATGATCATATATAATAACAAATATTTTCCGAAGGAAAAATTTGGAAAATCCTTGATAATAGTATTGTTGTTAACTTCTTTTTATATGGCTGCGGTTTTGTAAGCACATAGGAGAATTGTCACGTGACAAAGGACTTCATACTGAGGTTTTGTAGCACTATATAAATTACATTTGATTGGTTAACTTGGTAAATAAATATAAATGATCCTTGCAAACATATTAAATTGACATATTAAAATTATTTTAATTGAATATTTGTATTTTATTTTATTTTACGTTTATTTGATACATACAAGATGGATACAAGGTAATTATGTTTATTATATATTTATTGTTTTAATTATTTACTTTATAACTTATTATACATATTAAATATATCCTCATACGGTATTCCAATGAAGATAATCAACACAATTATGGTACTAAATCAATGGTACGGTCACCTGATGGTAACACAGAATATTTTGATATAAATTCAGGTGTTCTACAGGTGGATACTCTGGCACCTTTATTATTTATTATTACACTCTATTACGTATTAAGAACATCTATTGATGAAAATAAAGATCTAGGCCTAACACTATCAAAACAACGAAGTAGAAGATATCCAGCAATCAAGATAACAGATGCAGATTATGCTGACGATCTTGTAATATTTGCAGATTCTAGCAGAAATGCTGAAAACCTACTGAATATCTTAGAAGAAAGTGGGAAAACAGTAGGTCTCAAAGTATATATTAAAAAGACACCACACATGAACATAAACTCAAATAAAATGGTAAAATATATAGATGGGTTGTCTTGAAAAATATCGATAATTTCATTTATCTTAGAAGCGAAATAGAATCCACCGATAAAGAAATAAAAATAAGAATAGCTAAATCCTGGGCAGCTCTAGACAAGTTATGTTACATATGGAAATCACCACTCTGCACAACATTAAAGAGGAACTTCTTCAGAGCCGTGGTAGAATCTGTTTTATTATATGGCTCTGAAGCTTTGACCCTAACTAAAAAACATGAGAAAAAGCTCGATGGCACTTACACAATAATGTTGAGAGCCATATTAAATATATCATGGAAAGAGCATCCAACGAAGATTCGCCTTTACTGAAATATTTCACCACTAACAAGTATAATACGTATACGAAGAACACGTTTCGCAGGCCATTGCAATATGCTACAATAAAATATAATTATTAAACTAATACCAAAGATTTTCCGAAGGAAAGATATAACACTTACGCGAAATCGTGTAATTCGAATTTGTATACAAAATACCCCAGTGCCACCTATAGCGGGTTACTTTTAGGAACTATGTGTTGTTTATAATGTAAATTCGTATTTAACTATACACTTTTAAAATGTTAAATAATATGCTTTAAATTAATATTTATATGATGAAAACTAAGTGTTCATTACTAATATATAACAAACAAATATGATATGTATGTTTTAAATGCTATAAGTATATATTTAGTGAGTAAAAGCTAATTTATATTGCATGTAATTTAATAGAGCAATGAAAACATTGTTGTATGCAAACAGAGCCGAACCTAAATATATTTCAGTGATTTCGATACTACTGCTAGCAGCGGTTGGGGATATTAATAAATTATGTTGCATAGTGAGTGTTATATCTTTGCTTCGCAAAATCTTTGCTAATACTATAAAATATACATTTAAAATTTATATTTAATGAAACAAATAAATATTTTTGTAATTATAAAATTAATTATTAATAAACTTTATATAATAACGAATTATAGACATTTACTAATTACATATATATGAAAATTCATACTTATATTAATAATAGGCTACTATAAAATATAATTATTAAAATAATACTATAAAATATATCTTTAAGGGTAGGCGCTGGAATTAAAATATGTTAAACATGTTTATTTTTACAATATTTTTTTATTACATATTATCCAAGTTCTGAATTTTATTTATCATATTAAAAAATATTTTTGAGTATATTTATTACATATTATCATAGATCTAGAGAGAAATTTCTCTCTAGCTCTGTGCATATTATCCACGTTCTGTATTTTATTTATCATATTCCAAAATATTTTTTAATATTTTTGTGTATTTTTATCAATATAAAGTGTTTTACGAGAGTAATCAAATTATAAATGTCATGAAATTGACAAGAAATTTATAAAAATATTTTGTATTTATGTAAATACTTGTAATATGTACTCTTATATTACGATTTATTAGTTTAAGGGTACGCGCGGGAGTTAAAATGTGTTAAATATTTTAATTTTTACAAAATATTTTTATTATGTATTATCCAAGTTCTGTATTTTATTTATAATATCCTAAAATATTTTTTAATATTTTTAAGTATTTCTATCAATATAAAGTGTTTTACGAGAGTAATCAAATTAGAAATTTCATGAAATTGGCAAGAAATTTGTAAAAATATTTTGTATTTATGTAAATATGTGTAATATGTAATCATATATTACGATTTATTAAATTAATCGTTTAATTTGAAAATTTCTACATTTATTTAGGCACAGATCATAGATTAAAAAGCATTAAATAAATAAACAAATCACCTGTGTGTATAACTAGATATCATTGGCTGAAAATAGATGCTATAACTGAAAATATCGAATAAACTTCTTTTGTGTATTGATATTCTTACCTGAAAGACGTATTTTTTGACTCTTGATTTTACCATTATGCCTCGTCGTAATAAACGTTCTTCATCTATGTTAGGAAAAAATAATGCTTCCAAACGTAAGGTAAGTGTAATAATAAAGCACTATAATACAATTTATTATATAAACTAAATAATAATAGATTTTATAATTATAAAATGTGTATTTCATTTAAAATTTATATTAAAAATTTATATTTTCATTACTATATTTTATTGAATATTATAATCTAGTTAAACTTATCATTATTAAAATATATATTTATAATAACATATATATTAATTAAATATAAATGTAATAATAATATAACTCTAAAATACTTAATTAACTACCTTTTTACTTGTGATAAAAGTTATATTTAATTTCACATTTATATTTTCAGTATTATATTTTATTGAATATTATAATATAGTTATACTATAATTATTAAAATGTATATATATACCAACATATATATTAATTTAATATAATTATTCAAATAATAATAATATAAATCTAAAATCGATAATAATCTTCTTTTTTAATTTTTATAATAACATCTAAATATCTATGATAATTACGATAATATTTGTAGAAAAATACAAATTGCATAATGCATTTTTTATGTATTTTGCATTTTCAGTAAAAATATGATCGTAATTATAATAGTTATAATTAGACTTATAATTAGGATAATATTTGTACATAAAATAAATTAATAATATATATAACCTTATATATACTTTTTTACTTGTAATTTACTTCATAATTATGATAATATGTATACACCAAATGAATAAATATATTTATATATATATATATATTATGAATATATTTAGATGCATAAAAAAATGCATTATGCATTTATTTTATGTACAAATATAGTAATTATAAATTATCGTAGCTGTGGAAAACCATATAAATAAATAAATATATTTATATATATATTATGAATCTATTTAGATAGCAGAATATCCTGTACATGGATCTGTTGCTGATGGCCAGTTGACAGAGAGTTCTGGATCTGTTGCTGATGGCCAGTTACCTGAGAGTTCTGGATCTGCTGGTGATGGCCAGTTATCGGAGAGCACTTTCCAGAAAAAGATTTCGGAAATATTGCATTCATCTGCTGGTGATGAATCTAAATCCAATAAATTGGATTTTTCTTCTGTGATAATTCCAATTGATATGCTAAACATAATGTTTACTAATTCATTATGCAAGTATTGCCATGAACCATCGTTACGTGCTTCGGCCGTGAAAAATGAAGGGCTTGTAGCCAAAATACAAGTGATGTGCGCCAACTGTGACAAGCGTATGGAGTTCTGGGCTGGTGAACGTATGAAACCGGAGGAAAATGCTACTTCTACTTTCACTCCGTTTTCTCTAAACCGACGAGCTGTCCAGGGCACTGTTGAAAGTGCCGCTCATTATTCCGGGATGTCTCGACTTTTGGCATCTTTACACTTGCCGAACATGCATCAAAGTTCGTACAGAGGGCATTTAAAACATGTTGTTCAACATTTAAATGAAGTTAGTCTTGTGAAGTTAGAGAGATTACATTTAATAGTTGCCCAAGATTGTATATAATAGAGCATTCAAAAGTTGTTTCATATATCATATATCATAGTTTTTTATTTACTATATTAAAAATGGTAGTCATTAATCTCGTACGACGTATTCAATTTAGTTTATTTTATAAGTTTTATATATAAATTTGATAGTAAAATCTCCTCTATATATTATAGTCTTTTATTTATAGAAATATATTATATTTGAAATTAATATTTAATAATGAAATTATAAATATTCGAATAATAATGAATGATTATCAAATAAACTTAATTTAATAAGTCGTCCGAGATTTCTTAAAAAGTCTTACAAAATTACTAAGTAAGTCATACTAGGTTACTGGTATTCTTAGAATGACTAATAACTATTAATATTTAATAAAAATACATAATAATATTATATTTAATAACTTACATATAGTATATTATAGTTAAATGGAACAAGTTCTAAAATGTAGAAAAATACCTAGTATTATCAATTATAAAATAATGGAAGCAATATTATTTTTTAAATACTATTTAAAATATAGTTACAAATGTAAATCTAAATATATGTAATGTATACTATAATAATAATATAACTATAATATTATAGTATATTAATACTAATACAAATTATATATTAATTAAATTAAAATTATATAAGTTAAATATTTATAGTTGGTTACATTTAAACAATTATGCATACGAAATGAATAATCGTATAAAGCTTCACTTATATTAATATATATTAATTTAATATAATATACTATATATTCAATATAATATAATATTACGGAGAGTAATAGCAGCTGATATTTAAATTAGAATCTAAATTATTGAGATTCTCAATATCCTTCTAAATAATGAAAGATTCAGTTTTAAATAGATCGAAATAGACATGAAATTGGTATACCTTTTATATGCTTATAAGTATTATACTTAAGGGCATACTGCCACAAGCACGCCACAATGTATTAAGATATCAAATAATGGGTCTATACAAAGTTAGGTGCAGAGCATTCAATTCAATGAATTGAGTTAGTTTTTTTCCCATTATATTAAATACATTCACATGCACAATCCTATACCTCAAACTTTTTCATAGTGTGTATTATTCATATATAAATATATACATAAAAAACTTTATATTTTTTAATATGTAAATTCTATAGAAATTGATATTTTTTCAATTATATATATAACAATATTGAATTATTTGTTGAATAGGATTGTGTATATATTTGTTTTTATACAATGCTACAAAAATTAGTATGATACATATAATAGTTTTTGAGTACTCTACATTTATACACACATACCTAGTGCGAATTTATTTATTCTGAGTAAATTCCCTTTGAAGTTGCACAGCAATTGCAAAAGCAATTGAATATATTTTAAAAATATATAAATGTAATTGAAAACAACTATAAAATAAGAATAACTAATTGAATAATAATAATTTATATTATGAATAATATATGTATAATATATATAAGTATATATAATTATATATAATATATAGTATAAATGATATAAAAGTATAAATATTAGTGTAAACAAAATAAAATAAATATAAAACTAAAATATATAACTAAAATAAATAATATGAATACAAATAACTAATAATAAAATATAATGTATATGTGTGTGAATACAATATATATAATATTCAAATAAAGTAAGTAATATAGTAAAAGTAATAATGAAATCAAAATCATAAACGTAATAAAAATATAGCAAAATGCAAATAACAGAGTTTTCAATGTAAACAAATATAGGGTCACCTGTATACTCTCTAATTGGCCAATATGGTCACATGATATAGCATTTATGTATGCAATTATATAGAATAATTCAATGTAAACAATCTCGTTTTTATTTCATATAAATCGGTAATATATAAGTTATAAAACATTATAAACTAAAATAAATTAGTCATGAACACTAAATAAATAATAAATAAAATATTAGTACTTTTATTTTTGAATAGTATGGTCAAAAAACTACTCTTTATGCTAATTCTAGATTGAATTCATGGCTAATTTTTTTACACATATTAAAAACACTATCATTATTAATATTACGGAACAAAAAAATAAATACAATTTTTAAAAATATTTGTGAATTCAACACATTGTGTGCGTGTGGCGATATCCCCTTAATATATTATACTTACATATTATACAACAGTGCAAACACATATATTTATAAGAAAATGTGACAGTTATAATTTTTGATATTTTAAATTATAATTGAAGAAATTATAATGAATAAAATATATTACACTCATTTCTAGAATATGTATATATATTTATATTTCTAATATATTATAGTATTTATCAGGGTAGTTTGGGTTTTTTCGTTCGGTTTTTTCAACTGGGTTTTTTCATCGGTTTTTTAAAATGAAAAAACCATTGGTTTTTTCGGATAATTCGGTTTATTCGGTTTTTTCAAATTTTATTCATTACATTTTATATAAATATAATAGTACTACATTAATAATATTATTAATACTGTATTAATATTGATTATGTTATATGTTATAATAATTAGAAAATGAAAATATAATATACATAATCGAAAAGACTCTCTATAGAGATATATGTCTATGATAATATATTATATAATATGAATTTCATATTATGAAATATTATTGTGAAGTTTGTACTTTGCTGTACTTAGGCCAAAGTTAACTCAGCTCTTCTAAAAAAATTAGATGGAAGTAAGCTAATGATGCCTATTGAAATGCGATGGAATACGCTTGCAGATAGTATCGAGAGCTATTTAAAGAATTGGACATTGATAAAGATATTATCACAAAAATATCCAACATTGGATTGAAAAGAAGTGCTGAAGATATGCTAAAAATAATGAAACCAATTTCTATATACTTAAAAATGCTACAGAACGATTCAACAAAAAATTCATACTACGTAGTTACCATACTATATATATATCAATAATTTTATATACAAAAATAAAAAAAAACCATGGTTTTTTTTATCATAGATACCAAAAAAACCGAATAACCCTTACAAGGATTCAGTAAATTCTATCCAACTTATATTTTTCTTTCGGCCAGGCTTGTTTATAATATGTTTATAATAGAAATGAATTTTTTTTTAAATGATAAAAACCAATAACACTGCATTACATAATTTAAAATTAATATCTAAACATAAAAACTAATATAATAATACTAACAGAAAAATTATTTCTTATTTAATATCCGATTTATTAAATTTATTGCTGTCGTAATTATAATATTTGAGTTTTTAAAAAATATGTTGATCAAATTATCACATTTGCTGGTGTTACTCTTTATTATATGATATTTGTTTAAATTATTGTCCAAACATAATTGAAATTAAACGTATATGAATCTTCGTTAAATCTAAGTTTGCAGTTTTACATGATAATTGAACCTATATGATCATTTTTATTTAATTAATTTTAAATTATAATTTGTGTTATTATTTACATTTATTAATTAAAAAACATCATTATCTCTGTAAAGTTCGTCTCGGTTCACTGATATAGGGTCAATTTGTCGCATTTACTAGTGATGAATCATATTCCCCTGTCACATTACAATTCCCCTTCGAAGGCTGCAATTTTGTAAGCACATAGGGGAATTGTCATGTGACAAGGGACTTCGTACTGAGGTTTTATATCACTTTATAAGTTGCATTTGATTGGTTAACTTGGTAAACAAATCTACCATGTCCATTTAATACGATATATAATCAAATATCACAAATTATATCTATTGACAACATATATAATACACTATCAACATCAGAACTTTTCCAATCATCCGCAATATCTCCATTAAGAAATTTAAGAAAACGAAAGCAAGATGACTTATTATCTAATTTCAAAAAACATTGTAACGAATCAGATGAACGAATGTTAGCCGAGTTTCGAGATACAAAAGATACTGTAGTAAAATGTCATGGTGAAACTATAACTAATATAAACAAATTAATAGATAGTGGCTGATATAGCTAAAAAACTTAAATAATTAAATAAATAATAACTAATTTATATTATTTTATTTTAGTATAAATTGCATAATGCATCTATTATTAATTTATTTGATAATTCTTCGTTTCCTTGACCATCTTCACGATTTAGTTGTATATTGTCATTATAAAACTCATTTTCACCATCTTCATAAATACAATTATAATTAGAAATATATTATATGACTGCATAGCAAACAGAGCTATTTCACCTTATCTATATATTATAGTATTAATAATACAGGCCGGTGTCATATTGAGATGATACCAAATGAACTTTGACATCTCTATTATCGCCTATAGAGTTTTAAATTCACATTTACAGTGTTATAATAGCATATTATAATATTGAATATTAAATAAATAGCATTGTATATAAACATTATCATGTTGGTAATTAAAAATGTATTTTAAACGATATAATAGAATTATTTCCTTTGGGGTTTATTTTAGGGTTTATTTATTTTCAAATTAAATTAAAAAATTTAGAAATAATAAATTTATTATGAATATATTGAAATAAACGAATTTTAACGTATTAACATTATAAGTATTTATATTAATTCAATAGAGTAAATTATATTACATGCGATTACAATAAATTAGTTCAATTCTGAATTCATAGTATATTAATAACTTTGAAACAATTTTTAAATGAATTTATTTAATGTTATTTAATTATAAATGTAAGAAACCTATAATTCTACTTGTTTATTAAGTTTATGAATTCAGAATTGAACTAATTTAGTGTATTCACATTTAATATTATTCACTTTAATTAATTGATATAAGTACTTATGATTTTAATACATTAAAATTCGTTTATTTCAAAATATTCATAATAAATTAATTATTTTTAAATTTAATTTGAAAATAAATAAACCCTAAAATAAACCCAAAATGAAATAAATACTAGAACAACAAAATAATTCTATTATATCGTTTAAAATACATTTTTCATTACCAACAGGATAATATTTATATACAATGCTAATTATTTAATATCCAATAATATAATATTCTATTATAATACTGTAAATGTGAATTTAAATATATATGGGCGATAATAGAAGGGTCAAAGTTCATTTGGTATCATATCGATGGTTGGTATCATCTCAATACGACACCGGCATTGTAATCATTATTGGAGCCTTATGATTATGATGAAAGCATACTATAATTTATAGATAACAATTGAAGCACCTGTTTTACTATACACTCATATAATAACTAATATATTACGGTACTAATCGCCTAATATGTGAACAACGATATTTTAAAACAAGTATCTATATACTATTAATTTTTATACAATTAATTTATATAATATTATATATACTACTTACTTTTGTTGACAATTGTATTCTGCATATTCAAATAAAATTCATGCCTATACTTATTTTTATTGTGAATATGTACCATACAGGTAGAAATTAATGGTAGATAATTCTGTAATATATCGGCATCTTGTTGCAATAATATTACGATTACTTGCAATACATTGAAGAGCATGATCATCTCATCTCAATCCATATTTATAAATATAAATTGTATATGATTTTAAATTTTAAATAATGAATAAATATGTTTGTTTTTATTTATTTTGAAAATATCCTCATTATTATTGTAATACTAAATATATGGGTAGATGAAGTATCCAAATAAAATATGCCCTTTTTTATATACCGTGTAAACACAAAAGTGTGTCCAATTAAAGTATGCCCAAAAGTGTGCCGTTTTTCGGGCACACTTTTTACCGTGTAAACACATCCTTAGTATCTTGTATAAATTTCACCGGTATTCATACATTAAACATAAAGTAGATAGTCTTTTAATAACCCTATCAATTTCCTATCTAATACATGTAAAATAAACAAAATGTCGTCGTTATGGGGCATCCCCTTAACTATAATATATTATATGTAAGTCATTAAATATAATATTATTATTTATTTGTATTAAATATTAATAGTTATAAGTCATTCTAAGAATACCAGTAATCTCGTACAACTTATTTAGTAATTTTGTAAGACTTTTTAAGGGCCGGCGTAACCTTGCTGGCGTTTACATGTAAAAGATAGGGAAATATAGCTATTTTTTAACAGGCCCCATAATTTCTATTTATTAGTATTTTTTCTAATTTTTTTTTAATTATCTTGATAATATTCATCTCTATTTATATAGGTACATCATAAAATAATAAATATATTATTAATTAAAGAAAAGTTAATTATAATAAAAAAATAATTTTAAAATAAATTGATCAACAATTTTTTTGATTATTTATCAAATAATTATATTAATAGATTATATTTACATTAGCTTACATACCTAGATAATAATAACCATATATTAGGTATATTCTCAGAACATTTTATAAATATTCATATAATAGTTCAATAGTTACTATAGTTTAATTTTACTATCAAATTTATATATAAAACTTATAAAATAAACTAAATTTAATACGTAGTACGAGATTAATGACTACCATTTTTAATATAGTACTATGATAAACAACTTTTGAATGCTCTATTATATACAATCTTGGTCAACTATTACATTTAATCTCTATATAAATAGCACTTGTACACTTTAAAATCAAATAGTATTGACAATCGCTCCATAAAAAAATTGTAAAATATACTTAAACCTAGTGTACGATTTAACTTTTTTTCCTGCATTGTCTTTTTACGAAATGACTTCTACCTATTATATACTTACAATATATTTATGTATATATTTTTTATCATCATCATTTTGTTATCAATATTATAGTCTCATATATATGAGGTATTAATATTGGACGATATGGTGTAAATTTATTTCTAGAATTTCTCAAATAACCGTATTATATATTGTCACACACACAGACATATATATATATAGAGTAGGTACTTTAGTAATTTATATCTAAATAACAAATAATAAACTTGTTATGAGATTATATTCATAGTTGATTAGATAATTTATGTTACATGTATTGATATATATATCTCATATTCAGATTACTTATATCTAGCAGTGATTTTAATTTTATAATATCATTTCATTGTGTAATTTAATTATTAATATTTAAAATATTATTAAAGTTAATCATTTATTAATATAATTTAGTAATCTACATGTGAACAATTTTCATAATGGGTATATATATTAAATAAATATTACACAATGTCATATTAATATTGATTTATGATTGATATCAACTATATATTATTAAAAGTAATATATGAAAATGTATACATTCTTAAAATATAGATTAATAATATATTTTATTATTAAATGTATTTCACTCTTATATATAAAAATGGAAATATGAAAGGTAAATATGGTATACTGGAAACATAAGATACAGATTATTAGTCATAAAGTTAAATTAATTACTATATTGAATTTTTCTCTATTCTCTATAAATTTATATCATTATTTTAGACCAGTATATTCAAAATAAAAGATTATATTTAAAGATTTTGTATGTAAAATTAATATCCATATAGCTATTTAGTAACACTGCACTGACCAGCATATTCACACTCATAAAATATTAATAGAATAAATTCTAATTACATAATTAGCATTGCATTTTAATACAATTCACATTTATAAGAATAATAATTTATATAATGAATATATATCATTCTCTAATTCTAATAAATATTACATTATTACAATTTAATTTAGTAAATACATATACATGTAGAGTATTAAAATTATAATATAACATAAATAAATATATTAAATTTAATTCATTGAAATCAGATATGTTATGTAACAATATTCCATGTAGTTATACATGTTATATATAACATTACAATATGATATAATATGTTATAATAAAATTATATATTTTAATATAAAGCTAATAATTACATTTATATTTATTAAGTATTATTTTGTTCTTTTATCAATATGCACATTATAAAATGTTAATATATATAAAACAGAAATTACTTGACTTTTTTTAATTTAATTCTAAGCTACAGTATTATTATTCAATTATACATTATAATTAATGCATTCAAATTATATTTAGAAAAAGACACATCTTAATAAAAAGTAGATGCGATGAGGAGTCGGCAACACCATGGCCCCCTATTATGAAATAATACATGGATATCTTGTGGAACTAGGGACTTGCAAAAACCAATAAAATCTATCATCACCTAATTATCATTTAAAGGTAATAATATCATTAAATACTAATATTGTATTATTATTAAATTTATTAGAAAAGTAAACCTTGATATAACTCCAATATTTCAAATAAATGTATTTAAATTAACTAACATCTATAATTAACACTATATTTTAATTATTATTTAAACTATATAAATTGAAAGAAGAACCTTTATAGTAACTACTGCTACTATACTAACATTTACTCATATATCCCTTACTACAGATAGACTTCCTTACAATACTGACATATCTAAATCATTATTAAATACAACTACTCTTCCACAACAAACCCTTTTCCTATAACTGTTCCCCCATAATTAGAAAAGTAATCAAAGTATATTTATTTAATAGAAAGAAAATTATCATATTTTATTTATTACATATTCTATTTGTTATTATATTATATGTATAACAGATTGGAAGACTTGCGGAAAAGCTTAGCTAACGAAAACTATTAGATGAATAATGGTATAGTTTACAATTACAATTAATGATCATTTGTTGAAATAATGTATTTTATATATAGTTAATTTTTTATATATAATTTTATATTTTTATATTTTATTTTTTTAAATAAAATTATTGTATTACATTTATCATTATTTATTTAAAATAAAATATATCATTGATATCTATATTTCTTAAATCTACTTCATATCTCTCGATTATTTTTTGTTATTTTTCCTTATTAGATATTACAACCCATAATAGAACATTGTCATCATAATTATGTATCTATATGTATATATATATATATATATTATCTAATATAAATTAAATAGCAATGCAAGTGTAGATTATGTATCTCTGTATCTTATCATTTTAATGATATCAGCGATCTTGACTTGAAAAATCCAAATGACTGCTGACTTTCCATTCTCGCACTCGTGATGTCTACTATTAAAATTGTCTTTTTCTTCTGACACATTTGATCCTTGAAATGGTATTACGAGCCTTGGTAAGGCAAGACACGATTCCTCCCCTTGCATTGCGAGCCTTTCTTCATTCTGTAATTAATTTGATAAATATAATAGAACAGATAATAATTAACCAAGAAATTAAAATCTTAATATTTAGTAATGTATTTATTATGAAATTGTAATTATGTAATTATGTGTTCTTTACCAATGTATTATGTATTTAATATAAATAGAAATATTTTTTCTGAGTGCAGTTTTATTTTATCTGTTTTTTCTAAAAAAAATATCTAGTAGATACAATTAAAATTCAATAAAAATATGATTACCATTAACATTGAAATTATCATTATTATCAAATGTTTATAAAAAATATATACTATATAGTACTCAGTATAGTATAGGGGATAGAAGGGAGTAGTGGAGGATATTTTGTATGACTTTGTAGAATTGTAATATATCGATGAATAGTTGATGTTATAATTTCATATTTTCAAATGTAATAGAATATGTATTGTTATATATTATAGCTATTTTAATTTTTACTTTAACTCATATATTTCTAGTATTAATATGAGTTTAGTTACACTCAAAAAATAACGACAAAATAGCGCAAGAAGGGAGTAGTGGATTTTAGTACCAAAATAAATCAATAGGTATATATTCGATTCATTTTTTATTATTTTAATAATATATATTGTATATATATATTCATGCCAACGCACGCATTTTATTTAAGATTTAGATTTTTAAAATTGTGAACAAAATTTGACCTATATTACTCGATTTTGATTGGTTTATTTTCATCCACTATATCCTTCTCAGTTCGTCCACTATACCCATTTGAATGTGATACTTTAGAATACCTATATCTTTTTACTAATACAATATTTTCATACACTATAAACACAACTTAATAGATAACAAATTATATTTTATTAATATATAAGAAAATATGTATTTATTATTAATAATCAATGTAGTACAGTACATTTCCAAAACTGGTATTTATGGAATTTTGAAAAAAAAATATTATGTAATTAATTATTTTTGAAAAAAAATTACTCGTAGATATTGTAATTGTCTAAATATTTTGTATATATCTTTTTTTTGTATCTATGACCATTTTCGCGTAAATGTAAATTACCACTACTCCCTTCTCGTCCGCTACTCCCTTCTATCCCCTAGTACTGATCAGTTTTAATACAATTAAAATAATATTTATTTTATAATATTAAATAAAATTAAATAAATTAAAAAAAATATTATATAGGGAGGGAAGGGGTAGTGACCGAGTCTGTAGTAGTGGCCGTTTTAATTAACGCTTAAATGGTGCTTGATAGGATAACAAGTTCTATATACAATATTTAGATAATCAAAATATCTATAATATATAGTACACATTTTTTTTAAATAATTAATTAATTACTCTAATTTATTACATAATCATTTTTTTCAAATGTTGAGAAAAACATGATTATATATATTTATGTGTAAGAGTATGTGCATATATAATTAAATCATTATCAAATAAGGTGTGTATGCATAATAAATATAATTATTTAATATTACATAATTAACAAAATATAAATCTAATACATTACGAGACACCTATCGCATTTTTGGTACTAGCGGCCACTACTAGTAGTAGTCTACTACGGTCTTGCCTTATGTTAGTGCTTTTTTAATGCCTAATTAAACGTTTATATTATTAACACTTTATATATAAAAGTTAAATCACACTATTCTAGAACTATATTATTTCTAGTTAATTCAACAAAATAAGAGCCTAAAATTTAGTATTTATCGATATATTAGAAATCTTCTGACGCATATTAATTATCGGCCACTACTCCCTTCCCTTCCATAATAATATTTATTTGTTTCATTTAAATATCAATTTTAAAGATATATTTCATAGTATTAATTTAATAATTATATTTTATAGTAGCCTAATTATTAATATAAGTATGGGTTTTCGTATATAGGTATGTAATTAGTAAATGTCTGTAATTCGTTATTATTAAAAGTTTATTAATAATTAATTTTAAAATTACAAAATATTATTTGTTTCATTTAAAGATATATTTTATAGTAGGAACCTATTATTTTAATAATTATATTTTATAGTAGCCTATTATTAATATAAGTATGAATTTTATATATTTATAATAAGTGAATGTCGAAATTCGTTATTATTAAAAACTTATTAATAATGATTAATGATTAATGATTAATTTAAAAATAAAATAGTTCTTTGTTTCACTTATGTTAAGTTATCTAGTTTAAAGTAAAACAAGTTTATTTATAAGATGTACATAACAATGAAGATAATATATATATATATATATATATATGAGATTTAAATGACAATGTGTCGCTATCAACGTTGGCTTATATAGCTTATACTGTCACGCATGACCAGCCAGTATCATATGATAATCTAGGCACAACGTATCTTGAACTATCTTGAACGTTATCAGAACAATGACAGTGCAAATGTATTGATTTGCATTATATGAATACACATGATAATAATAATACAAACTAAACATCTCCCTTTATAGATTATTATAATAATAAATAAAATTAATATCGAACGGGCTTTTTTGAGATTCTGCCTGATCGTGTTGTGTATTCGTCTTGTTCAATGTCGTCTTTGATCTGTGATCGTGTTGATTGTAGTTCTATAGTTCTTTGAGTATCTGTTGAGTGGGTTATAGATTGAGAAGTATTATTTATGGCTTTAGAAATAATCGACGGAATATTTAGAGTCTCTTTAACATAATTGTGATGGGTCGGCGTTTTAATTAATCTTAATAATTTGCGATTGCGAATCAAGTTTTTATTTTTATATAAAACCAGGGAGAAAACTCCCTGATAAAACTTGCTATTTTCTAATAGATAATTGTTTTATTATCTTGCCTATCTTCCACTCCCTTTTACCTCGTTGGATTGGTTGTAGCCGGACCACGTCTCCTTCTTTCAGCACACCTAAATCTGTAGCTGTATTAACTTGAGTAATATTAGTTTTATTTGATAATATGTTAATAGATGGAATTGACATATTCGTTCTTCTATTAAACATAATTTGATTAGGGATATACATGTTTTCACCTGAAGTATTACGTATGTTCAGTAATCCTAGATATGGATCTTCTCCCATTGCGTTGCATCTTCGTAACAAGTTCTTGACCGCTGCTTCTGCTCTTCCGTTAACTTGGCTGTTACCTGGGCTGAAATTTAGTTTAAATTTCCACTTATTCGAGAATGATATAACATCATTTGCTGTAAATTGGGGACCATTGTCAGTAATTATATTATTTGGAATACCATGTCGGCTAAATTGTTGTTTTAATTTAACTATAATGGTATATATAGTATTAGGTATACAGTCTATTTCTATGAAATTATAATTATAATCAACATATACTAAGTAATTACGATAATTATATGTAAATAGGTCCATACCAAGGGTTGTCCATGGCACATCAGGTCGTTCTATTTTAATTATAGATTCCCTGGGTTGTTGTATGGTGAATGTAGTACAAACACCACATTCTTCTACATACTTTTTTATATCGACCTTCATGGTTGGCCAATATACCACGGTTCTTGCTCTACGTAGGAATGCGTTTATACCTTGATGTCCTCCGTGTAGTTTATGCAGTGTTTCTATCTTCAAGCTTCATGGAATTATTATTCTATCTTGGCATAAAACTAAGTCATCATATATTGTCAATTCATCGTTAAATGATGTAAACATTTTGATACCTTCATTTACTTCGTTATCTTCGGGCCATCCTCTTTGTAACGTTTGCATCAATATCTGCAGCCTCTTATCTTTGATTGTTTCTTCTTTGAGCCTTCAGTCTGTGATCGGAAATGTTTTCGTTAATATTGTGAATAATAAACCTTTCTTCTTCGTGTTCGTGTCCTTCTATCGGGGCTCTTGACAATTCATCTGCGTAATGTAACTCTTTTCCAGGTTTGTATATGTCTTCATAATTATATATCTGCGTCTTTAAAAGTAGATTTTGTAATCTCTTTGGTGCTTTCCCTATAGGCTTCGTTACTATGGATACTAGTGGTTTATGGTCAGTTATTACAGTAACCTTTTTTCCATATGTATATTGGTGAAATTTAGTCAGACCGTATGCAATAGCAAGCATTTCCTTTTCATTCTGGGCGTAGTTATTCTCACTCGGATTTAATGTTCTGCTATGATATCCTACGGGTGTCCATCTTGAGTAAGAATCGAACCTATACCATACTCGCTAGCATCGTTTTCAAGTGTTAATTCATTATTAGGATTATAAAACCTTAATGTCGGATCTTTCATTAAGCTTTCTTTAATTTTCTTTATAGCTTCTTTTGTTCGCCAGACCATGTATATAATATATCCTTTTTCAATAACTGTGAAATAGAGGTTGTTAAATTAGAATAGTTTGGGATAAACCGGGATAAGTATACTTATAGTTGCACATTCCAAGGAGTCTTCTTACAGCTTTTACGTCTTTTGGTGTTTCATAATACTCGATGGCTTCAATCTTCTGTTGATCTATCTTTAATCCATATTTAGTTATTACATGTTCCATGAATGTTACCTTGTCTACTCCATCTTCGACTTGTTCAATGTAATGCCATGTTCTAGACATCTCTTCAAAAAGTTGTTAATATTAATATTATGTGATTGTTCATCTTTACAGTGAATTATAATATCATCTGCGATACAAATTATACCAGTGAGTCCTGATAATGCCTTGTGTAGTTCTCTTTGGAATATCTAACTTGCTACATTAATTCCAAATGGTAGTCTAATCCATTAATATCTAACGCTCTCTATCTGAAATGTTGTTAGTAATGATGATGTGTGATCTAACTTTATATGCAAATAAACATGTAGCATATCATATATAGTGGGTATTACCCACTATAGATGATATGCTACATGTCAATTTGACATACTATTATATACATATAAACTCAACTATTTATAAGTAGGTAGATATATATATATATATATATATATATATATATATATATATATATATACATATATTATATACATATTATTTCTTACATATAAACATAATCATATACATATTGATATACATATTATATACATACTAAAAGCAAGTACACTGATATACTATTATATACATATAAATAAAATACCTCATAAAATACGGTAGAACACAAGACTATTGACATGACAAATATGAACAGACTAAACTGGAATGCCCATGATTTAATTACTGAATTTACAACGTTCAAACAATACACTGAATTATTATTTTACGGACCACTAGACAACATAAAAAGTGAAAAACAACTAACTTGTGTATTAATATGGGTAGGCCATGAAGCTTTCATGATGTAGGGTTGAAAATATACACTACATGGCCAATATACCAAAGTAAGAAAACGCTAGAGGGTTACTGGAATAGACTAAAACAAACTATCGAACCCAAAAGTAATTTTAGATTAGCCAGATACAATCTTACAAAAATACACCAAATAGAAGGTGAAAACATAGATACTTACATAACACGCTTACGTAGCCATATAACTAAATGTTAATTTAGAGCTACTGACGTAGATAAAAGAATCATTGAATGCTTAATAGCAAATGTAAAATACGATAAAATAAGAGAAGACTTACTTAGTAGAGACATCAACCTTACATTAGACACAGCTATAAATACAGTTCGTACATACGAAGCAACACAATTATCGCGACTTAATACAATTTAGAGACAGAAACACACATAGATAACTTACATAAACCCTATCTACCTAATAGTTATAAATCACTACAAAACAAGACATGTACACATTGTGGTAGGACACATACATTGTGGGTAAAACAAATTGCCCAGCACTGAAAACAGCATTCCATATTTAATCTAAATTAGCAAAAAAATAGGGCACTGGTCTAACTTATGTAGAGCTAAACATACTACAAAATCTACTAACTATAACAAAATGAAATTCTCTAAAAACACAACTTCAGACAACTATGACGAATTGACGTTTTCAGAAATACACACAAATGCAACTGAAGCATATGTAAATCTAAAACTAACGAATTATATAAAATCTAGCATACGAGAAAAAATAGATACCGGAGCCCAAGGAAACATACTTCACTTGCGCATCCTTAAACAAATACATAACAGACGATATAATCAAGAACATTTGAACTGACTCCAAGTAACATAAACGTGATGACATATAATAGCGGTAAACTAATAAATAAAGGCACAATAGACTTATATGTCCCATACAATGATAAAAAGACGAAAACTACTTTTTACGTAGTTGACACTTTAGGGCCTGCAATACCATTAGGCTTACCCATACTACGTAACCTAAACTTAGTAAGCATTAACTGTCAAATCACAATACGAGCATGACTAGACATAAATGAACTGAAAAATAGGTATCCTACAAACTTCCAAGGAATTGGTAGATTTCCTGGAAAATTACATATAACGCTAGACCCAAATATCACACCTGTAGTTCAATCTCCTAGGAGATGCCCCATTGCAATTCGAGATGAGGTCAAATCTGAACAAGAGAAAATGGTGGACATTGGTGTTATAGAGCGTGTATATAAACCTACAGACTGGGTATCTTAGCTATAGCTTACTCCAGAAAAGCCTCTGGAAAACTAAGCATTTGCTTAGATCCAAAGAACCTAAACAATGCCATTAAACGACCGCATTACCCCACACCAACATTAGAAGAAACAATGTACAAACTCCAAGGTGCGAAAATATTCTCTAAACTCGACGCACGTACCGGATACTGGTCGATAACATTAGATGAACCCTCAAGCGAATTAACTACATTGGGTCAGTTGGGAAGCTAGAGCAGAATCATCAATAGTTAGCCAAGTCTCAGTAATATCAGATATAGAACAATTAGAATCAATAATTAATAGTGTTTCAATCAACTTAACTTTATTTCGTACTGATCTAGCATTGAGGAGTTGAAAAGAATACTTGTTTAGAAGAGTGCACTGGTAGTTAATCAATATGTTGGTCTTTTTTATGTGATTCATAGAAGGCATCAAAAGGTTGGGACAATTTATCAGACCATTTTCTTTTACCATTGCGTAATTACAATTGTAATAATCACTTAGGAAGTAGGTACCTACTGTGAAAGTACTATAATCTATAAATGGATATAAATTAAATTTGCTTAATTTTGTACAGATATATATATATATACATTTGATCGGTAAATCTTCTTATTTTATTTCCAAAAGATGCTCTACCACTTATACGTTAAGGATAAACATTTCCGATATCAGATGGACTATAATTTAAATTTATTTTTTTAATATTTTGTAGTGCTATTGTTTACTACATTAAGTTAGTTAACATAAATAAAATAGAAATAACAATGAATAAATTTAACAATAAAATGCATTAAATAAATTCTATAGAATATCGATAGAGCGTAACTTTAATTGTTCTATATGACGTATATTATACTGAATAATGTAAACATGCATACGTATTTGTTTCTAGATACAATGGCGTACGTTACACGCGCGCCGAGTTCCTAACACACGCCCGCGAATTCTTGTATCGGTGTCATGCATGACTGCATCGCGTGCTAGCCACATTGCTATATATAGCGGACCGCCGATGTATATAGGTACTTCCGATAATGTCTAATACATAATATACCAAAGCCTTGATTAACTACACAACACTTAACATGTTGGAATTGGGTAAGTGGTGCTACACATATCTAATAATCACACATAATAATCACTCGTCCTAACACAATGAATCAACCATTTACCATACCAACATTTAACTGGGCCACGCAAGATAGACATCAGGAAGCGTTAACATTCAGGAGAACCTGCGTACTATCTCTAACAGGCCCACTATCAGACCTCACCCCCGTCAAACAGGCAAGTTACATACTGACCTGGTTAGGTGAGGAAGTACAAGAACAACAATAGTATTGGCCCGTAGCTGTTAAAGACACGTGTCCTGTCGAACTGATGTGGACACAACTGTTCAAATCTATAGGACCATCTATAAGCCCACTCGTCCACAGACTACATCTACAGGATACAACACTACGAATAAGTGAGTCGATACATGACTTCATAATACGCTGTCGTCGTTTTGTATCACGGTGCGGATACACCGACAGCGACGATGCCCTATAGGGTATAGTATACTATAGGGTATAGTATAGTATGCTAGACGCACTACTCGGAGGTGGTAGATCGAGAGATGCTCGCGAGAAATTAGTCAGTAGCAACATCACAACACTCAATACAGCTCTCGAAAACTACCAGACCGACGAAGCCGTGAATATATATCATGCCCCTCACGAGCCCACCGTAGATATAGTGGCTATATCCATATATAGCTATCCTATAGGATCCCTACGAACAGCATCAATCCATGCCTGATATGTGGGATGCAACACGATACCTGTCCAGCACTAGGAGCCAGATGCAGTAATTGCGGCCGCTTCAACCTCTGGTCATCGGTGTGTAGGACATATCGGAAAATCCACGCTATAAATACCATCCCAAACGGACGCGGGGATACTCGAGATGAGGTTTTTGTTAGACTAGTCATTTAACAATCACCTACCGTAATAATTATATTACCATTCGCGCAAAAGTAGACACAGCTGTGTACTCAGCGCCTAGGCGCTCAGTTCAATGTACTACCAACGATTTTGATAGCAAAGATATAACACTCCTTATGCAAACAACGTAATTTAGTATTACCCGATGCTGCTGCTAGCAGTAGTATCGAATCATAGAAATATATTTAGGTTCGGCTCTGTTTTTATTGCTTTATTAAATTACATGCAATATAAATTAGCTTTTACTCACAAAATATATACTTATAACATTTAAAACATAGATATCATATTTGTTTGTTATATATTAGTAATGAACACTTAAGTAAAACTAATTAGTTTTCATCATATAAATACTAATTTAAAGCATATTATTTAACATTTTAAAGGTGTATAGTTTGATAAGAATTTACATTATAAACAACACATAGTTCCTAAAAGTAACCCGCTATAGGTGGCACCAGGGTATTTTGTATACAAATTCGAATTACACGATTTCGCGTAAGTGTTATATCTTTCCTTCGGAAAATCTTTGATAGAGCTATATGATTAACACCTATTATGCCATTGAAAACGGCACCAAGCGAATTATTCGCTTACGACCATCAGCCAATCAAACTGCTCGGCACAACTAAACTTAGCGTCAGTCGACATAATATTTATTATGACGATCATCATAATACATATTATGACCTAGAATTTTGCTAAACATATGAACTGCGCATGTGACGCACGCGCACGCGTATTAGTAGAGTAAATTAGAAAATATTTACCTATCATATTTTTCTGGATACATTTTGTATCGGTCTGTCGCGTCGTAAATATGAGTTCAATTTGAATATTTTTTTTGCAAGTGTCTTAAAACATCTTCCTTTACCTTGGAATCACTGATCAAAAAAATGTGTGATCCAATGATTCTTAATGTTCGCCGAGTTCCTAGCACACGCCCGCGGATTCTTGCATCGGTGTCATGCATGCCTGCCTCGCGGGCTAGCCACATTGCTATATATATATAGCGGACCGCCGCTGTATATAGGCACTTCTAATAATGTCTAATACATAATATACCAAAGCCTTGATTCACTACACAACACATAACATATTTAATTATATATAAATATTTGAATTAAAGATATATAGGATATTTATTTATTTAAAAAATTGTATTTCAATATTGTTATTTTGGTGGAGTCCTTTCATCTCATCCAATAACTTAGATGAATTTTTCACTTATATCTTATCATATGGATCTAATGCCCCTTCGAGGCCGCTCTCGTGGTTTTATGAGAGCTAATCATTTATTTATACACAATTATATAAGATCATTTCTAAATATTATTTTAAGATCTATTTTAATGGTCCTGACGATGCTTGAACTCGCATCCTACTGCTTGTATGTAGGACGCATTAGTCAACTGATCGAGCTTGAGCAACACAGGTAGGTTATTTTAGTTATTAAGTTATCCTAGTTATTTTATTAAAATTTGTTATTTACACATATATTTGGTTTGAATTGAAAGATTCTTTTCTATATTATTTATATTGCCATTCCACCTAATGCAATTTACATAGTATATTACATTAGTATATTACCTACATAATATATTACATTGTTACGATAGAATATAATCATATTGAAATCATTCATTTATAGAGTAGTTTTTAAATTGGTTTTTATAATCAAATTCACATTTGTATTCCTGAACCAAGGAATACAATACAAAACATTACTCAATCGTAAAATAAAAATTTAATGCTTTACCAGACGCGTTCTGTCCTTGGTTAATGAAGTTCTATATTTTAATAAACTGATCAAAAGAATGTTCTAATCTCTTCATCTATACAGTTACAATTGCATGTTAATTAAATAATTAGTAGTAAATAACCTACACGTGTAATTAATCAATTTATTTATTTTACTACAAAAAATTATTATCATTGGATAATATATTTGATATTTATTTAGAAATTACATTATTATTAAATTTAAGTGTTTTTAATGTAAGTATTAAATAAAGTATTAAATAAAATAGTGACATAATACATTATTAATGATAACTATATATATATGATATATCATAAATAATTAGAATAAACATAATGCTGTATTTTATGATATATACTGTATATATATATAATATTTATTTTCCTATATAGTATATTACTAAACATGTTTTATGTGCACATACATATTATAATATAGTAAACATACTTATAAAACATATTTATTGTAGGCATAAATAATGCCTTTAGATGAACATATAACAATATAAATTAATTTCGAATATAAAAACAACTGATAATCATATTGATCAAATTATTATTCAAATTATTATTCTAAACATTATTCTTCATATATAATACATGTCATTATAACATGTATCATATACAATAAAATGTTAGTATAAAAATATAATAGGATACACATATATTTATATAAAATTAAGATACACTTTATAATATAATAACAATTTCAAGAACTTACAAACTCAGGATAAAATTTATTTAATAATTTGAATTTCTTGTTGAAGTATGATGCCTTTTTCCAATCACCTAATAAATAAGAGTTATATATATAATATAAACATTAAATAAATATTATATTATACAATATACAACTAATAATTAATTTAGAAATACTTATATAATAAATTAGGTATTTTATGATGCCTTTTTCCAATCACCTAATAAATGAGTTATATATATAATATAAACATTAAATAAATAGTATATTATACAATATACAACTAATAATTAATTTAGAAATACTTATATAATAAATTAGGTATTTTATCTTTTATAAATAAAATAAAATTATATTCACTAAAATATATGTTATTTATATCAAATATATCATTTAAGAGAATACAAAAATATTAATATAATGAAACATGTATTCCTGAATTTGAAACATCGAATAACTAACATAATAAATCTCGTTCTATAAATCTAAATTATTCAAGAATTACAATAAAAACTCTTACTCAGATATTAGATACATACATCACAAATAATAATTTATATTGTAACGCTATTTTTAATTTAATGTATATTACTAATTAACTAATTAAATTTATAATACTATAATATGACATCTAAATCTATTTTTTCATATAAAATCTATTTACATTATATCATTTATATTTCTATTACATATGTTATGCTTATATATATATATATATATATATATATATATACATTTTTTAACAAATATATTAAATTATGAAGATATGTAATAAATAACGTTTCTTGATGAATAGGTGATATAAAGTTTCATACAGATTAAGATATTCTATACATTCTTTTCCATATATATTCTCCAAAGCAAGGAGTGATTCATAAATATATCTTAAAGCTGCATTAGGATTTCCTATAAAATGTTCATGTTATATATGTTTTAAATATTATAATACTAATTAAAATAATAATTATAATAACATTTTGTATTTACTACTGATAATTTTGCAACTTTACTAATGGTACTAATAATGTTTTCTTGCGATTTGTATGATTATATTAAAAAAATATTAAAAAAATCATAATTTCACATTTTGTTTAAAAAATAAATAATAATATATATATAAATGAATGTATAAACTAATATATATAAATATATATATATATATTAAAAAACAAATATTATCTATACGCATTTTTAATTTATATTTAATATAAAGTTTAATATCTAAGGATATCCTTATATATATCAAACAAATAAACGTCTAAAGATTTGATAATCATGATTATATACAAATTAGATATAATTATATAAATATTAGTTTACTTAAGAGTAGGTACAAAAAATGGTGTTTAAATTTTGTTTTAATAATATTATTAAAACATTAAATATTATCTTTAAAATGATATATAAAGTATTCTTTTAGGTATAATATAACTATAAAATAAACACTTTAATAGTATATAATTTAAATAAATTATAATAATTTAAGAAAATTTTTAGAATTATATAAATATAGAAATATTCATAGATTTATATTCATAGACTCTATATATAATAAAATAATTTGATAAGTTATCATCTGTTTATATATTTCATATATTTTTCATAATTATATTGTAAATCTTTAGAATCAATTTATGCAGCATAATATTTTTTAACCAATTTCACTCATTCAACATCATTTAGTCATTTAATAATATTTACATTAATTTAAATTATCAGATAATTTTTAAAATATGTAATTAAATAATACTTTTGACATCTTTACATCCTCTATACATATCCATGAGTTAGTGCATGATGATGAATAGGATGATGACATGGTATCTAACTCACCATTAATATACAACAAAATAATGATTATTATATTATTGATAGATTATTTATTAATATTATAGATATTGTAATTAGTTTTATTTTTAATATTTATATGTTTTAAAATCTAGTATTTTTTTTTAAAATTTATATAAATATTACCTTCATTAAGGTGCATTTCAATTAACTTCGGATAACAAGCACATATATCTATATGATATTCTGGAAGTAATTCTTTTCTTCTAGATAAAATCTTAATCCAACCTAAATAATTCATATTACAGAATGATTAGATTTATAAAATTAAGTTAATATTCAATATTATTTAATCAATTAATTTTACATTAATTTAATATTCAATAATATTATTAAATTAATATATTTCAGTATTTATTCAGTATAACAATTATTATTCAAACCATCAATAGAGCAACGTGTACCGACATATAGTGAGAGATATTTTAATTCATCTTTAATCACCTGGATAAAATGATCTTTATTATCGAAATAAAATAATAAATAGTTATAAAATATATATAAAACCATTAAAATAACTGTTTTAATATATATATATATATATATATATATATATATATATATATATATATATATATATATATATATATATATATATTAATGTTACTTAGCTATAAGAGCATAAGATGAAATAATGCATGTATATAATTTACAGAAATATATATAATTTGTATTTTAATTTTTAGCATTACAATTTATTTTTAGCATATTAATTCAATAATATTAATATATTTACATATTTTTAATATATTATAATATATTAATTAATAATTATTAATTAATTTGTATATAAAATACATATTTATTTCACAATTGTAATATATATATATATATATATATATATATATATATATATATATATATATATATATATATATATATATATATGTATATATTTAATTATTGTTTTGATTTATATATTATTTTCATTAAAAAGTAACTTAATATCCAATTTTAAAGAAATGGTGCTCGGAAAAATAATAAAAATAAAAAAATAATGAAAATAATGTTTATTATAATATTTTTATTGTACCCATTTGGATTAAGTAAATGAAACATGATGAAGAAACTTTAGAGTATACCTAAATGTATTTTAAAATGCTTATTGAATATGTATAAGATTAATTCATAGAGGGATTATGCATCATTCAAGAATAAGGGAATGTAAATTCTACAAGTTTCTCAGATTATAAGATAAGTGTATATCCATTATAATGGATAGATAATTATCTTATAATATTTAAATCTAAACAATTACAAATTTAATAAATAGTAAGATTATATATTATTTATATTTTTGATTCGGATAATTTAAATAGTAGTAATGAAACTTTGATCATATCTTTTGTATAGAGTTATAATTACTCTATTATGAGAGACATATTTTGCATTAGGATTATTGATATTATTATAAATAATAAGAAATTATTGACAATATAAAAACCTCATAGTTAGGTATATTACACACAATACATTGACATGTAAAACCATACGAATATTTCAAATATTTCTGTCGTTCTTCGATCCCATACATGGATTCATAAACCTCTTTAATATATTTGAATAATAAATAATATTGTAAATGATATAATGTACACCTAGAGATGGACGGTGCATCCCTATATAGCAGAGCGATTATCGAAACTATTTGATTTTAAGGTGCAAGTTCTGAACCAAATGCAATTGAATTGTTCAAATATATTTAAATGTTTTATAAAGGGCTGTTTTATCACTAAGGGAGAGAAGGGTATTGTGGCCGATGCGGGTATTGTGGCCGATAACGATATTTCAAGAACTATTATAATTATCAAAAAATGATATATACGAAAAATGTAGATAATTGAATGCTAAGAATGATAGTGTACATCATTTTTTATTTATATCAATATTAATTATTGATTTTCGATTAGAGAAAAAAATCAAATAATCGTAATTTTGATCGGAAAAAAACGTAAGGTTTACCTTATTTTATAGGAAAGTTATTGAATAAAATTATGTATTTTTAATATATTCAGTTAAGGTAATAAATAATATATCAGATTACATTTATAACAATATTCAATAATAACATAATGACATAGTAATCTGTTATTTAAACCAACGAGAGCGAGGCGGCTATTGTGGCCGATGCGTGGTGGGTATTGTGGCCGATTAATAACCAATCAGTATCGAGATAATTTCAATGCGTATCATAAAAATAGTATATTTAGATATATTCTTTATAAAATCACTGAAATACATTTATTATACATTTGCATTAATAATGTGAGACATATTAAACTAATTAATTAAAAAATAAATTTGTAGCTGAATATAAGTAAAACTAAATGGGATAACGATTAATTATTTTTATATTTAATATAAAAGTGCGTGTGTATCTTGATATCTGATACAATGTATTTTATTTTCTAATTATAAAAATAGTACGTATTTGAATACATGACGAGATCCTAGTGGCTATTTCGGAACTATCGACCATAATACCCTTTGCTTTTTAATAAAAATCAAATGACTTGAATACAAATAATTAAATGAGTAAATGTTGATAGCCATTATTTAGAACAACATATTGTAATTGTATATACAACTTATTGGATCATAATATCCAATATTAGTATGATATATTTTGTTTCTTGTAATGTAATAAAAACATCGGCCATAATACCCTTCCCTCCCCTACTATTTATATAGTATATTTACACAGCTAGTGTAAGTGTAGCATAGATTTGATATATGCCAACACTGACCATGGTTAGATATAATATAGTATATTGTGTATACTGTAATTAAATAAATAGCATAGGTTAATAAATTAATAAGTTTAACAAACTGTAATTAACTGTAAGACTATCTCCGTTATACACAAATCTTTTCGTAGCGAAACTTATTACGTTTCCACTTGTCCTATTTATGTATGTATGTTACAATTATTATATATGTATGTATGTTACAATTATTATATAACAGAATTTCATTATTCAAAAATATATATTTCATTAATATGTCAACAAATTTATTTATTCGATGTTTAAAATAACTAACGTATATGTAGAATTATTAACACAAGAATGATTTAGTAAGCTTCCATTACAATATAATCCAGATCCAATTCTTAAATCCTTTTCTTCATCTATGAAAATAATAATTTACATGAAAGAGTATAAGGATTTTAAATATATAATTTTATTTTTAGTATAGATAGTACATTAAAATTGGTAGTAATTATCAATATATATATATAAATACATATTATTATAAATAAAAAGTAGTGGGCCAGATAGTGGGTTTCGACTGCAGCACCCGTAGCGGATAGTGCCATACACTACATTCAATTGCTTATACACTTTCTTTATATCGATGGTCAGAGTATGTGAAAAAGTTTAATAAAAAAGATTCCAAAATGAATATTATATATTTAAATTATTTTTACTTATTCGAATAAAAACTACACTGCAGATTTTATTTAACATAAATAAATTGTACAATTATTTTGTATCTATATTAAAATTTAATATTAATAATTGATAAGTACCTAGTACTTATGTAGATACTATTGAGAATATGAAACATCGAATTTCTTATTCAAGTTTCTTTGTTCAACTTATTATATACCAATATATATATATCATGTATACTAGATATTTATATTAATATTTAATTAAAAAATATACTTGACATAATATCTATATATATATACATATATAAATAAGTTATATATAATTTTAGTATTACCATAAATTGAAAACATATTGATACCCATTTGTATTTGATGATAGATTAGCAATGCACCTATATACTCTTCTTTAAACATACCTTGATATTCTTTTATTAATATAGGTGCTATCATAAGAGTATTCTGCAACAAAATTATATTAGATAATAATGCAATAACTCATATATATCATCACAATTTATACTAACATATATTATTTTTCCTATTTCTTTAATTTCGTAATGATTAAAATTAGAACAAAGTGAAAAAATGCTCTCATATTTATTTTCGTATTTCAAATTCATTATGTAATCTTTAGAATCCAATGTTCCATTATATAGTAAATTTTTTATTTCTGTACATGTTAATTTATATAGAATTTATTATATAGTATTTATATATATATACATCATATATTGAGTTAATTAATATATAACTTGTCAATCAATAAGTATACTATTTGATTAAATAAATATATATATATATATATAATTTAAATACTATAATTTAACCTAATAAAGTTTCTTTTCCAGGTTTCAAAATGACTCTAATAGCTAGTTCAAGGAAATCCGTCTAATTTATTTATTAGTATATTAAATGTATATTATGTTTAAATAATATATTATATAGTATTTAAAAGGTTATTCAAATATCGGAAATAAATTTTATTTATACAAATCTTTGTAATGAATTATTCAATGAAATAAGATATAATATCTATATTATTTATATTTTATTATCTAAAATTTTTATTAATTAATTTATTTACTATTTAATTAAAATGCTATAAAATAAAATGCTATACTATAAAATATATATTCATAAGAAAATATTAACTAAATCAAATACAGGAGAGACTACTCATAATCGGAAAAATTAACAAAAAAGCTATTATATATACTACAAAGATTATTTGTTATAAATGGATAATTTACAATTTAAATTAATACAATATTACAGCAACTTTATATTAAATAATAAAAATAAAAATATAGTTATTTTATAAGCAAGTCAGATACAAAAATCTATATATATATATCATATTTTTTAATATATTATTTAACAATTATAGAATTATAATATTTGTAGTTGTATTTAGTTATTAAATTATTATTAATAAAATATTAGTAAATATACAAATTATATTTTTAATTTTGAAAAAAATATATATTAAAATAATCAGTTAAAAAAATAATTGTATTATTTAAATGAATATATATTAATTAATTCTGAGTTAATATTATCATGAATAAATATAGAATGTATAATACATAATTTATCTCAAAATTAAAATGTAAATCTGAATAAATAGTGAATATTTTATAAATTTACAAATCAGCTTTTAATAAATATATAAATTGTTAATTATACTAATATTTATATATATGTAAATTATATATTTTATTTTTATATTTAAAGATATTATTTATAAAGTTACCAACAAACTAAATTTGTTATGTAGATATTTACTAATCTATTTCAAATATAAAATATTATTTACTCTTTGTATACATGTTAGTAATACTAAATTAAACAATTTATATTATATATTACAAATATTTGTATATATAAATAACTAGATAATCTATATATTTAGTCATTTAAGTTATTCATGCGATATACTTATATTTTTTTATAAATAATATATATTTAAATATATATAAATTTATATAAATATATATTAAAATTAAAGTTTTTAAAAAATTATATTATGAATTATTCTACAAGTTATGAACACATATTTAAAAAAACATGAAAAAGTAATAATTTGTTTTAAATAACTTAATAAATTAACATTTAAATAAATTAATATTATAAAAAAAAGTAGAAAATAACGCTCATATATTATGATGATATACTTTAAAATTTAAAAAGTAGTACTTTTAAATAATATATTATAACTATGTAATTTATAAATTTTATGTGATTTCGCAATTGAAAAAAATATTTATTTTGTAAATCCAAATTTTATAGAATTTTCACTATTTCATTGATTATATAAATAATGTACTGAAATGTATATATATATATATACACATCATGATATATATAAACTATTAGTATAAATTATAACACAAAATATATACAAAATAATACTAACATATTTATTTATATATATAAAATTAAATCTAATTTTATTTAAATATTGGTACATATTTTAATTAATAGTTTTATTTAAGTTTTAAAATTATCATTTAATGAATTTAAATCCACATAAATAATGATATATTGTGTCCTTAATAAATCTATCTTAATAATTATTATATTAATTACATGTTAGATATTGAAATAATATTAATAATTTTAATAATTTTTATATTTTTATATTTAATAATAACCTCAATTAGAATCTTTTGAAGGCAACATTCAAATTTGTGGTATTCTTTCCATGCATCATTTTCACAAATAGAATTACAATACATGACATAAGAACAATTTCTACATCTGATTTGTAAATAATAATGATAATCATAAACATAATTATTTATTGTATTTTATCTATACATATAAAAGAAAGTCTATTTAAATATTTATTTATTTATTTATATGCGTTCTATGTTTAAGAAAATGGCTCGACGGATTTACAAAATTTAAATTGCTACTACTTCTCTATGACAATAGTATTGTGGTTGTTCGGATGAATTTTTTATTTCCACCTCTACACCGATCATAATTACGCAAAACTGTCCTTTAGCGATCTATTTCCCTCTATCGGTAAATCTTTTGATTTTAGAAGAAAATGTTTCACAAATAAATGTATGCGAATGTGAGGTGTTTCGTAAAAATGTAATTATATTTACTTTACTTTAATAAATGTATTCGTAAATGGCAATAAACGGTGATAACGTTTACGTTTTCGCTATATATAACGAAGACATTTTAATTTTTTCAATAAACACTTAAATTTAAGTAGAAAAACCCGAAAGATTGACTTTTTGCCATTCCAATGATTTTTTGTCATCTAAAATCTTCGGCGTCGCTTTTTTTGAAATATTTTTTTTGAAAAATTTTTTAAATATTTTTAAACATTTTTTTGGAATATTTGTAAACATTTTGGTGGACATTTTGTTAGCATTTTTTTGAAATGTTTTAAAATATATTTTGTAATATTATTTATATTTTTTGTATTTTTAAAAATATTATTTGAAATATTTTTATATTACTAATCGTTGAAATATTATTATTTTAAGATATAATTATATAATAATTATATAAATATTATACTTTTTAAAATATTTTTAGAATATTTATAAAAAATATATTTTGTAATATTTGTTGTATACTAGCAATACAGAATCAGGAATAGCTATAATTATTAAATGATAGATAGGTAAATAATAAAAAACCGATCAACGGCGGTTTGGGTTTAGGTTTTCAACATATTTTGTAATATTTGAAATATTTGTTGTATTTTTTAAAATATTTGTTCACTTATTTTTTAAATATTAAAAAAAATATGTTTCTACATTTGTTTGAATTTTAGATAAACGTTATTTAATTAATTAATATACAATTATATATACTATTTTTACATTTTTTATATTTTTACATTTTTACAATTATATATAATTGTATAAATATATTTATATATATATATATATATAGTATATTATAAATTTATTCAGGAATATATCTAATTAATAAATAATAGATAGGAAAATAATCAAAACCGAGCAACGCCGGGTCGGATATGGTTTGGTTTTCGGCATCATTTTAAGTCATATATTTATAATATTGGAAATATTTGTTGTATTTTTTTAAATATTTAAATAAAAATTTCTACTAATTTTTGAAATATTTTAAACAAATATTTGTCTAAATTTGTTTGTTTTATATTAGTTTGTTTGTTTGTTTGTTCTAAATTTGTTTGTTTGTTTATTTTAGCATAAATGTTTTATTGTATAGAAATGTAGAAATGCTATAATTAATAAATAATAAATTGGCAAACAATCAAAATCTAGCAACGCCTGGTCTGGTATGGCTACTAATATGTTGAAATATTTGTTATATTTAAAAAAATATTTTTAGATACTTTTTTAAAATATATTTTGTATTATTTTAATTTATTTTTTGTATTATAACAAAATATTTTACGAATAAAATATAAAAACGAACTAAGCACATCGGATATAGTAAGAATTAGTAAATATTAGTTTAAAAAAAAAATTAAGATAACTGCATAATTAGGAATAGCTATAATTAATAATAGATATGCAAATAATAAAAAACCGAGTAACGCCGGGTCGGGTACGGCTAGTATATATATATATATATTTGTATTTTATTAAGTAATATGATCATTGTTAAAATATATGTTATTTAGATAAGGTTACTAACGGTATAAATGTTTGCTTAATCTTTAAATGACAATAAAAACAATACTCTTGAGCAGAAGATTCTAACAAAGTGCTAACATATGCTTTTTCAATGATATACACTTCATGCGGATTAAATTTCTTTGTCGCCTAGAAATATTCGTTAAAATATGAATTTCACAAAAAATATATTTATATATATATATATAAATATATCTTAAGGACTGGCGTTATAAGGAATAAAATGTTATCACATTTCAAATGTTGTGTCAACCTATATGTTTAACTCTTTTTAAATAACCTATTAATGATTTTCATAGAAATTAATATACTTGTAATACAATTATATTTAATGTATATATATATATATATATATATATATAAATGTCAGATAATATAGGATATAATTAAAAATAATTTATAATATTTATTTTAGAGATTAATACACATACAAAATAAATTATTCACAACAATTGATCCGCAATGTAGTTATTATATAAGGTAGTTTAATTTATTAATGTTTTAAAAAGTAATTTATATAAATATTTGTATCTAAATTATTACTAATAAATATAGTCCTTATTACTTAAAATTGATTATAATAATTTTATATATTTATATTACACACTTTAATGTAGATTTATTAAAATTATATTTATCATCGTCATCATTACCGTAATAAGTGTAATTATTTAGATTAAATAATTGTCATGATGGATAACATATATTATTATATTGCGATGGAATCAATATGCATATACATATTTCGTATACATATTTCGTATATTACATATTATGCATACATATGACTATAAACTACTATTGATAGATTATGATTATACTCAGATTGTATGCATATAGCCATGGCTGGAAATTAGAGGTGTATTACAGAGGATAGCAGGTGTACGTATTTGTATTTTAATATATGTATAGAATTGTATTATTTAAATATTAAATAGGCTTGTGTTTTTTAATTATTAAAAAAATGTATGTGAATGAAAGTAGAAAGATAAAAATAATATGAATTATAAATCAGTATATATAGTTAATACAATAGAAATACCAGTATAGAGAGGTATATACTTAGAGATAATGATAATGGATTATAAATGTTAAAATATGATTAGAAGAGATACATTGGAGATGATTTGAATTGGAATTGGCTATGTAAAAATAAAGTATAGTAATATAAATAGGGTGAGAATATAATAATTTTAATATAATTGAGGATTAAGACTATATTTATAATATTCCTATTTTTTTTGAAAGAATAATTATGGTGGATTAATTATGTAGGTTATAAATTTGTATTTATGCATCTCTTCAAGTATATTCATACCTATTTATATGATATAAGCATCACTGAATAGTATTCAGTGAATACTATATAAACTATTAGCATTATAATTTTTCAATTTATTAAGATCAAATGTAATGAATTAATTTAATTAAAAGTATATAAATAAAATTGATCTAGGTTGACCGACATTTGAATTTGAATTAAAAAAGTAATATATTGTTATGCTTATTCCTGCTAAAGGGCTTTACATAATATTACATATTTTATCTTTTTGTCACCCGTAAATAATATTTTATCTGCTACTTATCTATAATATTATTTATTTGTGTACTTTAAATCTATATTCACGGGACACGAATGTATGAACGTGCGGACGTATCGGTGTGTATACTAACTACGAGGTAGCGACCGCTGTCATCATCTTGTAATAGTTCCGTATCGGCGCTTGTACTCACCAGTTTATTGGAACAACGATCCAAACCAGAACATTTTATTTTTAATCGGCTCATTGATGTATGGATGTTAAATCTAAATCAGTAATGTGTTTAATTAATGTTCATAATGAGTATCACTCATTTATTATATGTAATATTTGGTTACAGAAAATAAATTTATAAATATATTTTACAATACAAATATTATAAAAATATCCAGTAATAAAAGGAATAATAACTTTTTAACTAAACTTTTAAATATATTGATTAACTAATTTTAAAGTTAATGGCTACTTTTTTATAATATAATATAATTTAAATTATCATATTATATATATAAGAATTATGTTAAAATTATATTTCTCATTACATATATTATTCGAATTAATTCTAATATTATTATAAATAAATTATATATCTATAAAATATATTGTTGGATTATTGCATAGAATACATTATAAAGTATACTTTTCAAAAAATATTTTTTTTGTAAAAATTTATAAAATATAGTCATACAAAATTAACCAAGGTAAAATAGGTTCATAATATCATGTTAAGGCCCTATCACAGTGTACACACTGATTGGACCACATTTTACAGATTTTTATAAAACACAATGTATATAGATATAGGAAAATATATGTCTATTCAGAATACTTGTCATGATAGAACTATTATCTGTATTGAGTCACTTTTTTTGTATAGTATACTTAGTATATAGCACAACAGTATTACAATAGAACATTCATAATATATATATATATATATATATATATATATATATATATATATATATATTGTTATATATATTTATACATATATCTAATAATATATATATTTTTTTAAACTATTATTTATAAATCAACTTATGAAATTATTTGAAATATTATTTTATAATATTCTATTGATATCCATATAAATATATTTTCTATAATGCAATGACAATTATCAAAAAATATCAAATAGATTTTCCTGTGGACAACGAATGTATACCCACCTAGAGTGAAAATATTGATCACTGAGTAATATGCATTTGAAATTTCATAGCATATTTGTAATAATTATTTCTTAACTTTTATAAACTTATTTATTATCTATCACATTACATTTATAAATGACTATAAAGTATAATATATAATAATATCTATATAATAATGTACTATAATAAATATTACTATATTCATATTATATAAAAATGTATATATTAAAAATATTTCTACTTTTTTAAATATAGTAGGGTCATAAAAACATGTTTTTATGTGATTTATATATTGTATTTGGATGCAGTTTTTTCATAGATACTAAATCACACAAGTAAATGATAGTTTTATGGAATAATATTTATTTTTATGATAATTAACCATTTATACACTGTGACAGGTCCTTAAACAATATATATATATATATATAACAAAGTGTACCAAACAATAAAGGTAAAAATACTTTTGAGAAATATCATAAACAATATATAAACTAATATAAATAATATATATTATATACAGTATATAATATATAAATACCCTTGTGATTTTTCTATTTTTTCTAATTTAATTTTCATTTCTTCTGTATACATAAATTTAATAATTATTATAATTTATTTTAATTTCATATTCAATATTTTATTTGAATATAGGTATAAAATATGTGTATACAATTAAATATATGTATAAAACATATACATATATAATATATAATGTAATGTTGCATATATATATATAAAATGTATATTATAAATAGAGATATTTAATTCATAGATTATTTATACTATATATATAATATACTTATATTGATAAACCTACCTTTATTATCTGAATTTTCAAGTATTTCTTCATAAACTATTGTAATAGTATAGCATTAATAATATGCACATAATAAATAAAACTCTTTAAATAACAAATTTAAATTAATATATATTAATTAACAATTCTTAATTTATAATTATATTATATAATATATATAAATATATATTATACAAGTTTTAAATAAATGTCCTTATAATGTAAACAATAAAATTAGAATATTTAATATTTATAAATAATATATATTAATTTATTCTATAGAATGAAGTATACTACAAATTCGTGCATTAAGAAAATGCAAGATATAAGGAAAAATCAAGCTCAATCTGTATTTCAAATCGTATATTTCATGTATAATATTCAAGTGTAATTTGAAAATTTCTGTTCATTTAAAACCCTAATTCACAGTATCAAGCGTATTTTAGATTAATAAATAAATAGCACCATTTTTATTGATATTCTAACAATATATAATGTTATGTGATACAGTATCGGTTATATTGAATAGGGTATACCCCATATTAACTTAGTTAATTTATAATTCAAAAAATAAAGAATAAACCTTAAAAGTTTTATAATACATTTTTTGTTAAGTTTTAGCTGGTAATCGAATCTAAAAATTGAATATTATTATATATATATTTTTCATATTTTAAATATAGAAAAATTACATTATATTATTTTTTAATTTTGAATACGATGAATTTGTGTCGTAAATTAGGAATTTTAAAAAGTAATCTGTTATTAACATCATTAAACCTTGTTGAGATATATGGAATTTGACTATTTGTATAATAAAGATATTATGTTAAATTTCAATTTAATTTTCTAAATAAATATATATATATAATATATATTATATATATAGTTATATATAATTTCAAAACCATAACTATTCTATAAATAAAAATAAATAGTATATAAAATCTATTGAAATAATATATAAAAGTGGTGTATTTTTTATTTTTTAATTATTTATATAACCAATATAATATTAATATATAATCTTTTTTTCACATATTTATATCTATATACTTTTTATATTCTATATTTTTATATTATATTTACTGATTATGGGATTAATATCTATTATATAATATAATTTCATACGTATATAATCTATAACAATTATACTAGCATTTTATGACATTATTAAGGCTACAAATTAAAATATTGGTTTTCACAATAGAATACACATTACAATTCACAATTAAAAAGTAATATAATTAATGAGTAATGAATTAATTTGATGAAATAAAAAATTATTAGAAAATGTAGGAGTCCTACACGAATTATTTTTTCAAATAAAAAAATGTAATATACTAAAAATATATTAACAAAATATTGAATGTTGCATACAAATAGAATCATATAACAATATCACATACATTAATTATCTATAATTTATTTTAAAATGTTATAAACATTATAAATACATATAAAATTAATTTGATAATATTTGAATGAAATTATATTTAAGTTGTATGCACATTAGCTTCTGATAGTATATAATATATACACCGTAGTAAGAAACCACAGCCAACTCATATAATACTGTAGAATAGGTAACACTCTATATGTAGTCATTAATTGCTATTACTGATACTGTCACTAAGTAGTTTTTTTCATACATTAAATTCGTACATTTATTAAAAAAATTAAATTTATTTTTATCCATTTTTACCAAAGATTCTGAACTAGTTTTTTCTGATAAATAAGATAACTCGACTCGGCTAGACTTGAGAAACTTTTCGTTACTAAACATGTCTAATATTTGTAACAAGTGCAACGTTACTATCAAAATAACAGCTAACACTTTCCTAACCGAGTGTTCACACTGTCTACAGCTCATTTGTCAGGATTGCAATGATATACCTATCAAAATTGCAAAGGTGATACAGGGAAATAGTGACATAGGTGTAACCTGGAAATGTATAAGTTGCCGATTGAACTGCATACCACTTAATTTATCAACAATTGACGAAAAACTTAAACAAATTCAAGAATCTATTTGCGAAATCAAAAATAAATCTTCTGAGACTGATAAACCATTGTGGTCAAGTATTGTAAAAACTTCCCTGATTGAACATAAGAAAGAAACAGATAACACAGAACAAGATAAATTTTTCCGAGAAAGCAACCATATCATTCACGGTGTCGACAACTCTAATGACCCTAAAGTATTTGTAAATGAACTAATATCGGAGCAACTCAAGCTCACAATAATACCTTTAAGTATTAAACGTATCGGAATTACTACAGATGACGCTACAAAGAATACAAAGAATACAAAGAATCTAATCCGTATAAGATACAAATGCATATCTGACAAAGAAATTGTATCAAAATCACTTAATCTTTTAAAAGATGCACCGAATAAATTCAAATCCATAACAATTGCTGATAACCTAACATTAGAACAACAAAATAATCGACGAAAATTAATCAAAGAGGCAAATGAACTAAATGAAAAATAAAAAGAAACTGAATCGGATATAAAACATGTGGTAAGATACAATCGTTATTCAAAAAACCACTTTATAAAAAATCTGAAACCTCCAGAGAAAAAAGACCAAACGGATTAATACAATGTGTATTATTGAATGCATATTCGGTGTGTAACAAATCGTTGACTTTGATCCAATTTTTCAATGAAAATAATATTGACATTGCATTTATCACGGAAACTTTGTTGAAAGACAACGATACTCATATCATATCCGAATTATCTAAACCACCATACATCTTCAATAGCTACCCTCGTATAGGTCATGCTGGCGGCATCGGAATACTTCATAAATCAACAATATCATTAACTATTTCAAAACATTTGCTTACATCTTCAGTTGAAATAGTAATTTGTTCTTTTTCTTGCCGAGGCTCAGTGATCATAAAAACTATAATTATATATCGTCCACCAAACTTGGATTTTAAACAATTCCTTGCCGATTTCACAATACACATTCAACCAATTATCACTAAAAATACAATTATACTAGGTGATTTAAATATAAACGTCAACAATACAACACTGAAATCATCTATTCTGTTCAATTCAACATTGATTAAAAATTCATTAGAGCAACACATCAAATTCCCAACTCACGTTCATGGAAATACATTAGATTTGATAATAACCAGAAATAATTCTCATATTACATCTAACTATTCTTGTTCAAAACTAATTTCAGACCATTACGCTATTAAATTCTTGATCAACTCTGTAACACCCAAACGACCAAGAAAAACAATAACATATAGAAAGTTATCACTAATAAATGATGTTGATTTCTCCTATGATTTACATCTAAAACTATCCGAACATTCCACTTTACAACCACTCGAAAACCTGAATACATCTTTAATTTCAACACTAAATGCGCATGCACCAACAAAAACTACTACCATAACAGAACACTCTAACAACGAATGGTACACAAATGAATGTGCAGAACATAAAATATTATTACGTAAACATGAAAAATTGTATAGAAAGTCACTGTCATCAATTGATCTTAAAAATTACAGAAACCTACAACATGAACATAATCAGATGTTATTCCTGGCAAAATCAGAATATAATGCTAACAAAATAATAAATGCTGGACATAATCTGAAAATACTATTTGAAATTTCAAACGATCTTCTAGGAAGAACAACTAAACGGATACTTCCTGATTTAAACGATGACGTATGCGCAAACTCTTTTCATAATTTCTTTCGATTAAAGTTACAGACAATCATAGATTCCTTACCTATATGCACTTATTCCTATCAACCTCTGAATAGTGACATCCACCTTATTGACAGTTTTTCTCCCCCATATATTGACAAAATTGAAATTTTAATACAAACTATTAAATCAACATCAAAAGAAGATCCTCTACCATTGAAATTACTGCAGTTTCAAACATCTACACTAGCTCCGTACCTCCTTCAGATAATCAAGTGTTCATTCGAATCAGGTACTTTTCCTGCTTCTATGAAATTTTCATCAATAATACCATTGATCAAGAAACCTGGAAGCGATAAGAACATCCTGAAAAATTATCGACCTATTTCTCAACTTACTGCTTTCTCCAAACTCCTCGAACGAATTGTTTCTACACAAATAATCAGTCATCTATTAGCTGCAAAAGTACTTCATCCTCATCAAAGTGCTTATATGCCCGGACTGAGCACAGAGACAGCCCTATGCCGTATAAATGATGATGTTCTCAACAATAAAACCGGCTCACTCATGTTATTTTTAGATTTATCTGCTGCCTTCGATACGCTCAACCACAAGATTCTTATACAAAGGCTAATCGAGAGTGGATTTTCTGGAAAAGCTTTAGATTGGTTAAAATCGTACATTTCTGATAGAATGAGTAGAGTCAGTATTGGCGATTATTCTTCCGAATATCAAAAGATGACTCACGGAGTACCACAAGGATCAGTACTAGGACCACTACTTTTTTCGATATACTTATCACCTGTTTTCAAAATCTTCGCCAACCATCCATTGATTAAATTTCATTCATACGCCGATGACATCCAAATTTTTACTGATGCTGATAATGAAAATGACTCATCTGCCCACATCCGTTTGCAGAACTGTCTACGTGAACTCTCTATCTGGTTTCACGAAAACTCATTACAACTGAACCCTTTAAAAACTGAAGTAATGTACGTCAATCACACTTCTAAACACTTTTCAACATCGTTCACTTTTTCATTTGACAAATGTTTATTATCATCTTCACAAACGATAAAGAATTTGGGTGTAATTTTGAATTCTAACCACGACATGAAATCTTTTATATCAGAAAAAATTCGTTCAGTAAACTTTTAACTGTACAGAATTAAAAAAATCAGAAAATCTTTAAATTTCTTTACTTGCAAAATTTTAATGACTAGTTTAGTATTAGGAGTTTTCGATTATTGTAATGTGCTGCTTATAGGTCTACCAGCTATCACATTGGCTGAACTTACCTCCCTTCAACGATATGCTGTACGTATAATTCACAAGCTACCTCATCGAGAAGAAAATAACCATATCAGCATCACACAATTAATGAAGGAATTACACTGGCTACCCATAAAAGAAAGAATCATCTATAAAATATGTCTTATGACTCATAATGCACTCCACTTTGAAACGCCGTCATATTTATATGAATTGATAGAGAGAATCGACCAGACAAGAAGTCTCAGGCCGTGTCATGTTAATCGTATACGACCTAGATCGACAATACATTCTACTGCTGCCCGTTCACGCGCCTTCTCGTCACAAGCACCGATAGCCTGGAACTCACTACCTGCAACACTCCGTGCTGAAAGAAACTCAGAAAAGTTCAAAAAGAATTTAAAAACATATTTATTTACACTATAACTTTCTTATTATTTCATTATACATTATTGTTAACTTAATTTTTTAAACGATGTCTAAATAAAATGTCTTCTTCTTCATAATATAGTTTTATTTTAATAATTTAATAAATCTTTGATAATAATTACGTAAGCTATTAATTCAAATTATAATATATATAAATGATTATTTGGTTAACTTCAATATTTGCAAGTATAATTACATAGTACCTACATAATATGAATCTATATTACAAATTATATTATGAACCTAATTGAGAATTATCCACATCACTTATCTTCCTTAGACATATTAATTTTCTTATTCTGAGTTCATTTTTTTTCATGTTAGGATATATATCACTCTCAAGAACCATATTAATGTCCTCTATACATTCCTAATTAATACATTTTAATAATTTATATTTTATTAATAAATTATAATTTATTATAACCTTCCACTTTTTCTGAATTTGAAATATAATAGATCTATTAACATAATCCATCACTAATTCATTTGTATTTTGTGGATAAAATAAAATAGCCTGTATAAATTAATTCATTTATCATTATTTATCATATAATAATTATTTAGTAATTAGAAATATATGATTATATAATGAACAATATATATCAACACAAATTAATTATATTATAGTAAAAATAAAAAAAATGTATTTATTAAATATATATAAAGTGTATAATAATAATAAATTTATAGGATTAAAATTATATAAATACCACTTTGCAATATTTGTTATGATTATTACTTTTGTTTAGTTACTATTTAGTTACTACCTTTCCAAATTAAATAATATAAATCTATTAAAATTATATTTAAAATTAATTAAAAATAATATGTTTAATAAATCATACATAACAATATTAAATATTTATATAGTTTAATGAAATATATATATTCTAAATAAGAAAAATAATATATAGTTATATATTTAATTATTTTAAAATATCAAACCTTATTGAACATATCAATACTACTTTGAAATTTTTTCTCTTTATAATATTTTTTTGCCAAATCTCGATATACTAATGCTTTTTTTTCATTTTTTGCATGAATAAATTTTAAATGTCTGAAAAAAATTACAAAATTTTAATTTATATTAATATATGTTATATATTATAATTAAATATAAAAATTAATATATTTAAATAGTATAATAATTAATATAAAATAATAAATTAGTTATATTTTATTATTAATATTATATATATATATTTTTTATTTTATTCAACTGTATATTCAATTGTTATAAAACCATTTTAAATAAATACTTGATAATATATATATTATCATATATCATCATTATATATTATATCATTATATCATTATTATATATTATCATTACCATATATGGTATAAACCTGCTTAAATCAAAGACTTCATCAAATAGTAAAGATTGCTTACATTTATTATACAAATCTGCAAACATATCAATACGTTGCCGCTTAGTTGGCATATCATTAAAATATCCGCATTCTTTTTGGATTTCTTGTAAGCGGCCTTCTATTTCATCATTCATTTCAAAATTAAATGATTCCATTTTTATTTGTGTGCCTATTATCTAGAATATAAATAAATTAAATTATATAAATATAAAATTGAATTAATATTTTAGAAGAATATTATAAATACAAAATTCTGAATTTAATTAATAATTTTGTAATTTAAATAATAATTATAATAATATTAACTTATAATATTAATTTTAAAATATAATATATAAATATGTTATAGTATAAATATTTAATTATATATAAATTATATAAATATATTAAGATCTCAATATTATTTTCATTTCGATATTCAGAATTACTGATTAGTTTATATGCTAAATATATTATATTTATTTCATAATATCCATGTGAATATATCCATAAAAACCCATTTGAAACTACTCGACACAAAAAAGTCAACATGATTTTATTTACCAACTGGACCAATTATTAGAAAATATATATATATATATATATTACTATTATCTACTCATGATGATTAGCAGTGATGGGTACGATCACGCATTTTCACGATCGCCGATCGTCGATCAATTTCGTCTATCATTTTCTAACGATCGTAGATCTTTTTACTTGATCATTTTTTAACGATCGTCGATCGCGATCTCGATCGTATTATTATATAAGCGTATGAATTACGGGCTGCTGCATGGATCACTAATGATCCACGCAGTACTCGTGAGTACTCACGCATTGACGCCGTCATATCAATATATTTATATATATATATAAATATACCAATATATCATTTGTACTGATGTAATCGTAATATTTTACAGCGCGAGACATTTTTTATGGAGATTTATTCCCAACACTATTTTCAATAGAATCCCGCTTATTAAAAATGGATAGGACCTACTAAATTAGTTTATTGTCAACCATTATTAGATGTATTAAAGGAAGGATTAAAATGTAGGTTTAACGATTATTTTTCATTTGAGTATTCTATCAATAGTGCCATTATAGTAACAATATCTAACCTAAAATGTAAGTTAAATTGGTTAAGTAATTACGTAGAAGAAAAGGATATGTTGTTATCTACATTTAAGAAATATCCCAGATAACGAGGTTTATATAACTTCACCAGAACAAAGCGAAACTAATTCAGATGAATTCTATGTTATTGATGATAATGGACCATCCACTTCTAAATCAAATGTATAAATAGAAATACTTAATTATATAAATAGTAAAAATACTAATTTAGATATGCTAAATAGTTATCCTATTATAAAAATGTTATTCATAAAATACAATTATATACTCCCATCATCCGCGCCGGTGGAAAGAATGTTTAGTATTGCTACCAATATAAATAAACCGAAACGCAATAAACTAAATTATACTAAATTTGCATTGTTAGTTCTATTGGAATCAAATTCATTATATTAATATTATTTTATTATAAATTTGATCGTATTTCAACATTTTCATAAATAAAAGTTATTATTATATCCACTATTTTGTTATTTCTTGATATAAATAGGTATATATACCTATATATAAATACCTATATAAATACCTATATATAAATTATGTTTAATTTTTTTTCACGATCGTTGATTGCGATCAGTTGCTGACGATCGCATATCATTTTACTCAATCATTTTCTAACGATCGTCGATCATTTTACTCGATCATTTTCAAACGATCGTGATCGTGCCCATCACTGATGATTAGCAATAACTGTACTGTATAGAGGGCAATGGTATAAATCATTGATATGAATATAATAAATTGCATTTAATATAAAAGTGTAACTTATACTTTAAGATTATTCTACCTATTTATTAATTATTATATCGTTATAATAGATATGTCTAATATGAATAACAATATTATACTTGTGGATAGCAAGTTATACATATAATACATGTATGCAGGAAATACCTAGTATCTAATTAAATTTGGCAAACATTAGTTATTCAAAATTATATCTGTAAAATAATAATACATTTAATTATTAATAAAAAATACCCTTATTATTTATATTACTAATAAATTTAAAATTATATTATATATTATGTTATATAAGAATATATATATAATGGGTGTATATACTGGGCAATACACTTTACGTCTAGGACAAAATATAAGTTTTCCGTTAAGTGAATGAAGAGAGTAAGCACCACAAAACTGAGTTTGATATCTCTGTTAGAGGGATTACTTCGGTGGTGATGATTTCATGAATATACACAGATTAGTGTATCGCAATTTGATATATAATCGAGAATCCTCAAAGTTTATATCTAATTTAACAAGTATTTGTACTTATTTTATGATTAATTCAAAGATGTATCCACAACCCAACCACACCACTCGATAATCACTGAATTGAGATAATATTATAATGTACTACTTGTTTGATGTGCTACTTTTTTAAATTTCATGTCCATGATGTGGAACCGATAACATGATCCATAAATTATAATATATATATATATATATAAATTAATTATTTATAATATACATTATATAGATACCTAAATATTTAATTATACATCGTAAGCCACATATAATATTGTATATACATATACAGAGCAATAATCTAGTATTGAATATATCATACCTACATATAAGTTACAACTGGATAATGGTGAAAATATTATCCGATGTATTGAGAATTTATTATAAAATATATATATATATATAATATACTAGATAATAATTTGATATTTCATGGAAAAATATATAATTTATAGGTAAATCAGATATACCTTTTACTTTTTTAAATTAATATAAATATTATATGTTGTAATACAATTTAAAATATTTACTATCATTATTATTATTATTTAAGAAAATATTTTTACATTATTATTATATTTTATTTAAAATATTTATAATATGTAATTTAATATTAACAATAATTAATGTTATAAACGAAATAAATTGTATATAAATTATAATAAAATTTGAAAACTATTATATATAAATATTACATAATATAAATATAAAATAGTGTACATAATGAATTAACTATGACAAATTTATTATTTATTATAATATTATTTTTGAGATTCTCGTACATGATTTTATTTTTAAATATTCCAATAAACTGATGTCAGTATTATCTCTGGTGTATCTTCAGTAAATAATTAAAAAAAACAGTTATTGTTTTATATATCTAGACTTAAATGAAATCAAAATAGTAAAAATAAAATATTACAAATAAACATAATATTATAAATATGTCAATTAACATAATTTAACGACGATATATATTTAATTGAGGTCAAAATAAATAAATAAAATAAAAATAAGTGATAATTTTCAAGTGATACGCAAATAGAAACAGGTCAGAATTTTGAAATCCGAACATGTTTATCCATCTTGATTTATCAAATTTTTTTATATTGGTAATATCTTACTGAAAGAAAAATACGACTACTTTATTAATTGCCATAGTAATAACTTTATTCTGACAGCTATACAATATTTGCATACACATTAATGTATTTATCTATATTTTAACTAGTAGTTCTAACCACACTATAATATATATATATATATATATAAATATTGTATACATATACTAGAAAAATATAATTTGTACTACTTTTAAAAATTTAAAGTTTAAAATTTAAACATTAATATAATTAATATATCAATTGTATTTTTTTTATATATTATTTAAAATAAATTTCAAATTTGAATATTATATTACTAATTGAAATTTATTTATACGTTATTATATTAATAATATATTCACTAATTTATACATTTGTTTAATCTTTCCTCATTATTTTCAATACAAATATTATTAAATTAATAAGTTCATGTACAAATTTAAAACGTATTATTAAATTTAGTTAATTTCTAAGATTGATAATAAATGTTGGCTAGCTAAACGTTTACTCTTGTTATGTTATGTTAAGTTATGTTAAATATATAATTAAATATTAAATATTAATTCATTAAAAGTAAATACAACTTACCATAATCAGTCAGTATACTATATATTATTTTAATTCAAAAACTAAAATTTAAATATATATTATAAATAATGTATTTTACACATTTGTTTATTTCACTAATTAATAGGGTAAGTTTAATCAACTCAATGTTTAATTTATTATTGTTTAAATATATAAACTTATTTTTTGAAAAATTAACTGATACATTTTTGAACTGAATTGAATTGAAAATAGTTTATTGAGTTAAGAAAGCAAATAAAATGTATTAAATGCAATCTGTTCAAAAGAGATACCAGAGATTATCTTGCAATCTATAAAAGAGGGTACTCTCCAATAAATATATGTTGTTGAATTTATATATATATATATATTTGTATATAAAATGAGTTTGTGATAATTTAAAAAATAACAGAATTATAAGACATCCTATCTTTGAATGACTTTTAAAAATTACTAATAATCTATATATTATGTATATTAGGTATATTTTTAATATATTATTATATATATATATATATATATATATATATATATATATATATATTTATCCACATACACCCTTCACATATATTAAATAATATATATGTGCATGGCAAATACAATCAACAGTTCCACAAAGATTTTCCGAAGGAAAGATATAACACTTACGCGAAATCGTGTAATTCGAATTTGTATACAAAATACCCTAGTGCCACCTATATCGGGTTACTTTTAGGAACTATGTGTTGTTTATAATGTAAATTCGTATCAAACTATACACTTTTAAAATGTTAAATAATATGCTTTAAATAAGTATGTATCAGATGAAAACTAACTGTTCATTACTAAAATATAACAAACAAATATTATATGTATGTTTTAAATGCTATAGGTTTATATTTGGTGAGTAAAAGATAATTTATATTGCATGTAATTTAATAGAGTAATGTAAACATTATTGTATGAAAACAGAGCCGAACCTAAATATATTTCAGTGATTCGATACTACTGCTAGCAGCGGCATTGGGTATTAATAAATTACATTGCATGCATAGGGAGTGTTATATCTTTGCTTTGCAAAATCTTTGATATCCATATGTAAAAATATAGATGTATGTATTGTTATATTATTGTGTATAGTGAATAGTATTAGGTATGGGTCACATTTATTACATAGGTATAGACGACGAATTGCGTGTTGCAGTGATAATTGTGGACATTCCATAAGTACACGACGAGGCGTGCGTCGACCTATTTCGCGTAACGGTTAACATGTTACATAATAGTTGGTCCGTAAACTAGATTTATACACATATCAATAACAATATATAGTTTGGTACAAACAACAACAACAATATATATATATATATATATATATGGATACATATATGGAATTTCCCATATAACACATATAATATTGAATATGTTATAAGGGTATAACTAATTTAGAGATGTAACCAAAATATCTCACAATCATTGGATGTAAATAATATTATAATTACGTGTTTGAATGTGCAAATTTCACCATTATATAAGTTTCCTTCGTCTAATCATACAATTACTCCACCCAGTCTAATGTCATATTCACCTTCTATTATAACCACCAAATCTATACATCATAATTGTGCCAAGGTTACGCTACATCTAACACCAGATATATCTACTTCTACTACGACCATTACTATCCAGCCCCAGCATAGCTAATGGCCGTGCCCCTATCCGCAACCTTGGGGAGCCGCTAGTATGGGTGTTATCTCACCACAACTAGAAAAAATTAATACAATAGTATATGTAAATCATATAATAGACACGAGGAAATTACACTAATATATATATATATATATATATTTATATATATATATATATATATATTTATATATATATATATATATATATATAGTAATGCAATAGTATATATTAGGGTGGAGTGAAATTTTGAATTCAATTATTATCATATTATTTTAAATTTAAAATAGCATTTAAGGTGTTAATATTAATAAGTAATACATTTTTATTATTACTTATAAATTTTGTATTCTGAAAATAACTATCAACTTGGCCATAACCATTTGAATGTTGCCATGTTATAAGATTGGGAAATCGCCATTTTGAATACATAAATCACAATAATGATCATATTTTAACATATATTATAACTTTATTTTTTTCAGAATCACATTTTAATGTGATATTTCATCTAGATTTAAAAATTATATATATTTGTATGTCTTAATTAACGATTTTATTAAATTAAAATAGGTGTTTTTCTATAAGGTTAAATATAGGGGTTGAAATTAGATATCATCTGGGATATCTGGGATATCATATGATATTTACCAAAGATTATACAATAGTGATAGTAAAATTAAATTTGATCCAATCAAAATTCCAAATTTATTTAAAATTTTTTTAAATATATTAAACTCTATAAAACGCTTATTATATGATTATGAGTTTTAAATATAAACAAATGGATTTATTTATGTTACCTACTAAATGTGATGTTATTAATGATATATATTTCGAAAAAAAAAGGAAGATCGAATTGCAAATCAAATGATTTTATTTTTATTAAAAAAAACTGCTTTAAAAATAATTAATATTTGGGATTGTGCTAGTGTCCCACATTACCATTTAAATCAAACTATAACTAACATTACAGTTATATATAATAAATATAAATTATATAATACAAATAAATTAAGATTGAAAAGACTATATATTGAATATGATACGCTATTTGATTTATATAAACAAGATTGTGTGATTTCTAGAGGATCATGATTTTATTTTAGATCAAAGAGATAAAAGAAGATTAATGAATGGGAATTTAACTTGTAGTAAAGGAGGTAATAACATACATAATATAGTGTAATTTATAATAAAAATATGTCTCATATATTTCAGGGGGACTTCCTTCATTATTATAAAACTTAGTGTAATATCTTGATTATACTATACTGAATGTTTATTTTTAATAGTAGGTATTATAAAATATCATTTATACTTATTTATATAGAAATTGTAGATACAATTCTTACACCCAATGATATATTAATGATTATATAAAAAAAAATATTTTATTTCTAAATGGAAATTATGGTGGATGTCCCCTATTAAGAAGCAATTTTATAATTAATTATTATAATTTATAAGATATTTTTAATTTAGGAGGGAAATATATTAAAAAAATAGATAACTGTAATACTGCTCCAGAAAATGAAGGTTATTATTTGAATTAATATTATAATATATTAATATTAAAAATAACGTCCTATATTTTTAATTTGTATTTGTGATTAAATATAATATTGGTATATATTACATGATTATTTAATCAATTAAATGATGTTCCAAAATATATTATTATATTTATTTCTATTTACATATACAAAAAGTACTATTATTTTAAATAATATGAAAATATATAAATTTCTATAATTACCCTACATTGCTATATCTGATATTGATAATTATATATTAATTAATATTATAAATAATGACAATGTGTATAATATTAATTAATAATTTATTAATAGAAAACACAATTCTTATTGATTCTGATGAAGATGGACAAATTGAATCTGTAAATGGTAAATATAAAGTTAAATGATATTTATTGAAATTATATTAATCCTAAATTAATTATATTGAAGATAATAATGATTATGAAGTAAGTTAACAAATTTCAGAAGAACATAATCCTGAATTGCAAACTAATACTCACACTGGTATGTCATATACATATTGTTAAATAGTAGATTAATTTAAAAATAAAGAATATAAATTAATCTATTATGTATAAATTTATATTAGAAAATTAAAATTTATATTGATTATGCAATAAATTAATTGAATTAAAAATTATAAAACCACATATTTAATTATTTTACAGAAGAGCAACAACCATCATCATCATGTCAACAAAATAGACTAAATCTGAAGCCGCTTGAGGAATTATGTGACCGATACAATATACCTGATAGGAAGGGTGCTGCGATTGCATCTATGGCAATAATGTCGACAACAATGGACACGACAACAAGTATATAATTGATAGATGTAAATTAAGAAGAGAAAGAATAAAAGCAAGAAAAATCAATGCAGATATACACTGTTAGAAATTAGGGGTAAACTAGAAGTCTCACAGGGGTAAACTAGCTAGGAGCAGTAGTTTACCCCTAAGGGTAACTTATAATATGTTTTAATTTACCCCTGAGAGCATCATAGTTTACCCCTGAGAGCATCGCAGTTTACCCCTGAGAGCATCGTAGTTACCCCTGTGAGCATCGTAGTTTACCCCTGAGAGCATCGTAGTTTACCCCTGAGAGCATCGTAGTTTACCCCTGAGAGCATCGTAGTTTACCCCTGAGAACATCGTAGTTTACCCCTGAGAGCATCGTAGTTTACCCCTGAGAGCATCGTAGTTTACCCCTGAGAACATCGTAGTTTACCCCTGAGAGCATCGTAGTTTACCCCTGAGAACATCGTAGTTTACCCCTGACAGCATCGTAGTTTACCCCTGACAGCATCGTAGTTTACCCCTGAGAGCATCGTAGTTTACCCCTGAGAGAATCGTAGTTTACCCCTGAGAGCATCGTAGTTTACCCCTGAGAGCATCGTAGTTTACCCCTGAGAGTATCGTAGTTTACCCCTGAGAACATCGTAGTTTACCCCTGAGAGCATCGTAGTTTACCCCTGACAGCATCGTAGTTTACCCCTGATCATATCGTATCATATCATATCGTATAGATGCCTTAGTTTATTGTCCTTATATCTGTATCTTAGTTTACATCTGAATTTATCATAATACATTATTATATTCATTTATAAGCTATCTATATATAGATTATTATTTTATCCATATTTATCCATATTTTATCCTACATTTATTTTATATTTTGATGGACGAAATGATATAACTAGATTAAGAAATGGAACAAACAAAAAATAAGAATACATAACGTTATTGAGTGAGCCGGGAAATAAATATATAGGACACATTTCTCCACATAAATCGACATCTATTGAAATATGTTCATCAATAATAAAGAAACTTGATGGAAAACTAAAAGAATTATTAATTGTCGGAACAGATGGTGCATGTGTAAACACAGGAAAATATAATGGGGTAATACGAAAACTTGAAGAATATTCTACTCACAAAGTACACTGGGCCGTTAGCAAAAAATAATATATATTTATATATAAACATAATCTCATAAAACTGTTTTAATCATATATAATTATATTATTTTCAAATCACTATATTACTATAATGGTCAACATTTTATTTATATACATATAAATATATATATTAATTTGAAGACATTTAATATTAGTATCAATATCGTTAATATACTATATTATACTAAACTACACTATATATTATATAAAGTATTACCTCATTATCTTGTTCCATTAGCTTTTTAACTGGGGGAATGTGGGCGCGTTATTTTTTAACAAATAATCTCCATGCCTCCTGTCCAGTCTTTGATATTGTCTATCCACATCTTATTTGGCCGGCCTCGCTTTCTTTTACCTTCTATATTGTCTTGTAGGTTTCGTTTGGATGGCCCCTTTTGTCTGGTGACATGACTATATAAAGTATACCATATATAATATCAAAAAATATAATAATAATTAATAACAATTAATTTTAAAAATAATAATACTATTAGGCAATTAATATAACCTATGTTAGTTATTTATGATATGTTTCATATTTTATTGTTATAGATCAAATAATTCAATATAAATTAATTATTTAAAATAATATATCTTATCATAAACACAAATTACACTAGTCTAATATTTATTTAACAATAATTTGTTATAAAAAACTAACAACCCAGATATATATATTATAAAAATTATATTCAACACAACTTTATATATAGGGGATGGAATGAGGTAGCGGCCAAGAACTGAGTAGTGGTCATTTTAATAAACGCATAAATAGTCCTAAATATGATAAAAAGTTCTATATACAATAATTAAATATCAAATTGTCGGTAATTTAAAAAAAAAATAATTAATTAATCTAATTTATTACGTAATAATTTGTTTTCAAATTTTAACAAAAACATGAATATTTATATATACTTATTTATGTATGTAAGGTGTGTGTGTATGTAATTAAATCATTGAATCAAATTAAGGTGCGTATGCATCATAAATATAATTATTTAATATTAAATAATTAAAAAAATATAAATCGAATACATTACGAGACACCTATTACATATTCTTATACTAGCGGCCACTATTTATAGATATTTGATTATATTATAAACAGATTTGTCAACTACATATGAATGAATTACCCCTTAGAAAACTATTTATTTATATAGATGGCAAACATATTGGACCTACACCATTTTCAGGAGAAATAGGGAAACAATTAAAGTCTCTGCAAAAATTAGATATAATTAATTTTGAAAAAATCACATTCAAAATTAATTTTACAACAAAAAATAACTGCGATGCAGATTATTTATATAAAATATGTAAATGCATAGATGCAGGAGTGGTAGATGATACTTTAAAAAATGGGGAACCAGGAAAAATGCACCATGCCAGATGGTTAACTCTGGCAAATAATATATTAAGGCTATACATATCGACAACTAATCCAACTAAAAATTTAAATATAATAGCAAACTACATTGTAAGAGTATATGCGCCGTCATATTTTACAATAAAAAAAAACCCTACTATATCTGATGCCACAACAAATTTATTTTATATTATACAAAATTCAAGATACATCGATATACAATATAGAGATATCATTGATGAGAGCATATCAAATAACTGTTTCTATGCTCATTCAGAGAGTGTTTTACAAAGCATGTTAAAAGACAAGGAAATAGATATTAGAAGAAAAGCAATTAAATTAAAATAGATATCAGAAAAAATAATAATACAAATATTAGAACTTTTGAATTACCAAATATAAATTTTAATGCGGATTACTATTATGAAATAAATTTTAATATAAATATATATGAATCAAGGTTAACTTATAATATTGAAGATAGTACACTCAATAATTACCTGAATATGAATTTTGAAGAAATTACTTTTGAATATCCATGTCATAATCAAGCCGTCGAGAGATTTATTCAAGATGTCAGCCAGGTTTCTCAAATGACAACAGGTGAACAATCTAGAGATGGAATAATATTGAATATGATCAAATCACGAACATCGATGCCAACATTTAATACAAAAAAAGATTTTGTTTACAATAATTAATTAAAAAATATAACTTCATTAAATATTTATGTCCGTGTATTTATTTTTTGATCATATTTTACTTTCCATTATATAATATTTTATTTATAACTATATAGTATTGTATATAATAACGTATATTTTTATTATCTGTTATTTATTTTTGTTATTATAATAATTTTGTTAACAAGTATTATATTAATGATTGAAATTATTATGATAATTTTCAATATAGATCTCCTATAATATAATAATAAATATAAATAATAACCTTTAATTCTATTTCTTTGTAGTAAAACTTATTATTCGCAAATAATTGTCCAACACGACTTCTATCGAATCTAAGGAATTCAATACCTAAATAATTATATAGTGCAATATTAAAATAATAATATTTAAATTTTATATAATTTATTTTAATATACACATCTAACATGTATATAATTTAAATATAATTTTCTTTACAAATTTTAAATTAATATACATATCTAAAACAATACCATTAATCATTTAAATATAAATATTTATATATTCTAAATTAATATTATATATTATAATAATGTAGGTTCCTATTGTAAGTAGAACGCAATGTATTTAAATATAAGAAATTGAATATAGAATTGTTTATAATAAATTTACTTTTAAAGACACAGTACTGTCTCACAAAATTGAAAATATTCAAATGAAATTATTTAAATCTATACTTAATTATTTGAAAAGTGTTAGGGTACGCTTTTGCTTGCATCTTAGAGCTCCTGTAAACTTTTATACATTTTTAGTTTATTCAATTCAAGTTTATAAATTCATTTAAATCGCTCGACAAAACATACTACTAAATTATCTGATATGTACATATCTAAAAATATAGTTACACCTATATAATGGGTGTGTCGAAATATTGTTATATATTTTGTGAGTGTTCCATTATTAAATACATATCATTAAAAAGATATAATTTAATAAATGGAAGAGTAATAACGTGTATACAAATATAATAATTGTATAGATATACTATTATTATTTAACTAGTTCACACCAACAAGTAGTCAGATTATATGGAAGATATTTCACGATATTCTTCGGATATTAGCGAGAATGTGTATAGGCTATTTTTTTTTATTTAGAACAGATAATGGATTTGACAATATTACGTACTTTTATTGTAAATATGCTAGTGATAGAAAATAATATTATTAAGTGTATATATCTACAATATTATATTATATATTATTATGATATATTGTATTTATAGTATATAATTATATTGTTATTATAATATTATATAGTTATATTCACTATAAATTAAATTAATTAAATAGATATATATAAAATAAATTCATTATTGTGGATATCCGTGGCGAAATATCTGCTAGATAATATTGCTATATAGTTGGTATGATGGCATCTCTACATGTATATACCATATAATATACTCTATGATATATTGTAAAAAATAATATTATTAAGTGTATATATCTAAAATATTATATTATATATTATGATATATTGTATATTGTAGTATATCATTATATTTGTATTATAATATTATATAGTTATATAAATTAATTAAATAGATTATATTATTAAATAAAATAATTTTTGTGGATATCCGTGGCGAAATATCTGCTAGATAATATTGCTATATAGTTGGTGTGGAGGCAGCTCTACATGTATATACCATATAATATACTCTATTATATATTGTATATTAAATAAGCATAATGTAATTATAATTAACAGATAGTTAAATAAATATAATTATAATATATCATATTGTTTAATAAATATCATATTTTAATTATTTAAATATTATTTAATATGGACAATTATTTTATGGTGTCAGTATATAATATTGTATATTTTAATTTATTTAACTATGTAATTTAATATAAACAATTTTAAATTCAAGTTATAATAATAGGTGACTACATGTGAATATTATATTGGTGAATTAATAATTAATTATGTCATAATACTTATGACATAATGAATTACAGTAATTATTACTAATCAATGATTAGATAATAATTATAATAGATAAAATTATCATAATTTTAATAAATAATCGTTATTTATAGAATTTTAATGACATTTGTTAATTTACTAATATATTTAATTACGTGTAATATGTCAAATGTGTAATATATAATAACTTCAAATATATAAAATATAAGCTATACAAACCGTATTATTATCAAAACAAACAACGTAATATTGAAATCCTTGGATAGAAATTAAATATTTAAGTAATATTGTTTACTTTATCATAAAGTTTATGTTGCAAAGATTTCTACAATTCCCAATCATATTATTTTATGATAATTTAGACTTAAAATGGCCATTTGAATACAATATTATAAATTACAATCTAAAATTATTTAATTTTAATAAAAATTAATTTAATTTATAGTAACCTTAAATACATACATTACTCTTTATTTATGATATTTGAATACAATATTATATACTAGACTTTGATTGACATATTTCAAAATTCAAATTGTTATATTTAATCCAACCTAGTATATATATATATAGTATATAGTATATAATAGTACATAAATCATATAATAGATACGAAGAAATTACATTAATATATATATATATATATTATTAATGTAAATGCATTGTATCTATTATATTATTTACATATATTATTGTATATGACATATACATATAATATGTATATACATACTACATAACATATATCTATAACTCAGATATAATATATAAATCGTAACTCTCCCTCACCAACTCTCCACGCCTCCTCTCCTCCACGCCACGCCTCCGCGCGCAATTTATTAACAAAATTGCCGTTAGTCCGTTGCAACCATTATGATAATGACCAGTAACTGGTATAGTAAACTTTGTATCAATTAATGAATGTAAACTAACAATATATACATATGTCTTAACTGGTATTCATTTTTACTTATGATATAAATTAACCTTATTTGTATTATAAAAGACTCGATTAAATAAACTAATCTTTAAATATAAAACATAATATATAATAGGAAGTTACCAACAATAATAATATATAGGATATTTACATCACTTGGAATATTATCATTGGTAAATTCCTTTTATATATAATATTGAATATATTTACAGAATATATTATTATAACCCACGGATTATAACGAGTCTTTTGAAATACAAATAAGGTAATTTTATATCATAATTTAATATAATATTAAATATTAATTACGTGATACGTGTATGTACCATAGCTTTAGAGTATCATATATAGAGTACCATAGCTCATTCGCGAGAATTGATTCTACACCAATTGAGAATCGGCCGCCATCTTGAGAGACTAGTAACCGATTTTACATTAAATTTAAAAATAATTCCATTTAATATATTATTTTGCATTGTTGTAGCGTGAAGTTGTGTACTTACAGTTAAAAAAATATTGTACTAGACATATTATTACATAGTTAAATATATAACTATTACAAAATATATATATATGATCTATAGGTACAATACATAGTATTTAATTAAACAATTTTTAAATTATTATTAAAAATAATATTTTTTTAAATATATTCATATATTTTTATTGTTATTTTTATTTGGTGGAGTCCTTTCATTCCACCCATGAACTTAGATGAAGTTTTCACTTATAACCATATATCATATATGATATATGGCTCTAATGTCCCTTCGAAGCCGTTCTCATGTTAATGCATCCATGGTTTTAACGAGAGCCGATCATTTATTTATACACAATTATATAAGATCACTTCTAAATAATATTTTAAGACCCATTTTATACAATTAATTAATGGTCCGAACAAGGGTCGAACACGTGTCCTACTACTTATGTGCTTGTCTATATAAACATATAGTTTTACAATATATAACTTATACATTATATTATAATATGTATTACTGATTAAGTATTATTAATATATAATATAAATATTTCATATGTATATAATATATTATATTAATATATAATATAATATTATTGTTTTGTATTATATATATATAATCAATATATAATTCTAATTCTTTTAATGCATGTTAAACTATATTTGTACTTATCTAATAGTTGTAATGTTATTTATACTTTATTAATTCTTATTACTCTATGTATCGCTATTGTTGTTGTACAAATATATATATAAATATATATATATATATAGATATATAATATACGGAATGAGAAGACAAAACGGGCATATAAATACGGAATACGCTGACACGAAGATTAGGCCGACAATTTTGTGTCAACCACCTACTTTAATTTATGAATTACTATATGTTAGAGAAATAATTGGTATCTAATTAAATAATATTTTAATAATCGTTATATTATAATGAATATATTTAATTATCATTTGGTTTTATAGAGAATAGACTATAAATAATTACATTTTTAGATTTCTGCGTGTATATACTTGGTTACACAAAAAAACGGAATCTGTTGACACACTGTTTTTACCGAAATACAGCAACTTAATGCGTATATGTCAAATGGCAATTTATGAATTAATATATTAAATGTACTTTAGAATAAATATATTGAATAAAAATATAAAAGATGTTATTAATTAAAAATATACATTTTGAATTAAATATTATTATTATTTTGTAAAAATATACATCAATTTCTATTTATAATCAAAGATTTGTATGACTCATAAAAACTTAGGAAATAGTAGTAATTATTTAAATTTCAATATTATTATTTCAGATTATTTCAAAATTTGAATAATAATAAATAATTTGTATATTATTAAATATAGTAGGTATTATATTTTAATAAATTATCTATGTATATATATAGTAAATAAATATATAAATGTATGTTATATATTATTGAATATAGAATCGTAAGTAAGATACTATAGTAACATTTTCGAAATATTTGTTTTTCAATAAGTTATTTATTTTTCATTATATTACATTATTAATTCATTTTAACCTTCCTATATAATATCTAATATTAGTAATATTACTATAATTTTTAATATTTCCAAACTAGTATAAAATGTAAATACTATACATTTATAGTCTACGAATAACCCAACTATAATGTATTTGTACGATATAAATAAAACCATAGGAATACGATTTTTTATATTGATGCTATTATAATAAATTTGATATCATTAGACATATTATTAAATTCTATAATAGAAGTATTTTAGTTTATTTTTATTTAAAAAAAAGTTATGCACAAAAAAAATAGTAAAAATAATACATGGTGTAGATAGGAATTATGCATGTTTTAATTAATTTATAATACTTATGCAATCATGATTCATTCAATAATTTATATTTTTTAATAGTATATATTCGATATTATTAACACATAGATTAATAATCATATTTGTATCCGCTTTTTGTATTGTATTCAATAAATATATATTATTATTATATAATTATTATAATATATACACACTTATATAATTATGTAAGCCTATTTATTTAGTATTAACAAAGATTTTGCGAAGCAAAGATATAACACTCCCTATACATGCAACATAATTTAGTAATATCCCCTGCTGCTGCTAGCAGTAGTATCGAAATCACTGAAATAGATTTAGGTTAGGCTCTATTTGCATACAACAATTTTTTCATTGCTCTATTAAATTACATGCAATATAAATTAGCTTTTATTTACTAAATATATACTTATAGCATTTAAAACATACATATCATATTTGTTTGTTATATATTAGTAATGAACACTTAGTTTTCATCATATAAATATTAATTTAAAGCATATTATTTAACATTTTAAAAGTGTTTAGTTAAATACGAATTTACATTATAGATAACACATAGTTCCTAAAAGTAACCCGCTATAGGTGGCACTGGGGTATTTTGTATACAAATTCGAAAAACACGATTTCGCGTAAGTGTTATATCTTTCCTTCGGAAAATCTTTGGTATTAATTCAATATAAATATAATGGGATATGTATATAGATATACAAAATGTTTAATCTGGTATATATATATATACCTCAATCCAAAGTGGCGAGTATTAGAATCATTTAGAATTATATTTTAAAGTGATGCCACACATGAAAATATACGCACGAAACAACCTCACTTGCGAATATCAAACGTTTCTATAAAAACATAATTATTTTCAAAATGCATGCGAATATTCGTAGGTATTTACGTTTTACTTCTATTTATATACCTCACTTTAACTCTCCCTAATAAATTCAATATAATGTTAACATTTTAATTAATACATGTAAAAATGTATATAATTATACGAGGGATTTCCATATAGTTTAGGTGTGGAATAGACTTTATAGATATAATAGCCATACCCGAGCTAGCTTTGCTATGTTTTTTATTGTTTATCTATCTATTTTTTATTAATTATAGCGATTCCTGATTCTGCATTTCTGCCGTACACGACCCGTAACATTATGTATTATATATTAACTCATTGATAACAAAATTATTGTCTAATTAATTGATAACGAATTATATTGTTGATTTTATTTTATATTGTATAAAATACTTTTACTATAATTTTAAATAAGCATTTTTTATATTTTCGATAATGATAAGTTATTAGTATTTAAATCGTAATTGAACCAAAATCATATTTTGATACCCGAAACCTTCCATGTAGTCAATTACCCGAAACTACCCGACATCATTTACAACACTAATATGTATATTATATTTAAATATTTATAAAAATATATATATATATTAGTCATTAATATTTTCTTGTATAAAAGAATAATAAATTAATTATGGATTCTTACATGTCAATTTTATTTCAAATTAAAATACTAAATATATCAATTGTATCAATTATGTTATATTCATTTAAACAATAATCAATTAATTATTCTTGAAAACTTATATAAATCTTTATATTTGATCAACATTAATAATTTAATTTATATCAAAAACAGATTTTATGTATTTGTATCAAATAATCATAAATATATTTAATTGTATTTCATTTATTTATATTTGTTAGTGTAATTATATTAGAATAATACATTACATAAATATTATTATTTGATTCAAACATTAACATAATTATCAAAATCAAATTTAGTATATTTGTATATGAATCATTAATCAGAAATGTATTTATATTAAAGTATATTTGTATATACAAGTTGTTAAGTTATTAGAAAAAGAATCAATGCGTTAAATACATTATTTATTAACTTTGTACATTTATCACGGCTCTTATAGATAGGCGTCTAGCATTGCTTAATCATGTGAGACGGTGATGTATGGGCATATCCCTAGCACTCGGCGTGTGTTAGTATAATGCGAGATAATAATAATAATACACAAAGTAATAGTGATAATAACATAACATCACCTCTTCTAAGAAGAAGATATATTACAGGACAAATCGGTAGGGAGTGTGCCTGTTCCTGGAGCTTCGGCGTATAGTTTCCTAAGCTGCTTTTGTTCTATAATAGCTGTGTGTGAGAGGATGGTATTATTATCAGATGGTGGTGTTGGGTAATTAGATAAATGTAGTGTTTGAGTGGGGGTATTCTCTATGGTGGTGTAATTTTCTTGGGGTTAGTTGTAGGTGTTGATCGTATTTTATGTCTTGTACGTCATAGGATGTTTCCCGTATGGGTACACATGACATATGATTCTGGTTCGTTTCTTGACAATGGTAGCTGGGGATCATGTGAATTTTAAGGAGTCTCGAATTTGACAGATTTGAACGTTATGTACGATGTATGCAGTTTTCTTGCAAGTAATGTCATCTAGTTAATTTATGTATGTTTGATGTGTTTGTAGTTTCGTGCGTTCTGATGTTTGGATTGATGTAAGAGTAGGTGTAGAGGGCTGGGGTCATCATATTTTGAGGGTTATTTCTCTAAGATAGTAGTGCTTTAGTTATCTTATTGATGTCTGTATTTTTTATAATGTTCTTTATGGTCTGAACGTGTCTTTCTATGAATTCATTTGATGCTAGGTAGTGAGGACTGGATGAAATGTGGGTGATGTCCTATTAGTGGAGGACATATATGGTATGCTTCTGATGTTTGGTGGTAGTTTCCAATTGCTTATTGGATGTGTCTGGAATCTTTCGCATTGGTTGGAATACCATATTACATATAATATCATGATGTCGCCTTACTTCTTTGGTGCATATGTTATGCTGGATACCTATGCTGTAGGCTTATTTACCGATATGATGATTCCTTTGGACATCATACGCTATAGTTCTATATATACTTTAAAGTTGATTTCGACACATTTATTCGCATGTAACAAGGGTCGTACTTATTTGTCGAGGCTTATTTGAAGTGTTACGGGGAATATTCTGGTATCATTTTTGGCGGGTGGTTTTGATATAGGTGGGATTATGTCTGTGCATAATATTTTTATGAGGCTTAGCCTTCTGCAGATGTGTCTATTAGTCATATTATAGGGGGTTGTGGGGATTCGACTATAGTGAAGTTTATATCGTATAATATGCCATTATAATTATAACATATTATTGTTATGCCGTAGGTCGCAATAGGTTTATTTTCATATGCTAAGAGTATGTATGGATAGGGGTTAGTTAAGTAGGCTTTCTAATGTTATTGTATACCTTAAAGGATAGTACATTACTTTAAGACCCTTTGTCAACTTTAAATAATATATATGTTCTATTTTTAAAGGGTATGAATAGTTTAACATAATTTAATAAAAACCTTGTATCTTATGTCCTGGTCTGCTACATGTAAGTTTGATGTAATTTAGTGGACTCCTGTTTCTTATAGTTCTTATAGTAATGTCTGCTCCTACAGAAGGATTTGAAGTTATTCATCTTGTTACAAGCATTGCATCTGAGTCCGAGAGCTGCTTCCTGTAATTTATTTCAACATAGTTTTTTTTGTAGTTTTAAACTATATAATTGAAACAAAATATTAATTAGTAAATAATTTAAAGTGTTATATATTACTAACGTTAATCAGTACATGATACCGTGTTGAAACTCATCAAATAAACTGGATTGCAGGTATCCAATTCTATATAATTTAAATATATTAATAAATATATATATACTTAATAGTTACTGATATTTTGAGTAACATATATGTATATATGAGTAATTTATATATATAAAAAATAGTTAGTAGATAATTAAGTATGATAATAAATATTATATACGATTAAATAGTGATATAAAATGAACCAAATAAAACATGCATATTGGAGTATATAAATTACCGGCAAAGATCTAAAAATTATTTAGCTGTAGTAAGTTTGGTGGTGGTAGGTGCGATATGTATTTTTGAGACGGCCATTTTGTTGAATTCATATATGTAGAGATAAGGAAGCATTTTCTCTTTTTTTTAAATGTTTCTAAAATACTATTTATTGATTTAAACTATTTTTTTTATTATATAAAAAAGAAAGAAAATCATATCTATTACATAAAAGTAACAAATATATATTTTACAAATAATAATTCTATTTTTGAATATGGGTTTTGTTATATTATTCATATATATGTTAATTATATATAGAAAAATAATTAGGTAGATAGCTTTGTACTTTTATCTAAACATTCATTTATATATGTAAACATAGCATATATTATTTCTAGTAAAATGCATTTGAAAAGTCAACAATAAATAAATTGTAAAGTAATTACATTATGCATTCAGCTAATATAAAATCAATATTATAAAATAATAGTTAATAGTTTATAAGTTAAAGTTAATAATTAATAAGTTTTTTTATCTATATATAAATGTAATTTTTATAGAATTTATATATTAGATATAAAATATTATATAACAATATATTTTAAATATCATGCTATAAAATATGCTTTTTATGTTATTTAAAAACTTATTTAATTGGTAATTTGTTCATAGTTACTAAATAACATATATGTTATATATGCTATATCATCAATTAATAGTACATATTAGTGATCTAAATTTTCAAATCTTTCAATTCAAGTTTCAAATCGAGTCACATCATTTTCAAACATTTATATAAATTATTATTTCAAATCTTAAATCTAATTTTCGAGTCAATTCGAGTCACACCTATTTAATTTTCAAAAATTTGTATGGATTAAATTCACTATTTATCATAGTATTGTAGCCACATTATTATACGTAATATGTAATTTATATACTTATAAATTATATAAGTCATTATTTATATGTATATATATATACAATAAATGCTCCTTTTTTTTCGAGTTTATTCCAAATTATAGTACTAATCGAACTTATTAAATATATTCCTATTATATATAATAGGAATATATTTAATAAGTTCGATTAGTACTATAATTTGGAATAAACTCGAAAAAAAAGGAGCATTTATACGATCAGAGTGATAGATTATTAATATAGATGTAGGGAACTAAATTAGTGAACAAACGTATATTAATAGATAATAGATAAGGACAGGTAGCTAATTGCATATCCTAAATTATTATTATATAATACTCATGAATCGATTTTATATGATACATTGGATGGCATTTAGTGTATGATACACTCTCAATATATAACTCTATGTAGAGAAATATGTACACTTATTAACTATTTTAGTGTTTGTATATTATATATGTGTGTATATATGCATGTATGTAGGTAGGTGTTTATTTAGTTAGATAGGTATGCAGGTAGGTATATGTGTAGATGGATAGATAGTCAGGCAAATATGTAGGCAAGTATACAGGTGGGGAGGTAGGCAGTCAGGTATGTAGGACCTACATATATATATACATTGGGAAAGTAGATAGGTATGTATGTAGGTAGATAGGTGGGTAGTATAGTTAGGTAGGTTGTAGGGCAGGGAGGTATGTATGTAGGTAGATATATGGATGGGTGGGTAGATAGGAGGTAGGTAGGTGGGTGATAGGGTAGTTATATAGGCAAGTAGGTTGGTAGGTAGTCATGAAGGTAGAGAGATATGGGTGGGTAGTTAGGTGGGTGGGTGGTAAGGTAGATAGATAGTTAGGTGGGTGGTAGGGTAGTGTATGCATATAGGTAAGTAGGTACTCAGGAAGATATTTAGGTATATGAGTGGGTGGGTAGGTAAGTAGGTTGGTGGTAGGGTATGCATATAGGCAAGTAGGTGGATGGGTAGGTAGTCAGGTAGATATATGTATGGGTGGGTAGTTAGGTGGGTGGATGGATAGGTAGATATGTGAGTAGGTAGATAGATAGGTAGGCGGGTTGTTGGGTAGGGTATGTATATGGGCATGTAGGTGGCTGGGTAGGTAGTCATGCATATACTTAGGTTGGTAAGTAGGTAGGTATATAGGTGGGTAAGTAGGTATTCATGTAGATATGTAGCTATAGTAGGTATGTAGGAAATCTGCAATGGAATTTGTTTATGTTTACTGTGCTCTCACATTATACTTTGTTTGTAGAAGTAAAGGGGATCAACTGTATATTAGATGATGGGAAGTTTTTACTATCAATAAATTCAATAATTTATGTGACAAACATTGTTTTATGATTTGAAAGTCTTCGAATACAGGAATTGGTAAAGATTTGATGTCTTCAAACATTTTTTTGGTGATTTGAATGTCTTCGAATACATGACATGGTAGAGATTTGATGTCTCCAAACATTTTTTTAATGATTTGAAAGTCTTCGAAGACAAGCAAAGATTTGAATTTTTAGATCACTAGTACATATTACAATTTGTTCTGATATTAACTAATTTATCCATTGAGATCCTCTTAATTAATAAATATATATATATATTTATATACACAAAATTAATTTACCTTACTATGGCAAGCTTTTTCGGCACTTTATGAATCGCATTCTCAGATCATTTATATCTCTCATCACATTTAGTAGAGCACCAGACATGCATACTATATCGTCCATCGACTGCTGTATATAGTTCTTTATAGGCACCCACGATACGTCATTTATGAGATGACATTCAGAGAGGAACATATCTCGCCAGGTTCACATTATTGCCCCAACAGTGTCCTGAATATAGAAATTAGAAAAATATAGATAAGTATAAATATAGATAACTATATTTATTAATATATATATAAGTTAAATTTGTTTTATAAATAAAATTACTTATTGGCGGAATAAGTCTTAATAGATTACTAAATAAGTCGTCAGAGATTACTTTAATAAATTAATATGAGTAATTAAGAATTAAGTAATATCACTACTCATTAGTAACCTCGTACCACTTGTAAAGTTAAGTGTTTTCATAATTCTACAATTATTATTCTAATATTTATATTTAATCATTAATTATTGATGGAAAATATAATATATACAAATATGTATATAAATAATAAATCTAGATTAGAAATTAAAATAATTTAAGATAACTACAATGTTAAATTCATAAATAATACTTTTAGAATAAACTAAATTTAATAAGACGTACTAGATTACATAGTCCGAAATGACCTCGTACAAGATTAATTTTAGATAAGTTTTTTTATAGATAAGTTAAATTGGTCTATAAATAAAATTACTTATTGACGAAATAAGTCAATAGATTACTCAAAAAGTCGTCAGAGATTACTTTAATAAATTTATATGAGTAATTAATAATTAAATTATTATGGCACGAGGTAATTAGAATGTACGTAATTTAAAAGTACGACTTATTACTAAGTTATTAAATAAGTTATTAGTACTCTCTTACGACTTGTAAAATTAAGTGTTTTCATAATTATAGAATTATTCTAATATTTATATTTAATTATTAATTACTGATGGAAAATATAATATACATATATATATATATATATATATATAAATGATGACTATAGAGTCGAAATTAAAATAATCTAAGATAACTATAATATTAAATTCATAAATAATACTTTTAGAATAAATTTAATAAGACGTACTAGATTATATAGTCCGAAATGATCTCGTACAAGATTACTTTCTACCGTAATTAATACTAAACATGTTATTAAAATATAAGTTATAAATCATACTATAATTATGATGTATAAATATTAATTATTAAACACTATATGATTATACAGATAATAATATACTAAACATAATAATATAATTTTAACACTAAATGAATACGATTTTATTAATTTTATAGTTAATAAATTATCATATTTAAAATTATACTATAATAAATTATTATAAAATAATTATCAACAATTATGTATACATTACTAAACAAGTAATATTATAGTAAATATATTATGTGTATTAATAATACTATTATATTATGAATTTTTATTATATATAATGATTATCATTATGATAAGTAAATAAATATTAAGAATGTAAATTGAGCATTACTGTAATGATTACATCATTTATTTAATTAATATAAATTAATTTAATAAATGATTTATCTAGTTGACAATATTATAAATTTAACAATAATTTATGTTATACAATTATCAATAATCATTTTTATAATTATATTTCATATAATATTATACACAACATTTAAAATATGTCTAGTGAGCATGTTTTAGATTTAGAGTTTAAAATCGCGTTATTGTATTTGTATGGTGTTTATTAGTTATGTGTATTTGCACATAATATAATATATTATTAATATATTGATTAATTCAAATCTAATTTAATACTGTTACTCGAGTAATCAAAATAAAAAGTTTCCATATTTTATTCACAATACTATTATTATAACTTTAATATTCACAATTATTTATTATAAATTAAATTATTGTATTAATAATTATTACGAAAAATAAATTTAATAATATAAAGCAGATTTAAAAACACATGTTATATTCAATTATTGAATATTTCAAATTGTATTTTTTAAATAATTTAAAATATATAGATAATATTAAAAATGTTGTATATAATTAACTGTTAATTCAATTTACAATTTAATTTATAAATATATTATTTAAAAATATTATATTAATAAAAAACTAACATATAATTGTCTGTATAACTTGTTTAGATGAATATATTCAAATGAATTAAAATTATAGTTTATTTACATCAATGATTAAAATAACGCATGCGCATTGAATATTCTCATTATAATATGAAACTAGAGTATATGATTCATCATAAATAATGGATACCTAGTAGCGGATTATATGCAATCTTAATTGTAACCCCATTCGTGTTTATTATGCATGAATAAAATTGAATACCATTCCGGTATACTTTGCGTGGGTTTTTTTAGGTTGACAATTATTTTGTATATTTGTCATTAATGATTATTTTATAAAACCAAATATGGAACATTATATTATATATATTAATTAAGTATAATATAAAATTTCAAATTGATACCTATTGTTAAAAAAAGGTATGCCCATTAGGTATATTTTTGATTGTCAGCCGTTCCCGTAAAGAATGACTATATATATATATATATATATATATATATATATATATATATATATATAATATAGTTGCTATAGGAGTGATTGGATTAGTTAGGTAAGGTGTTAATACACACCGTACTGTGACGTTATATCATATTGTAATGTCGCCTTACATCATATCATACTTTCAGCACACCGTACTGTCACGTTATATCATATTGTAATGTCACGTTACATCATGTCATACTTTCAGACCACCGTACTGTCACGTTGTATCATATTGTAATGTCACGTTACATCATATCAAACTTACAGATCACCGTACTGTCACGTTATATCATATAATGCCATCCCCTCTAGCACAACGTACTATCACGTTACATCATATCATACTTTCAGCACACCGTACTGTCACGTTATATCATATTGTAATGTCACGTTACATCATGTCATACTTTCAGACCACCGTACTGTCACGTTATATCATATCATACTGTCCCTTCTAGGATAACGTACTATCATACTTTCAGCACACCGAACTGTCACGTTATATCATATTGTAATGTCACGTTACATCATATCATACTTTCAGACTACCGTACTGTCACGTTACATCATATCATACTTTCGGCACACCATACTTTCACGTTATATCATATTATAATGTCGCGTTACATCATATCATACTTTCGGCACACCGTACTGTCACGTTATATCATATTGTAATGTCACGTTACATCATATAATATTTCAGACCACCGTACTGTAACGTTGTATCATATTATAATGGCACGTTATATCATATAATGCTGTCCCTTCTAGCACAACGTACTATCACGTTACATCATATCATACTTTCAGACCACCGTACTGTCACATTATATCATATTGTAATGTCACGTTACATCATGTCATACTTTCAGACCACCGTACTGTCACGTTATATCATATCATACTGTCCCTTCTAGCATAACGTACTATCATACTTTCAGCACACCGTTCTGTCACGTTATATCATATTGTAATGTCACGTTACATCATATCATACTTTCAGACTACCGTACTGTCACATTACATCATATCATGCTGTCCCATCTATCACAACGTACTATCATGTTACATCATATCATACTTTCGGCACACCATACTTTCACGTTATATCATATTGTAATGTCGCTTTACATCATATCATACTTTCGGCACACCGTACTGTCACGTTATATCCACTACTGACCCCTTATCCTCCCTAATTACTACTGACCTTTTACCCTCTGAATCTATAATTGACCCATTACTCTCCCAAAATACTACTGACCCCTTACTCTCCCAAGAAACTACTGATCACTTATCCTCACCCTTACAATCTAACAATAGTACATGACTCTCAGTTAGCTTGTCACTAATTAATATTAGGTCCCTTAGATCTAATTCACTATTACTATTATCCTACCTGAAATATTCTAAAATTAAATTAGTTGCTATTACTGAAACATGGATATCGCCAGATGACTCCGATATATTCTCTCTCTTCCATGATATTGGATACTCTCTATTTATTTCACCTCGTATTAAAGGCCGAGGTGGAGGAGTTGGTATATTAGTTCACTCTGACCTACCATCTCCTACTATTATCTACCCTTCCTTCTCTTATAGTGATTGCCTGACAGCCTCTTTAAATTTTATGAATACTGTCTACTCCTTTACTATAATTTATCGACCTCCAATACAAGACTATACCACCTTCTATAATGAATTTTATGACTATATAACTGATACTCCACTATCTAACAATAACCATAACTTTATTCTAGGTGACTTTAACTACCACTTCGAATCAAATATACATCACCATTCCACATTCAAAAATCTTACTGACTCTCTATCTCTACATCAATGTATAAATTTCCCTACTCATATTGCTGGTCACACACTTGATCTAATTTTTTGTAGATCTCATAGTAGTTGTCAGTGTATCACTGATTGTTGTAAATCTGACTTAATTACCGATCATTTTCTAATAACTTGTCGATTAGTTCTTCCTTACTCCACCTCTATAGAAAAAAAATCCATCACATACAGAAACTACAGATCTCTTGATTATGATTGTTATGCCTTGGAACTTAAATTAATCCTTTCATTGCCGTGTTCCATTGATTCACTCAATTATGCTCTATCTTACTTGATTGATAAATTTGCCCCTCTAAAAACTCGAACTATTAATATCCATTCAAACTCTCCATGGTTTTCCTCCGAACTTGTTTCTTTCAAACACAACCTACGTAAACTCAAACGAATCTTCCACAGTAACCCCTCTTCTAGTAACCTCTTAATATTTTTCTACATATCGCAAGTTCTATAAATCTGAAATCTCTAAAGCTAAGTCTGCTTTTTATATTAGTAAAATAAATAACCTCACATCCAATCACCGTGCTTCTTTCGCCCTTGCTCGTAAGCTTCTCTCCCCTACAATGCCTATCAATATACCTCATATACCTAATATTGCAAAAAATTAATTATGTTATGAATTCGTTAATCATTTTACTGATAAAATTCAACGCACCTGCACTTCTATTTCATCTCTCCTACCAATTAGCTCAATTCCATGCATATGTATTAGTAAACCAATCCCATACTATTTTTCTAAATTCTATATGCCTTCTATTTTCACAATATCTAATCTTATTTCTAAGTCTTCCTCTTCTCATTCTTCTGACCCAATTAACCTAGCCGCCTTTAAAAAACTAAATTACACTCTATCCCCCTATATTCTTGATATTATAATTATTTCCCTAAATGATGGTATTTGTCCAACTTCCTTTAAGCATGCTATAATAACACCTATACTCAAAAAACCTTTACTTGATCCTAATATAATTGCTAACTATCGCCCCATTTCACAACTTCCGTTTATCAGCAAAATTCTGGAACGAATTGTTGCCATCCAATTGAATAGATTTATAGCTGAAAATAAATTATATGATATATTTCAGTGCATTTAGACTAGGACACTCAACTGAAACTGCACTACAACAAATACTTAACAATATATACTCTACAGTATCTCCATCTATCTCCTGCCAACTTATAGTATTAGACCTCTCATGTGCCTTCGATTCCTTGAGCCATTCAGTTCTTATCTCAAGATTAGAAATTATTGGTATACGCGGAACCGTACTAAAATGGTTTTCATCCTATATATTAAATCGATCATCATCCGTTATAATTTGCAATTTCTCTACAAAATCTCGTACTCTTCATTATGGTGTTCCCCAGGGATCTGTTCTCGGCCCCCTCCTCTTCTCAATATACATCCTCCCTATACATGTTATTATTGGTCAATTTCCAGATGTACACTATCACATTTACGCTGATGATATTCAACTATATTCCTTCCTACCCAATTCCTCCAATGTACTACCAGATAACTCACAATTATGTAAATGTTCATCAACTATCAGATCATGGCTTCTATCTAACAATCTTCTACTCAACTCTTCAAAATCTGCACTCCTAAATATCCCATCTAACTATCATTATTTTCCACCTGTTATCATCTACGCTCATCCCTTCATCATCTGTTATAAATCTTGGAATTACTTTGGATGCTAACCTATCCCTAAATTCCCATATAGCTAATATATCTAAATCAGCTAACTACCACCTCTTCAAAATTCGTCGTATAAGAAAAGACTTAACCCGCCCTCTTACAACTGTCCTCATAAATGCACTCGTCCTCTCTCGTATCGACTACTGCTCCTTATTACTATATCATCTCCCTAATACTTCATTATCCCCTTTAAATCGTATAATTCGTGCATCTATACGAACCATTTTCTCAATAAATCGATTTGAACCATTCCATTACCGACTCCCACCAACTTATATCCAACTGGTTCCCTCAAAAAAACGTTCCTTCCTACACCTTCTATCACTCGCTCATAAAGCAATATATTATACTTCTCCTCCTTATTTTACTTCCCTACTAACTCTAAGACGCTCACTGACTTCCTTACGATCAAATTCTGACATTTCCCTAATTTGCCCTCGTGTCTCATACCTGAAATACCATAAACGCGCCTTCAGTTATATGGTTCCATCCTTATGGAATTCCCTCCCTGCCTCTATTAGATCAATCCATTCACACCCGTCCTTTATTACACACCTCAAAGCTTACATATCATCGATGTAATATATTCACTTATTTAATCATACAATATTACTATTTTTATAAATTATATTATTTTATCGTTTTGTTTATTTATTTATATATTTATTGTTTTCGTTCCATATTTTTATATGCACCTACGAGGGGTGGCCATACCTATGATAAGTGCTAATAAACCTTATCATCATCATCATCATATATATAATACAATATGTGAGTATAATAAGAGTTTACTAATATAGTAAATTACAACTTATTACCTATATTTTAATGTTTTAGGATTTACTTAATATATTAAATTATGTATATCATATAGTATATGATTCATATACATAGTTTTTTATTATGTTAAAATGTATATTTATCATTTATTTAATATATTATAATTACAAATATTGTAAAGGTATAATATAATGTAATATAACATTGAAACACTCACTTTTTATTTCTTTAATATATTAGTATAATAATTAATCGTATTAATTATTTAAAATGTCTTAATAATCATACTTAATAAAATAAATACGGAAATATCGTATAAGAATTATTCTTCGAATAAATTAACATCTATTCAATACGCATATACACTTGAATAATAATTATATGATAGTATGTTATAGTAAAATATGTTATATATATAATTATATATTCATTTAACATATATTTTATGATAATAAGTATAGATATTATTTAAAAGGCAAAATATTTACATGTAATCAATATAAATACGGATATATCGTATAAGAATAAATAAACAACTATTCAATAGGTAGTACCTATTAGGTACGTATATAAACTTGAATATTCAATATATTACTATGAATTATATTTGTAATACTTATATAGTAGGTTATTTATTACACTTGCCTGACTATGTATTCATTTAAATTTACTAAATATAAATTGTACAATCATAATTACACATATGGAAATATTGTGGTGCATTATAGGCACCATATTTATATGAATAATAGTTTATAGAAGGATGGTGGGGCACCACTGTAGGCGCATCATATACAAATAAATAAATGTAATTCTATTAAAAATATAGACTTATATAATTATATTTTTTACTTTTATGTTTATATTTTTAATACATAAATATATAGAATTTGTATAGGATTATATAATATATGATATTTACATTAACATATTTATTTTAATAACTTTTACTGCATTTATATTTATTTATCACATATAAATTAATTATAATTATTTATTAAATAAAATGTATTTATTCATAATTATATAATTTTTATTTATCACATACATAATATGTATTTATTCATAACTATATAATGTACCTAAGAATTTATTATAAATATATTAAAACAAAATTATTTAAAAGAAGTTTATTATAAAGCTATTACTAATTTATATGTTGTTGGATTCAATAATCTGAACTTATTACATTTTCTATAATATTTCTATAACTTAAATTGTATACTATATCTATATCATATAATTAATATTATATACAATTTATTTCATTTATAATACAAATTTTATAATATTAAATTATGTATTGTAAATAATTAAAGGGCCGGCGAAACATATATATATATATATATATATATATATTTATATGATGAAGATAGGAGTTTTTAAAAATAAAATTATGATAACTTCTTAAATAAATAAGAAGAATTCAATATATTAAAAGTAGAAATTGAATATTTTGATGCCATTTACAAAACAATGTATTTCATTTCTATTATCGATTATTTTTACGTTATATTTTATTTCTATTTACGATCATTTTCCGTTTATTTTTACTATATAATATATTTCTATTTTCAATTATTTTTCATTTATTTTTACGATAACTGTAAAACTTTTAGTTTCATTAATTTTTTAAATTCGTATTATTATTTGTTATCTTTAGAAAATATTTATACTTTATACTTTCGATTATATATTTGCTTAAATAAATTATTCATCAATCAATGACTACATTTTCTTATTTTTTATTAATTACATTTAGATCTCTATATATATATATTAAGTTATATAATTATATGACGATGAGAATGAGACCTACAAAATACTAATTAAAAAAAAATGTCTAGGAATTTCCAGTAACTTAGTTGTAAATTTAGATCATACTTAATATACATGGAGAAATATTTATTAGTATTAAGTTTTGAAAGATTCACATACATTTATCAAGTAGCTCAAAAGTTAATGAAGGGCAAAGAATCAACATTACGTTTAAAAGTAAAGAGCAGTAATATCAGTTTTTAAAAAAAATTATAAATATTTTACTATCATTTTAATGTATATTTGTAGTAACACTTGTATTTATAAATATTATCTAGTATATACAATCAATATATCTCAATACATCGGATACTTATGAGACTACTTATCTAGTTGTTACTGATATGTAGGTATAATATATTAAACATTAGAGTATTGCATATTATACATATATACAATATTATATGTGGCCTAATATAATATATAATTTATGGATCTGGTTATCGGTTTATGGAATGGACATGAAATTTGACATCAAACAATAGTTAATAGTTATATTGTAATTCTGTGATTATCAATCGGCATGGTTGGGTTTTTAATACGATTCTAATGTATTCATCAAATATGTATTTAAATAAAATATTAAAAAATTCAAATTAATATTAATTAAACTTACGAAATATATTATACATGAAATCCTTTAAAGTAAAAATCCTTTAGAAAGTATTGGTTTTAACCAATACATAATTAGATATCTAGAAGTTGTATATACCTGAGAAGTAATATTATATATATATATATATATAAGTATTGTGTCAATTTAATTTGATAACAGTCCTTATTTATATAAAATACTATTTTCTTTAATCAAATATTAATAATTATAAATATATTTTGCAGTAATCATGGAACCTTCTGGATCTTTCTCATATGGCGCCAAAATTAGTAGATATATTACACATAATCTTGCATTGATATTAAAAGAATCTGGATTTAACAACAACTTTGATAATAAATATGAATTTATTCTTATGTTAACAAGTCTTTATGAGAAATGTAAGGAGAAATTTTATAAAGAAGATTCTATGCGGAAAAAACGGTTTAAATAATGAATTTATAATTAATCTATTTGAATATATTTATTGTTATATATATCTAAATATTATTTAATCGTATTAAAAGTAGTATAGTAACTCATATTATATTAATTTATATTAATTTATGTGTATTTAGTAAATACTATTTACTAATTAATATTTTATATTTACCCATAATTAGGTTAAAATTATAAATAACAATACGATTCCGAAACTTTATTTATAGTAAAGAAGCTAAGTAGAGAAGCTAAGAAAAAGTATTATTCAAATCTGTTAAAAAATTGCTCTGATACAAAAAATACATGGAATGTACTAAATAATGTACTTAATGTTAAAAAAAAATTCAAACAACTACCTGACAATTTTAATGTAAATAATGTGAATATTGTTGATTCTAAACAAATTGCTAATGAATTTAATTCTTTTTTTAGAGATATTGGTTCTAATTTAGATAATAATATAAATAATTGTAATGATGATGACTTTAAATTCTTTTTACCTGAACCTAATACATAGTTTTTTTTTAACACCAGTAAGTTCAGAGGAAATTATTAAAGTATTAAATGAATTCAAACCAAAAAAATCAAGAGATCATTATGGCATATCCATGCAGTTACTTAAATGTATTTTTCCTGTATTTGTTTATCCATTTGTTTTTCTTGTAAATTTATCTTTTGAATCAGGCGTTGTACCGGATTTCTTAAAATTATCAAATATTATCCCTTTACACAAAACTGGTGATGATAAATTTTTTAATAACTATCGTCCAATTTCTCTCACCTGTCAATTCGCAAAGATTTTAGAAAAAATATTTGATTCTCGCTTTTATAGTTTTTTATCATCTTTTAATATATTATCTCCTTCTCAATTTGGTTTTAGGAAAGGATACAGTACATCACATGCAATATTTAACCTCCAGTCACAAATCAGTACCTGTTTTAATAATAACAATGTTGGCGCTATAATCTTTATTGATTTAAAAAAAGCATTTGACACAGTTAATCACAGAATATTACTTTTTAAATTAAAAAATATTGGAGTACGAGGCATTGCACTTAACTGGATAATGAGCTATTTAACAAATAGATATCAACAGTGTATATATAATGATGTAATTTCAGATAAACTAAAAGTCATAACGGGTGTACCCCAAGGCACCATCCTAGGACCCATTTTATTTTTAATTTATATTAATGATATTACAAAATCATCTTCTTTATGTAAGTTTACCATGTTCGCAGATGATACTGTAAAAAATAGATACTCTAAATCTCTCTCTTAAAATTTAAAGATTCTAATTCTTTGGATAATTTTTTTTTGCTTCTATCCAATTATATTTATATTGTAAATTAGTTTTAGATTTTCAAAATAAATTGTGTACTTGCTTCTTCAATTTCAATATATTCTTCGGAAGTACCTGTTTTATTGTATTATTTATATTTGGAATATGTGATATAAATAATTTATTTAGAACATTATTAAAATATTCTACTTTTTGATCGATATTATAATCATTTGAATTTAGATATTTCCAATTAAATCTAGAAAGATGATATTTAATCAATTTTATATTAGAATTATTGAAATCAAAATTGTTTGATTTTAAAATCTGTTTACATGGGTATTTTTCAATATTTACATTAAATGAAACAGAATAGTGGTCACTTATATTTTTGTATAATCCGAAATAGTCTCCAATATTTATATTAGATAGTAATTGTTTTTCATTAGTAAAAAGTAAATCAATTATATTATTATTACGAGTTGGCTTATTTATTAATTGTCAAAATGAATTTTTAATAATCGAATTGTAAAGTAATGCATAACTTTTTGGGTAATTAGGAAATGTATATTCTTTCCAATTAAAATTTGGTAAATTATAGATCCTATAATTATAGATGAATTATAATTTTGTTGGGTTATATCAAATAATTTAAATATCTGTTTATGAGATACTTCATTACAATTTGGAGGTCTATAAACACATATAATATTAAATGGAATTTTTGAATTAATTTTTAAATGTATATATTGAACATCTATGTGTGAAATAAAATTTCTTACAGGACATAAACTTGATTTACAAAATATCGCAACACCTCTTCTATAAATTAATTTATCGTATCTAAATAGTGTATCATTTTTTCCACCGATTAAATATAGAGAATCTCTATCATCTACCGTTAAGAATGTTTCAACTAAACATATAATGTCATATTTATCAGATGAAAGTAAAAATTCCAAAAAATTCATTTTATTTCTAATACTACGAGCATTAGCATAATATATATTTAAATTGTTATTTTTAATATTTTCATCTTTATTGCCAGTTAATCATCTAGAACCTGTAGTTTTATTTTTATTTTATTAATAATGGAATTTTTATAAGTAATATATGACAATTTCCATACACTACAATTATCTTCACCAATTGACCTATTCCAGTCAATTTTATTATTTATAATATATCTTAGTTCATAGGAACTACTTCTAGAATTATAAATTCATTTGATAATTTTTTTACTTTTTATTAATTTATTTTTAACTACATGGTATAATATTTGATGTCGTTATAGTGATATTTCATCTAGAGATGTTCTAATTAATGCATTTTGTAGATCTTGTAATTTACATAATCGGTTAACATTTGATAAACTAATTTTTTTTGAGACCACATTATCTAAAATTATTTTTAATTTATTAAATGATAATTGAACTATTGATAATACACACGATTTATTAATATCTACTGTTTTACAAATACTATTTATTAAGTATTTAAAGAAATTAGTTTTATCATTATTAGGAATATTTATATTGTGAATAATTATTGCTATCTATATTATTATTATTATTATTATTATTATTATTATATATACGCACCACCTTCGTTCACCCACCCCCATTATTATGTATGTGTATCAACATTGATGATACAGATTGTAAAAAATAGCGACAGTATCATAGTAAGCCGAGTAATCTCGTATACTAATAATACTTCCCTTCATTTTAGCATCTAATTCATCCATAAGTTAAATAGAATTACATATTCCAGTAATTTCGTTTCACGAATATTTTCCATCTCCCCACTATGTACGATTTGAATACTTATTAATTATTAATACTTATTTACACTATTTCTAATACTGATTTTTTACTATTTAGTTATAGGGAATCATGTGTTATAATTTAGTTAAATCAATTATATTCAATTAAACATAAAATATAGCTACAGAATTACATTATTATAATATGATCAAATTTATGTTTAGATTATCCAATAAATAACTAATAAACTAATATATATATTAGTACATAGGTATACATTATAATTCACATAAAATTAATATGTAATTAACAAGTATCAGTAATGCATTTCTAGTAGATAGAAATATAGTAAAAATACATTGATAATTTGATTACATATTAAGTTATTGCATATTTCTATATATAATTAGAATTAACAAATTAATATATAGGATTTTAAATTGTCTATCATATATAAATTAATTATAAATATATATAAATAGAATACTTTTAGTTAAATAAATGTATATTATTACTCAATGATATTAATGTTAATGTACAAATATTATAATTCATAAACCAAATATAGTAGATAATATGTAATCCTGATATTATTAATATTAAATATATATAATAATATTTATTTTAGTTTACTGGTATTCGAAAATCCTAAGGATCAAATACAAGCGAATAATTTGCGAATATTTTCAAATTATTTATATATGAATGGACATATGGAAGAGAGTCTCAACTATTTAAATAAGGTATTATTTTGTAATTATATATATTGAGTTTAATATATTCATATTTCTTATTGTAATATGTATATTATCGTTCTTCATTACAAAGTAATATATATATATATATATATATATATATATAAATGTATATACCAAATACTTATCCAAATATTCATTTTCATGTTATAAGATAAGATAAGATAAATTTTATTATTGTAATCATTATAAAAGAAAAACAATAAATGAACAAATAAAATAGTCAGAAGACTTTCGAGGTATTTGACCTTAATAATGCCATATGCATAATATATTATATAAAAATTTTTTAAAGATATTTAAACATTTTTTTAAATAATAATATTAGCCATCACATCGAACAAGTGATCACCATAAGTAATTATGAGAATCAACAAATGAAGGAAGCCTCTGGGTTGCCCATGCCCCATATGGGTTGACCAGACCCTGAGTATATCAAACTCTTTATTGTTAACATTTCAAACATGCATATGTATCATCCATATAACCACAGTATACACTTGAACGATGCATATAAACAAAGTTAGTTATGACACTATTGAGTGAACTATTTGTAAAGCTACAATAATAGAATATTTTCTATTTTTTAGTTTCACACGACTAGCATTTTCATAATAAATTTCCTGTTAATAATTATCATAATTCCACGTAAATAGAAGCTAACATAAGTAACATCAATATAATATTATATAATATAGTTTAGTAATATTAGTTCTAGATTATTATTTTTCTTAGTATGCGTAAATGTATACAAGTTATTTAAAGTTCTATAGTTATGTGAATCGATCACTACTTTAGTTAGTTGTATTTAGTGATGTAAACGATTCGGTTTTTCGGTTAGAATATCGATTAATCTAACTATTCGAAAATATCTAATAGTTTATAAATAAATATTCAATTATTCGAAAATATCGAATAATTATTTTCACTTCGAATATATCGAATATTAATAAAATACTCAGAATTGTTAAAAAAATATATACAAATAATATAATATGTAAAAGTCATTGATGTAAAGAAAGCAGTGTAGTGCTGCGGGTGGTGACAGGCGAGTCACCGCCCGTTAAGGGTGATCACAAAATAAAAAAAATAATGATAGTTTTTATCTCATAGAGATTTGAATTCTAAGAACAATACAATTTTCGGATTTAATTTTTATTTAGTTTAAGACACTGCGACCGACCTTATACATATATGCATAAGGCTGAGTTTATTTACATACTTTTTAATATTGCATATTTATATGTTACACATTGACTTATATGCGATATATATGCGATAACTCATCAATATATATATATATAAATATCTATAATATATATAATCATCTATACATAATAAATCTATATATGGTTATAGAATATAAAATAATTTATGATTAATATTCAATTATACAAATTTTGTTTTTAATTTTCTTATCATATTCTATTGTTAAATTTATTTATAATTTATTATTATTGTATAGTCTTTTATAATATTATCCAACATCAATGATGACTATTATTATTATATTGTATATAAATATATCAATTATATAATTTAATATGGTAAAATATATTTGTAGATAATATTATTGGATGGTAAACCACATTTTTTATCATTAGATTATTCTAAAAGAATACTAATATTTGAAAAACAAAGAAATTGGAAGGTTAAATGAAAATAAATAGTAACATTTTAATAAATTAATTTCCTTATAGAACTGTATACAAGATATTGATTATCTGTTGGATTTAAATATATATCCAAAAGAGAAAATATTATGGTTAAAATCTAAAAAGATTAAATGTTTGAAGATTATGAATGAATATTTGAATGAAGGTTTAGGTTTGTAATTAAATATCATTAACAATAGAATATTTGTTAACAAATTTATCTATTATACATAATATGAAATTATTATATTACCTTTTCATTGGATTATTATTAAAGTATACAATTTATATATATTTATTTATATAAATTTATGTCTAATGATAAAAATGGAGCTGTATCACGACTAAAGGCAAACATTCGTAAATAATATTATGAATAGTTTAACAATAGAGGGTACTAATATATGTTAATTATATCGAAATAATATCTGAATATATAGTAAATGATTATGGTTTAATATTAAGTATGAATCTCTAAAAGTTGATCATGTATAACATTGTAAATTTATGGTATAATGAATACATTTATATACGTATATAAGTATAATACAAATATATTACCAAATCCTCCAAACTTTTCTTTATTAATCAGAATTTAAAAAATATGGATCTCACATTCCAGAATCCTTACAAAAACTCTAATACATATTCTTTGTATTTCCTGACATGACAACTATTCTTCCCTACTGAATCTAATTCCCGCTAAATCTACTGCTTCATTAAATCAGATTATCCGTTCCTCAATACGTAATACTTATTGCATAAATTGACTAGTGCACACTCTACTACAACATCTCATCAATCATATCGTATGTGGCTACCCTTCTCTCTCAGGATTAAATTACGTGTTCTATCTATAATCCATAAATGCATATATTCTTTCACCTTATTCACCTACATATATCTCTGTTCAAATTAAAAAACATAAAAACTTATATTTGTCAATACGATTTAATTCGCAATAGTATATTAGCCTATATGTATATATATACATATATCACGATTATTAAATGCTATTAGATAACTTCATAAATTAACAATAACATTTATTGAATGCAATAATGCATAGATAATAACTTTACATAAGTAAATAGTATATATATAATGTTGCAATCGAACTTTGCACTTCGAACATAAACTGTACTCAAACATTTCAAAAACGCCTAGTAATATAATTTGATATTGATTAACACCCCTATAGTTGAACTATATGAATGCTTGCCTATAGTTAGTAGTAACCAATATCATTTTATATATTTAAAACAAATAAATACATTATATTTATACAAATATTTATGATTAATAATATATTTTGATATTAATCTAAAAATATAAATAATATAGTTATATAGTGAATATTATATATTATAAATACTTGCTAATATGTATGTATATTATACATATTATTTATATCATTCAATTACAATTTATTAGTAATATATATTTCTATATAATATTTTAATGAAAATTGAAGTCATATTTATAAAGCCGTGTACACACTGCTAGCATCAAGTGTAGTCACAAAAGTCGCCTAAAATCTATGAAAAATTATATTTTCTAGTAAAAAATCGCCATACTTGATGATCGATATGTGAACAGCTAATTAATCGGTAACAAGCGCAGTAACAAGTAGCCGAACTCTGGTAACAAGTCGCCAGCCTCTAGTAACAAGTCCCCGTCAGATTCAAATGTTCCATTTTAAGAAATATACCCAGTAAAAAGTCGCCGGCATCTATTAACAAGTCGCCGCACTCGCGTTACTTGATGCTCGCTACCAATACTAATTTATACTGAGCATCAAGTGCAGTAATAAGTGCAGTAACAAATCGCTGTATTGATTCTAGCGGTGTGAACACAACTTTAAGTATATTTTTAAATATCTCATCAAAGTATTAATTATATAGAAATATAATATAGTTTAAAATAAAGTGAATTGTGATAAGTGAAATTATTTTGTAATATCTTACATTAGTTTAAAATTTTATTCTGCAAATAATAATGAATTACTTTTTAGATGGGATTACAATTTGATTATAGGTAGGTTAGTTAGTTTAAGAATTAAGTAATCTGATAAATATTCACATTTAACAGAGTTAGATTATATAGGAATATGTTTTTTAACAACAAAAATATATAATTATATATAATATTTCATCATAAAATAACGGACCGTACGCAATCAGGCACAAATTATATTTATATATAATTGCTGTTGTTGGTTGGTTGTAGTGAATTCATCGATAGAATTACATAATATCTATTAGATTTAATTAACTCTAATCTACTTTGAAAATTGGCTATATCGCATATACAACTGATGGTATATATGTATATGTATATATTTAATAAACAACATAACACTCACACAATTCACACTAACCAATAGACCACAACTATTATATACAAATTAATACATTTTTCACGAGGAAACATAAAATAATCAATTATTGTAGTATTGTTTTTTACTATTTGATAATAAATTGTATGAATAACAGTACAATTATGATATATGCCGGATGATTCTTATTTAAATCTTCTTATTCCATAATTCATATTATCTTGGAATATAAATGTTAAAATATAATATATCATTATTTTGTTAAATAAAATATATATTTATTTATTACTAATTCTGGTACTTATGTTAATATTAAAATTGTCTTTATTATTATCACAAATATAATAAATTATAAAAATATATAATATATATTATATATATATATATATAAATAACTAATATAAATCATTTATTTTTAATATATTTATATTAGATTTCAACAAGTATTAATTATATATTAATATTGTGGTTATTTTTATTATAAATATAATTTTTAATCTGTAATACATATAAATTATTTATTTAACAGTGTATAAAGATAAGAATAAGTGCACCGATCAAGAAAATGGTTAGATATTATTTTAAAATGTATATATATATATATATTATCAGACTTAGTTTGTTAGATATAAGTATATAGAATAAAAAACTTATTGAGATCTACTGCTTACATGATATACATATAATATATATTACATATATATATATATATATATTATGTTATTATATTATATTATATTATATTATATTATATTATATTATATTATATTATATTATATTATATATATATATACAAATTATACAAATTATTTTTTAATAATTAGATGTTTGAAAATAAATCTTCATTATCATCAATTCTGAAATTAGATAATACCTAATAAGATAATAGATACAAATCATCTTATTTTGTAATAAATAAATTATTTGTTTTAAATTAAAAATAAATTTCATAGAAATCTAAGTTCTATATGATTTCCTAATTCTAATACTTTTAATTCTAATAATTTATAGATTACCCTTATTTTGAAATTAGTCTATTTTTTATATTCATCTCTTTAAAAATTGATGTGATAGATATTCTCTAAATAGTTATACGAAAGATTGTTCTAAGGAAAGATATAACACCCGCAAAATAGTGTAATTAGATTGTGTACTAACAATGAACAAGCACCACCTACCTAGGTTTAATATTCTGGATAAATGTGTAGTTTATAAATTCATAACAAACTATACACCTTTAAAATATAAAAGTAGGTTTTAAATAATATTTAAATGATGAAATCTAAGTATACATTACTAATATATATCAAATCAAAAATTAGTTTAGTTTTAAATACAATACATATCTATTGGGTATGTACAATTAACTTATAATTAACTTATATTAACTTATATTGCATGTAATTTAAAATACTATGAAAACATTATTGTATGAAAGTCTCATCAAACCTATATATATTTCAGTAATTTAATACTACGTTAGCAATGATAGGTGTTCACAAAAATATTTACTAAAATATGAACTATTATACCTTTGCTTCGCAAAGTCTTTGGTTACATTATGCATATGTTTACCTGTATACTTTCTATGTACTTCTATTATAAATAATACTTTAAATACTATAATAAACTTGAAATAAAATAATATATATACATGCATAATTCATTTATTATAAATGTTAACCATAGATATAAAGAAAGTGGATAAGCAATTGAATGTAGTGTATGGCACTATCCGCTACGAGCGCTGCAGTCGAAACCCACTATCTGGCCCACTACTTTTTATTTATAATAATATGTATTTATCATATATATTGATAATCACTACCAATTTTAATGTACTATCTATACTAAAAATAAAATTATATATTTAAAATACATAATATCAACATTCCTCGTAATTTTGTGTATTTAAATTGAAGATATAATACTATTTTATTGATTTTTATTGATATTTATAATTTAAATCCATTGATATAGATAGAAGTCACTTAAATCTATTTCGACGAAAAGACTACTGTTTTGATATTTGACATATATAATATGACTAATATCCAATCAAAATCACTGATACCATTTTGTAAATTTATCGATAAAAGTGTCATTCACGTGTCTATCTTTTACATGCATTGCGTGCGTCAATTGCTTATCCACTTTCTTTATATCGATGATGTTAACATAGTAAATTATATAAATTCAAAAATATATTTAATCTAATATGTTTAAATATAAATTATTTTAGGACCCATATATATACATATATATATATATATATATATATATATATAATAATACTAATATTTATTTATTGAATTATGATATTAATATATGATACAAATAGTAGAAAATAATTTTAGAACATTTTTTATAAATAACTGAGGAGCCAGGAAAATATAATATTGATTAAACATTTGTTTTCTTGGGTAAAATGTCTTATGTACTTGATAAATAATAGAAAAAACAATACATTCAATATCATGTTTCAGTGAGTTAATGTTCAACTGGTCATTTACATTGACCTTAGAATTTACACATACCTTTAATTAAAGTATAAACTATATATATAGCTGCCTGTGTATCACAGAGGCCTAAAACTACCTGTATACCAACAAAATAGCCGGATAAAAAAAATAGCAGATATTTCATCGCGGATATCCGCGCGAATGATTTTTAGTTGGATTTTATTGTATTTTTTTGTGAAGAATAAATATATTTGCCAGATTATGTGCCAGATTTTTTTTGAATTTGTTCTAAGATATCGGGAAGTTTGACGGATATCCGTAAAATTTCAACTTATGATATGATTGAATTCGCAATGATATGAGAATTATTTTAATTTGTTAAATTATTCGATTAAATAATTTACGTTTGTCAATACATAGACAGAGAATGCTAACAAAATGTCTTATATCGAATTCATTTAATTATTATCATTGAATTAATGTATACAAAACAATTAATAAATACAACATTTCAAATTAAACAATAATATATTTATTTACTTTTAATTTAAATTAATAGCACTATTTATAAAATATCTATCAACTGAAATAAATAAATAAAATCTGGCTAAAACCATTCTTGTTTATAAAAAACGACTCTCAACATGAAATAAGCTTCGAAGGGACATTATAGACATTATGTTATAATTAAAAAAATCATCTTAGTTTCTGGACGGGGTGAATGCAGAATCAATCACAATAAAAATAAAAATATATATATATATATATATATATATATATATATATATATATATAAATATATTTATAATTATATAATCTATTTTATCAATACGATTCAATTAGATATAGAAAGAGAATTAAAGAAATATGAATATTTTGACAGGTTTAAAATTGTATACTTTTATTAATTTTTAAAATAATTAATAATAATATTATATCTATTATGAATAAATGAATTAATGAATGTTTATACACAACAATGACGTTAAATATTCTAGTGTGTAAAAAATATATAAATAGAATAATAAATCAGTTGAAAATAATACAAATTTTACGATATACATTAGATTTAAACGAAGAATAATTTAAATAGTTATTATAAGGGCATGGTCAACACATTCCACAGATCATATGAAGCTATACTGAATGACCGCTTAGATAATATTCATTATAAAACTAACTATATTTTAAGTTATACAATACGTTAAAATATTTGTAAAATTTATATAATTTTAGAAAAATAAATGAAAAAAAAATTGAAATTGATTATTGTCAAAATGTGAAATATAAAAATGCAGCTGGAGATTTGGCTATTTCGGATATAGAAACATTTTTCAGTAACAAAATAGAAGTAACATATGATGCAAGTAATGGATATTCGATTTTGGTTAGTAAATATAATTTATTCAATATATTTTTTAATGTCATTTTTATTATTTTCCTACCTTCATTAGTGTAAGAATAAGTTGCAGCCTGAAGAAATATGTATAGGTGAAAAGGCTTATGTCAGCAAATTAAATATTACACGTATATCTTCCTATTGTTTTCACTGTAAATTAAAGATTAAATCTTCTTTCGTACCGTTTGTATTTTTATAATTTTATAAAATTTACATGTATCATAATATTCATTATTATACATGATATAGATGTTAATTAAAATTATTAATACAATTATTAGATTTAATGTAATTAAAAATTAAAATATTATTAACAATTTATATTCATTAGAATTTTATTTTTAACTCATTTATTAGTTATATGCTCATATTAGAATACCATATGTAATATAATATGTATATAATATAATATGTATATAAACTATAATAATTTGAGTATTCAAGCGAGTAATAAATCATGTTACATCTATAAAGATGCAGAAACTGTTCGTTAGTTCTGTTCTGCGGTAATGAATGTGAAAAAGATGCCTGGAAGGAATATCATTACTTCGAGTGTTGCATACAATCATATTTAATCAATGTTATTATATGATTTATTTATTTAAATGTATTATATATATATGTTTTAGTGCTGTAAAATTTAAAATATCAAATCTCAAATATTTATTTTTCGGTTCGGTTCAAATCTTTGATTTTCTGGTATCTGGAAAGATTTGATGGTCTCAAATATTTATTTTAAATTTAATCTCGGTTCGGGTATCATTTCAGGTAACGATCGATTCACATAATTATGTAGTAATTACTACAACTTAAGTTTCTTTCAACTCTTTAAAATGTATACTATTAATTTGATTATCAGTTATGCTACCTATATGATAACATATTTAAAATAGAATAATTTTATCAAGGATACTTTGTTCTTGATTTATTATTCAGTAATCAAAATATTAAAAAATGAATAGATAACCTGAATATTCCTTAAGGAATATCATTAGATGTATATATATATATATTTAAATATAGCAGGCCTGCTATAGCATATACCATTTATGGTGAATAATCTGAGATATAGGATTTTTAGAATAGTAAAGTATTCAATAAGTAATTAATAATTATTTATCAATTATTATTAATTAATAATAATTAATTATATATTATTAATTATTTATTATATATTTTAATAATTATTAATTTTATTATTTTTAATTATATATTATTTTAATAATTATTATTTATTCAATCTAATTTATTAATTAATAATTATTTATAAATTAATTATTATTATTAATTAATAATAATTAATTATGTATTAATTTATTTATTATTAATAATAATTAATTAATATCTAATTTTTTTCTTCGTTAAATTATTTATAAATTTTCTTAAAAGATTTGAAGTTCTTGAGAACAACAAATTTAGGATTTGAAGTTCTCGAGAACAACCAAGTATTTTAAATTTTACGGCACTAGTATATATATATATATATAAAGATTTATATTTTTAATTAATTTCAGACAAATTATAATAAGAATTAGATTTTAAATGTAAAATTATTCAATTATATATTTTATTATATAAAATATTAATAACTTAAATATTATTAGAGAACTTATATTCAACTTTCTATAAGAATATTATTGAAGGCAGGAGTACCAAAATTAGTAGGTTTGAAAATATTTGCATATCATTTTTAAATACTATTCACTCTTGAAATAAATTACATATTATTTAACACTTAACAATACTATCTAACAAAATTTATACTTTATATGATTGTATAGATATATATGTATAGTATATTAATGGGATTCGTGGCCTTTGAAGTATACAATGTATACAAGATATTTTTGTGTATGTATTTATATAAATTTTAAGCACCTAGGTTTTTGATCCGATTTCAATTCTGTAAATTACAAATTATTAACCAATGTTAATTAAGGGTTACCTAATTTTAAAAAAAAATGGATCATTGAAAATCTGAAATATTTTGAGGTAAAATATGATGATAAATAATATTTTTTTAATTGTTTTAATTTGTATATGTTGTACTATATCTAATAAAATTCATTTATGTAACCTTTATTATACATAATAATAATGATACTTTGATAATGTCATTAAGTTTGGATAATTATTGAGAGAGCTGAAAAATGTCTAAGATTCAAAATAAATTAAATTCAATATTCTGAGTAAATAGAGTTTAAAGTTTTACTATATTTATTTTACATTTTATGGTAATATATGTTTAATATTTGTATCTTTTACAATATTTCTAGTATTATAATATAACAGAATACTATACTAATATAACCATAAAGTTATTCTTATAATATTTATATTATATTATATTACCAATAATTACACATAATAAGCTATATTTTTGATATTTTTTTATAAGAAAATAAATTGGTTTTCATATTTATTTAGGTACAATATATAAACCAAGTATTATATTTCTAGTATTATAATATAACAGAATACTACAATAATATATCCTTAAGTTAATCTTATATTATTTATATTATATTATATTATCAATTACACATAATAAGCTTTTTAAAAATATTTATGACATTTTTTTTTACAAAAAAACATGTTATTTTATCAAATGTATTTATGTACAATATAAAAACTAAATAATAAACTACAAATTAAATAATAAAACTAAACTAAATAATAAAACTATAATAAAAGGCGACTAGAATAATATTTATGTGTAGTTCTAATTTGCTTGTCTAAGCGGGCTTCACGAGTTGTATATATTCCGGAAATCTATCTCATACTACGTCTTGGAATTTTGAAATTAAATAAATAAATGACTCAATCTCAATGACTTTGTTTATAATGCTACACCCAATGCAATGCATTTGATATCACATAATAGTTTGTATATAACACTGCATTTAAAATTATTAAAAAATATTAACTTATTATAAGTTTAAAATATGAGTATTTTTCTATTATTTACGGTAAATTTTATAAATTTATCTTAGTTACCAAATATGTCATATACTAAACTATCAAATTATATCAATTCTTTACAACATACTCATATTTCTACAGTTTATTTATATTTTTATACATAGGTATTTATTAGTTAACTATATATTATATATATATTATGAACCTTTTAGTAATAGCTAAATTTGTGATAAAAATGTAAACAAAAAAGGTTTTGAAATAACTTCTAAAATTTTACTTGATTTTTTTGAGTAATACATACAATATTCACTGTTTATTATATATATATATATATAATAAGCACATGATAAAATATAATTAAATCATAATATTATCTCTACTAATACTAAAATAGATACATTATAATATAAATTAGATAAGAATATTAGCATACTACTTTTTAATATATTATATTAAAGTAACTATTAGTATATCAAATTAGTGCATTTCAATCATCAGCCTAGAGATATTATTATAAACAGTAATATTAGTATGCTAATATTATTCATATTTAATCTATAATTAATTAATTCTAATTAATATAATAAACGTTATGATAAAAAGATAAAACAAAGTTTACGCAGTGCTTTAATGTGTTCTGATTTGTATATTGATCATTGTTCATATTTAAACCACTATCGCACGTAATCATAATGATATAATCATTTCATTTATATTCATGAATATATATCCAGCCTTACATACAATTATGTAATCGTATTTTTGATGTATTGAACATGGTAAGCTATGCTTTACTTCTCAGTAAATGGAACCAAGCATACGATCGCAATGCATTGCGCCGAGTTAATAATATATGATTAATCTCAAACAACATAATTTGTCGGATCATGTATCGAAATTATTACAGAAATATGGGTTGTGGTATATAAAAATCATAATCACAATTGTGTAATGTTAAACTGACGGAGGTGGAATATAAGTGATTGTACATTAGACCGGTTCGTTCGATTCAATTTTTAATCCTTCATATAAAATATAATACATATCTATATTTTAGGATAATATGTATTAACAATTTTTATAAAAAAATAGTTACCTTTGGTCACGAAGCATTTAAAGTTTGAAATATAAATTATTATTTTAAGATAAAATGTATAATATTCCATGTATAATAGTAATGACGCCATCTTATTATCTTTGATGTTTACAAATTTTTAAATTAATATTTAAAATTAATGATGTATTTGTATTATATTTAATGAATTAATATAATATATACTATTATTTATATTTATTATTTATATAATATCTATATTTCATTTTTATATCTACAAATTACCAATATTAATGTCTCCTAAAACTCGAGAAAATACACCATTTTACAAAGTATTTATTTCAAAATAATTCAAAAAAATAATTAATTTTTTAAAATTAATATATATAATTATACTTTACATAAATTTGAGTGATCAGATTGTATTGAATTGTGGATATAAGTTAGATATAAATGTCCTTTATACATATAAAATTAAAAAAATTAAAAAATATGTAAACTTATTTTGTATTTCATATTTCAAATAAAAATCCAAAAAAATTTACAAATGATGTTAATTTTTTTTCTAAAAATAATTTTTAATTTTTTAATAATTAATTTGAATTGTATTATTATTATCTATAAATTATATATTTTAATTTTATAAATTAAATTGAAATAATTTATTTATATTAAATTATACGATTTTTAGACATTTTTTTTTACTAAAATTATTTTATAAAATTTGGGCATCTAGATTGTTATGAAAAATATTTTGTATTGTTTATACTACTTGTAATATATGTTTCTAGGATATATCCATAGTTGGCTTAAAAAAAATCATACAATTTTATAAAAATTGAATAAAACTTATTTCTATATCTCCCCCATGTTAAATTTTATATGTATTCAATGTTAAAATTAAAAGGTCTCGTGACATAACAATATTTAAGATATAGGTCTAAAATTTTAAAAACTTATTTATCATTGCATACATAAATGTCACAGATGTGAAGGTTTATAAAATTACGAAAAAAAATTGAGTACGAACCGGTCTATTGTACATGCAATATTATTTAACATGAGAGTTATAATATGGTAATCAGAACCAGAAATTTCTGCCAGTAAAATGTAGTTAATGTATGATCGAATAATACTATATATAAAATACACTGTATATGATATATAGAAAAGCTACTGTATATATATATATATATATATATATATATATATATATATATATATATATATATATATATATATATATATATATATACAAGATTTTTATAATATAATATAAAAGATATTTTAATTATAATAAAATGGTAAATATGGTAAATATGTAAAATTGGAGTTTATGAAATTTAAAAGAACAATTATATCCATAAATATGTATATATTCTGTAATTTATTGTTAGTTATTCTTTTTTTTTGTTAAATATATTATATTAATATTCTATAAATATTACATGTAATCTATTATTTGTTGATTATGTTAAAATATATACACATATATTGATTATATTTATAACTATATTAATAATATAAAATAGAAAAAATAAATATTAATAAATTATTGATATTAACAGATATAAAAAAACAATTATGTAAACTTAAAGATTACCCGATGCAAACTAAATATAATAATGCTTATGAAAGTGTTTTCGCTTTACCTGCACATAGAGATGATATCAGTGAACATGATTTGGTTACCCTTATTTTTGTTAGTTTATCATTTACCTATTTAATATAATTATAAATATATATATATATAAATATGTATGTATGTATGAATATATTTTCATGATATTCATTTTCATGATTCGTTATATTTTGATAATATATATTTCACTTTTTAAATTATCATGATTAGACAAAATTGATAAATTGATAACTCAGTAATATAGTCCAAACTTAATCATTATTTTAAATAATTTTATAACAACTAGATAGGTTTTCTTTTAAGAGTATGTTAATAAAATGTAAGCACTACATGATTCATACTGCATTAACTAATATCTCAAATAGATATTAGTGAATATTAGCTACGTGTAATTTTATGCTATACAAATGTCTTTTATTTCATTAATCTGATAAATCATACTTTTTTATGAACATATTTTTAATATATTTATATAATCAGAGATACTTACGTATATTCTATTAAATTAAATGCTTATATACAATGTAATTATGTCGCATATAATTTAGTATATTACACTAATTTGTAAATAATGATATCACATATAAAATATCCTGAAACATCTTTATTAACAATTTATATAATCTATATTATATATATTTATATATATATATTTAACGTATAAATATAATGTATATTACATATATATATTACATTTATACGTTATATGTATTTTATTAATATTTGATATAATTTCACAAAATAAGGATTCCATGCTGATTGCTCCCATATTGCCAGAAGAGTTTCAATATTTAGACGAGAACTATCTCGGAGCGTTGCTTATTTACCACCAGCTACAAGTTATGAAGAATACTATTGTCATTGAAGGTGCATAGATAATATATTAGTAGTTATTCTTTATATACATAATTCTTTATATATTCATTTCAATAATTAAACCGTATAGTTAATTTTGTATATTTATATATTAAATTTATTATTTTTTATTTTGTCTAAAATATTAAAATTGAATAACCTATTATTAGATGAAGAGTTAATTGCTGCAAAAATTGGTGTTGGATTATATTGTAATACTAGTCTGTTAAAACATTCTTGTATTAATAATTCAGAAATAAGGTTACTTCATATTTATAATTTATTTATATTATACCATGTTGCTAATTATTAAAATAAATTAATATATTAATATAAAGGTCAAATTCCTCGAAAGTCTTCTGACTATTTTATTTGTCCATTTATTGTTTTTCTTTTATAATGATTACAATAATAAAATTTATCTTATCTTATATAAAACAATTGTGCGATATAAAGAAAGCGATTACCCATCGATATAAAGAAAGCGGATAAGCAATTGACGTACGTAATGCATGTAAAAGATAGATACTTAAATGGCACTTTAATCAATAAATTAACAAAATGGAATCAGTAATTTAGATTGGATATTAGTCATATTATATATGTAAAATATTAAAACAATAGTTTTTCGTCCAAATATATAGAAATGACTTCTATCTATATCAATGGATTTAGATAATAAATTTCAATAAAATAGTATGATATCTTCAATTTAAATACAAAAAATTATGAGAATATTGATAACATATGTTATATTTTAAATATATCATTTTATTTTTAGTATAAAATTTATCGTAATTATCAATATATATGTATACATAAATAATAATAATTTTAAATATAGTAGGATTTAGTAGTAGGTTTCGACTGCAGCGCCTCTATCGCAAAATTCCATACACTACATCCAATTGCTTATACACTTTCTTTATATCGTTGCACTGACCATAAAGCTGATATCGCAATTGCGAATGTTCGCCACTATTTGCGTATAATAATCTTGTATTTTATAGATCAAACAAGTCATATGTTTGTGAATATTAACAAATTCAGTCTTTCAAGCGATGATCTCAGCTTAAACAATTAAAAATGAACTAACAAATTTAACTATTAAACTTTAATTTGTCAAGAAAATGAATATTTTCTAACTATACATTTTAATAGAGAATAAGTGTTTAACGAAATATATTTGTAACAAATTGTGTGACATCCCCTTAACAGAAAAATACATATAACTGATACTTAACTGAAAAATGTACTAACATAACTGATAATAATATCAACTACAAATTTTAAATATTAATATGATAGTTAATTTGTATCAGTTGATCTATTCGACTGCAATGACACAGCTTTTTTTGAAATAGACGCATTGCACATTCAAATAATTAGTAAACAGAAATCTTCTATATTTAGAGTTTTAACCACAGCTCGTAAGATATATATATATATATATATATATATATATATATATATATATATATTTTAGTAATACTTAATTAATATATTTATATATATATATAATATATATAACATTAATATTCAAATAGTTATTTTGATTGAAGTAGCCAGATATTTTTTAAGTTATGAAATATTTAATCTAAAAAAGTATTGGAATTTGATGATAATATGTAATTATTCTGGTAAAAATAAATAATGCATATAATTTACAATTTTAAATGATTCGATACTGATAATTTTAAATTAAGTTTGAACTCTTTTGATACAATACTGATACTTAATATTTTTCAAACGATATCAAACTGATACTTCAAAAAAATGGGTATATTTATAAAAAATATATATATATATGTATATGTATATTAAAATATATTTAATATTCTTTCAAATGATGTATACTACGTTGTATAAAGTAACTATTGATTCCTTCCTCAATTACCAGATATACCATATTTTTAGTAGATCAATATTCCCCTATCTTTTGCTTATAAAATTCACGAATATTTCGCTGGCCCTTAATATAAAATATTTATTTATTATTCATCGATTTTTGTATAATTTAAAAATAAAAAATAAAAAGTATGAAGTTTAACATTATAAATAACATTTGAAATAAATAACAAATAATATGTAATTAAGAATAAAGAATTTAAAATGAATGCAGGCAACATAAATAATAAAAAAATATGTATAAGAATAAATATATATATATATATATATATATATATATATTATAAAATTATATTATAATAATAATATAATTGTATTATTCTAATTATTAAATTAATATTAATATAAATAATTAAAATAAAGTTTAATTTTTCAGGACTGTTGGAAATACAATTATTATCAACACGAAGAGATTTTTATTTACTGGAGATGTGTTTACAATTCCTTACAGTTATATTTTCTATTCATTTTTAAATTTATACACTAATATATATATATATATATATTTATATATATATATATATATATATATATATATATATATATTTATATATGAATAGACATTAGAGCCATTTAGTTATAATTTATAACTTCATCTAAGTTCCTGGTGGGGATGAAAGGACTCCACCAATTAAAAATAACAATATATATATATATGTATTATAAATACTAATATTTTTATTAATTTATTTATGATTAATATCACTAGTATAACACATATATATATATGTGAATATTTAATGCAGACGTTTAGGCCTTACAAATAACAATAACAATATAAATATATAGTGCAATCCTGATAAGCAACTAATGGGTTAGCTAATAATTACAATCATCTGACATCGTTTAAGCAAAAATTGTCAATTCATCTAAATTTAGACACTCATCATAGACGCCTACGATTAACTCACTCGATCGATCTATACCGATTGACAGTGTGTTGTACTCTACTATACAATTATAGAAATATTTTTATTCTGTTGATAAATATTATATATCGGTGTGCTTTTCCCCTATAAAGTGATTACAAGTCTTTCACCTTAAAATGTTGTAGGTAAACACAACAATAATATTAAAGTTATATTACTTATATGCTACGTATAGGCTATTAATATTCGATTTTCTAAACACAAATGTTCTGGCCCGTCGATGTTAATGCCTATCGAAATGTCGTGATTATATATATATATATTTATTTAATACAGTACAATTAATAATATAATTTATTTCTATATTATAAGTTCTAACTATGTTACAATATATAGCATTGTATGAACAAGATTTGCATACTAAGAGATTCATAAAAGAAATGAATCTTATGCCCAACAGTATGAATTGTGGCTGCGATTTATGTTGCATACCTAATTACATGGTTACTATCATCGTGAAGAATTATTGAGATAATACATATAATGCATATACTACATATTCATATACTATTAATAGAAAATTAAAGATAATTTACGGGCACTTGTAAAAAAATATCACACTTCAATGAAAACAGGTGACATTAAAGGTATTTTTATATAATATTTATAACATATTAATTCAAATAAAACTAAATGTATAGATATATATATATATATATATATATATATATATATATATTTATATATATATATATATATATATATATATATATATATTTATATATATATATATATATATATATATATATTAATAAATAATTTGCTATGATATATATATATATATTATGATTTATAAATCAATAAATAATGTATAATGACTACGCGTCAGGAATGAGATATGTATTAGATGAAAGAGTACGATTACTGCCCAAGAATAACAATGAAATAATAAACTGCTGTTCACATCTCAGCATTATGTTTGAGAAAAAAGGTATTATTATATTCATTGTTTAGTATTACTTATTTTGAATATTTTAAAATATAATAATTATTAACGGTAATAAAAGGTAAAATCTTATACATTATTTTTAAATGTATTTATATATATATATATTTTGTTGATTATTAATTATACTTTTATATTGTTTAGATATTTTTTTAAATATACTATTGCATTAATTTAACATTCAATAATTCACTTTATAATATATTATTCACAGACATTATTTCTAAATATATAATAATAGTTGTGTATCATTTATTAATATTAATTTACGCACAAATAAAGGTGTTTTTAAAGAATCAATAAAAATGTTACAATACAAACTGGGAATATTAGAGAATACATTCGGACGAGACTGTGAAGAAACACTAACAGTATATGAACATATGTGTAAGTTATACTCTCTAGATGGTTAGTATATAGAGTAATATACCGCATCTACTAAAGTCAATCGTTAATCTTAAATCTCGCTGTTATTACAAGCCTTACATAAAAACCTATTCTGCTTCTCTGTGGTTTACGTTTGGTATCATTATATGTAATACTCATATATAATACTTATATGTTTAATATTTATTCGCATTATAACTATTTTAATATTTAAAATTGTACTTTATATTTTACTTATCTTTAGAAATTTCTTATTTTATTTTACACTATTTTTACTTTAATATGTTTTTTTTTTCATTCCTTTTGTTGACAGGTAGATATCTCGATAAGTTCGGTGAACTTCTATATCTACCTGGGTTCTATCTCATTAATTATGATGAACCAATCCGATTATTATGTAAGAGATGTACTCGTAGGTCTGAGAAATACATTTTTCAAAAACCTCATATCCGATTCTAATGCGTTTTCTCACAGGCACTCGATTCATATGAATACGCCACATTTCAGGAGGATATATTTTCTATAAAATGCAATTATTGTTCTTTCTGTGTATGCCCATAATCTATAAAAACTTGCCAATAAATGAATTTATCTGTTAAAAAATGCCTACCCTATCTTACTATTTCCTCTCCTAATTTCCCAGATATTCTATTTTCTATATTATCTAACTGTAAAATGTCAGTATAATCGGTACGTTTAAAATATATATCCTTCTCTCCTGCATCCATGTCATATCCTCCCCCTCATATTGCTAATTTAATTTTAATTTTTACAATACATTCCCTATCTGACATCAATATTAAATCAAGAAAAATAAACAACTTTACATCGTTATGCTATTATATTTTTTTTTATCACAATAAATTTCTATTTCTTAATTGTGTTTTCTTTACTATAATGTTACATTCTAGTTGAAATGTTCATCTGATTTTAATATCCCTATTATCTATGGAATATTAGATAATATAAAGTAGATCCCTCAAATCTACAAAATTATTTAATTTAACTAATTTAAATTTTACATATATAAATATATATATATATATATATATATATATATATATTACTATTAATTGATTTTATTAAATTAACATTATTAAAAATAATATATAATTTTGATAAATATATTAATGTAATAAGATAATAAAATAGTGAAATACTTATAAATTTTTATAATACATTGTGGGAATTATATTATTAATTAATCATCTTAAATTATCAAATTATAAATTATATCTTATCTTAAATTATCAAATTAGGAATTATGTTATTAATTATATTAATCATCTTATATATAGAATATTAGTTGAATAAATCATTCATTCAAAATATAACAATTATTAAATTATTATTTTGTTTCTATTTCATAATTTATTATCCGATAATAATGATTGTTAATTATTCTTAGGTAATATTACACAAGTGAAAGAAACTAAAAGGAAAACTAAATTGTTATATACCGCCTATGGTATTGTTCCTAGATGAAATACTAGTATATTATTATATTAGTAATATTTTGCAAATAAGTAATATATTAATTGTACTTTTTTATATTTTTCTAAAATTTATATTTATATATTTTTTAAAATAAATTATAAAATTTTCTTTTTATTTATTTCTTACATAAAAATAATATATAAATATAATTATCTTGATTTATTATAATCGTAATTGAGTTAAATATGAGATATGATTTTCACTAAGAAGGTCAGTCTACCCAATCCTATTATTTAACATATACAAAACATATAATTATAATTTTAACATACAACATTTATAAACTATTACTTTATATAAACATATAAATAGAATCACATTTCAATACTTAATTTAATAAAATATATTACAAAATAATTTTAATACCTTATCATATATCTTATTTAAAGTGACCTAATTAGAACATTATGTAATACAGATTCATTTAAATTGAATTACTAATACAATGTAATATTACATTATATATACATTATTTTAAATTATATAACTATAATGTAGATGGATAACTTTAATTCAAAATAAAATAAGAATATAAATGAATATTCAGTCAATCCTCACAATCTCAGAATACAAGGGACCGAAGAAATATGTCTGATATGAAGTTTCTGGGATATAACATTATTATGACATGTATTTACATAGGAACAAAACAAACTTATATTTATAAAGAGTTAAATGGATTTATTTGACGGTGAGAGATTCCATATATAATTGTAAGAGATTTATATATGGAATATATATAAAAAGAATGCTATGAAAGAAAACTGAGATTTTATAATGGAACTTATAAACGATAATATAATATTAATACATTTTTTTGTAATGACACTTATTAAATTTTAGTTTACTGGTATCTATTGAATCAAAATATTATATTTTAAATGTCAATTTTGATATAAGTGGAAACATTTCTTCAAGATAGGGGGATTTTAAATTCATTTATTATCATATAATTATATTTAATATAAATCGTTATCCAAATACTTTTAATTTATTTGTGGCACTTAGTATACTACACTGTAATAAGTAAATGGTTTTCTGCAGTAAAATAAATGGTATTTAAGGTGTGCTTATAATAGTACCCTTTTGATGGTTTTCTGCAGTGAAATTTTTAGAATACCATATTAAGGGTTTTCTATTATCGGATTTAAGAATACCATTTAGATGGTTTTCCACAGTAGAAATTAAGAATACCATTTATATGGTTTTCCACAGTAGAAATTAAGAATACCATTTAGATGGTTTTCCACAGTAGAAATTAAGAATACCATTTAGAGGGTTTTCCACAGTAGAAATTAAGAATACCATTTAGATGGTTTTCAGCAGTAGAAATTATGAATACCATTTAGAGGGTTTTCCACAGTAGAAATTAAGAATACCATTTATATGGTTTTCTGCAGTAGAAATTAAGAATACCATTTATATGGTTTTCTGCAGTAGAAATTTAGAATACCATGTTGAGGGTTTTCCACAGTAGAAATTAAGAATACCATTTATATGGTTTTCTGCAGTAGAAATTAAGAATACCATTTAGAGGGTTTTCCACAGTAGAAATTAAGAATACCATTTAGAGGGTTTTCCACAGTAGAAATTAAGAATACCATTTATATGGTTTTCTGCAGTAGAAATTAAGAATACCATCTAGTGGATTTTACACAGTAAAAATTAAGAATATCCCAATATTCAACTTACATCAATAACTTAAGTTGTTGATATAAGTTGAACATAATTTTATATGTAAAATAAATATTAGTATATTAGCGTAGTATTGTAGCAAAATATTAACTTATATATTATATAATTTCATTTAAGTTAGATTTAAAACTTAAATTCAATAATAAAATCATTTTAATATTGAATAAAATATTTAATCAATATGCAATTGCGATATATTCAATATTGGGCAATTAGTTCAACATGATTTCCATTTATATTATCAATATAATTATGATTACAATTGTAGTTCATGAGTCACCTGAATTATATTATGATAATGTAGCAAAATACATAGGATTACATACACTATTTTAGTTTTTAAAATAATATTTTATTTATTAAAAACAGTATATTTACTTAAATATTAATTTAAAATAATAATTATTAATTGATTTGCATACATAAAAAATAAATCAATATTTCAAAATAATTAAAAGATATAATATTTTATTTTTTCTATAATAAAAGAATTATATAAACTTAATAATAATACTTAAGTCGTGTAAAATGCCATATGATTTGAAGATGGTTTTCCATAGTAGAATTAAGAATACCTTTTAGAGGGTTTTCCACAGTAGAAATTAAGAATACCATTTATATGGTTTTCTGCAGTAGAAATTAAGAATACATTTTGATGGTTTTCTGCAGTAGAAATTAAGAATACCATTTAGAGGGTTTTCCACAGTAGAAATTAAGAATACCATTTATATGGTTTTCTGCAGTAGAAATTAATAATACCATTAAGAGGGTTTTCTACAGTAGAAATTAAGAATACCCTTTATATGGTTTTCTGCAGTAGAAATTAAGAATACCATTTATATGGTTTTCTGCGGTAGAAATTTAGAATACCATGTTGAGGGTTTTCCACAGTAGATATGTAGAATACCATTTATATGGTTTTCCAACTTGAAATTAAGAATACCATTTATATGGTTTTCCACCCTAGAAATTTAGAATACCATTTAGAGGGTTTTATACAGTCGGTTTCACAGAATACCATTTAGAGGGTTTTAAATAAATATTTATTTTAAATACCATTTAGATGGTTTTCTGCAGTAAATATCGGTCTAGAAAACCATCATTTTCAACAGTGTAGGTTGTATATACCTTATACCGTATACCTATTGACTATAGTCAATACATTGTACAAGTTATTGAAAAATATCGAAAAAGAATCCTTAAATATAGGACTATGTATATAGGGGAAAGTAACTTAATATGGACACTTCAAAAATAAATGGTCTTACTATTATTAAATTACATTTTATGACTCTGTATTTTTATTGCAAAATTACAATATATTAATAGTGGTGAACTCCTTTTCTAAGCTATGTCATTATGTTAATACATATATACTTGGAACTATAGTTCCCATACCAACCATGGTTGGCACTAGTAACCACTTCGGTACCCATTTCCGAATACGGACACCCTATATACCACTAGATAAACTATATATTATTGATGAATCAATAAGAAAAATCACAATTATATTATTTATAATTAATTTTATGAACAATTTATTATAATTTAATTAGTTAATAATTTATTTATTTTTATTATTTTTTAATTAATAATTATTAATTTAAGTTATAATATAATTTAAGTATCTAAATAATAAAAAACTTAGATTTATCTTTATTGGTGGTATTATTATTATAACGCACGCGACTTTTATGAATATCAGAATGGTTCATACGCTGCGCGCTGATTAGTTATAGGGTGTCCGTATTAAGACATTTAGAGTGTCCGTATTAGGAACTTATATGACCTATAGATATATGCTTATAACTTAATGAATATTTGATAACAAATATAGAAATTATATATATAATTTTAGAATGCTTTATTTTTTAATAATATAATGTTATATTTTATATCGATACATTTTTATATTCTTGAGAAGGTTTTAAGTTGACATTTTTTTTCATAAATTTAAAAACGTAATAAAAAAATCAGTTTATTGGATATATCAGCAATATTTTGAATAATAACAAAATAAAAAATACTTTTTTAGACTATTTATATAATTATGAATATTTTATTAATTAAAGATTTTTTTGGCGGATTTATGGTTTCTGAGATACCGAGAGTGTCCGTATTCGGGCACTATCGTATTCGGTTACTTTCCCATAATTAATCTAATTATCAGACTAATATATTAATAGGTATTATAATATATTATAATACCTATTATAGTATATATATATCGAAAAATAAGTGGTCCGCAAAAATATTATTTTAAGATATCAAAAAGTGAATTCATAAAATTTGTAACGAATTTGTCAAAAGTAGATCGATTACAAAAAGTAGATATATAACGAATTTGTATACATATTTTAATTTAAGATTATATTAGGATATTATTTTTCGAATTTACATGTAAACAGATACGAATCTAAAAATATATGTTAGTTCACCTACCAGTCGCATTTGCGCTAGTGTTGTTTTTATTTCAATAAATCGGTCGAATGAACTATACTTCCTTCGAAAAATATTCGATCAATATTATAACTCTCGCGATTTTTATGAAAATCAGAATAGTTCAAAGCTGCGCGCTGATTGGTTATAGGGTGTCCGTATTAGGACATTTAGAGTGTCCGTATAAGGGATGTATATGCCCTCTAGATATATGCGTATAACTTAATTAATATATGATACACATATATTAATTATGTATATAATGTTTAGAATGATTTAGTTTTTAGTAATATAATTTTATATTCTTGAAAAGGTTTTAAGTTAAATTTTTTTTCATAAATTTAAAAACGTAATAACAAAATAAGTTTATTTGATATATCAGTACTATTTTTAATAATTAAATTGTTAAAAATACTTATTTAAACTATTTATATAATTATGAATATTAATTCATTAACATTTTTGTGTAGGATATCCTACAAAAAAAATGTTTAATGAATTAATATTCATAATTATATAAATAGTTTAAATAAGTATTTTATAAATATTAAATAAATATGTAAGGTTTCTAAGATACCGAGAGTGTCCATATTCGGTTACTTTCCCCTATTGTTTGCATAACAGATATATGTGAGATATATTTATGATTGTATTCTACTATTGCGTCTGGTTATATATAAATGCATAAATACTAAAATAATTTCATTTAATCAATCGGAACAGCGTGACATAGACTATATGAATAAAATAGGTTGATACTTTCAAATATTTCATAGCCTTCATCTATAGATGAATATATCGAAGCAGAATATCCGTAAAGCGATGTCATAGAGAGAAATGCGTAATATAAATAATAATAAAATCTGGAAATCTAAATGCATCGTAACTTGAAAATCAGCATTTTTAAACAAACGAAACTATATTCTTATATAGAAACTATTTTAGACAATAAATTTAAAAGACAATTGATGGCTATTATACTCGGATGCTCAGAATATAAAAACCGCATGGAATATAAAGTATAGACAGATTTGCCAATAATTACTGAAACTATCCCCTAGAGAAGAATACGTCTGAAGGCCACTGCATATGACGAATATGCTATCGCAATACACTTGTGTTGTAGACTCCTCGGAGATAAAACGAGATAGACCCTTTGTTTGACCCTTTACACATACCTTTGTTAACGTTTATTTTCCGTTTAAAAAGTGTTTAAATAAAATTTAATAATAATAGACGACTGTTCACTTTCATAGATACTATTAGGGGAGACGATCAAAAAGGACGAGTTGAGGGTTAAAGGTTACATTTGAAATACTAGTTAATAGTAGTATATACATATATTGTGTATAGATATTTGTGGGTTATTTGGTTTAATTGGTTTATTTGTATCCTATTTGGTTTTTTTAGTTGCGTTACATCCCAAAGTGAGTCTATACAAAGTATTTAAAATGTAACCTGTGTACCTCAACTCGTCCTTTTTTATCGTAACCCCTATTAGGACATACTGCGGACTGAATGATGGTGTTGCCGTCATACGAAGTGCGATGATGGATCGTGAAAGATGGAGAACGAGCGCAATGTCTGGTCAAGCAACGGTTCGACTTAAGTAACAACAAAGTACCTCTAACATAATATAACAAATAATAAACTAATAATTATATGTTATATTGTACGTATATGTTTAATCGTGTGATATTTTAAATGTTGTATTTGTAAACTAACTTTAAATACCGTATAAATGTTATGTTTATATCGAAAACTTATACAAGAAAAGATTATACAGTATTATTTCCAATGCTTTTGAATAATATGACAATTGACCATGCACTATTAAAGAAATATTATCGATTTTAAATACATAGCTCAATACAATATTCTATTCTATATAGACTAAATAATTATGTAATATTATATATATATTATGTAAATGATTTATTTCATAACTATAGTTATTATCTTTAGAATAAAAACATACTATAATATTTATTTGAATATATCGATAATTCAACACCTATATTTATCTTTTACATGTCTTCTTTCATTAGCGTAAATAACATCTTCATTGTATATACTTTCTTCTTCATAATCATCTTCATCTTCTTCGTCCTCTTCTTCTTCTTCCTCTTCTTCTTCGTCGTCTTCTTCTTCATCTTCGTAATGTAATGAAGTGTTATCCGATATGTCCATCAGTTTAGTTGTGTCAATCGAAGCCTTCTTTAAATTCTTTACATAATAAGTATATTCTTCTTTTAGAACCGTATCATATTTACTATTCGGGTAGTTATTGTAGGTATATTTATATTTAATATATATATTTAATTATATACCTATATCTAATTAATATAACTAATTAACAAGGTCAAATTAATTTAAATAATAGTTACTATTATAAATGGGACCTGTAGAGATTGTTGGTAGATGCCAATATAATCACAACGGTAATATATATCAAAATATTTTACATAAATGAACTATGTGTTATATTAATGTCACCTAATATTTTAATAAAAATGTTATATATTGAATAATATCGTTTATGTAAAAATGGCATTTTAGCTAATATATTATTGCAAACAAAAAATAGAGGAGAGTAAATGGTAAATGACAATAATTCAATTTAAAGTAAACACAATTAATTATATTTTCTTGATATTTTTTTATAATATTAAATCATACAATAATCTACATAAAATGAAAAAAAATCAATTAAAATATTAATTAATAATTAAATAAATATAACATAATAATACCATATGCGATGCGGAGGTTTTGGTCGACGCCAATATAATTACAACGGTAATAGATATTAAAATATTGTACATTAACGAAGTGTTTATAATGTTAATATTACCACATATGTTAAGACCACTTAAATAATATTATCGATTATATAAAAAGTGCATTTTCTGCTATATTATTGTAATAAATAGCGTAGAATTAATGGTAAAATGTTGCCTATAGGCTATATAATATATAATTAATTAAAATTATTTGTGTATTATATATTATCATATCATTACGATAAATATTCGAATTAGTTCATAAAAATCAAAGATAGCTATTTATTAGATTAATATCTTTTTCTATGTATACTAAAATTCAAATACCAAGATTCAATACTCACGGAGTATACTGGCTAGTATAGCGAGTGCCACATTAGATCGACCAAAACCCCCTCACTGTGTCCCTACTGTGAATTATATATCACGAATAAGATATAGATAGGCCTACCCACTTTAAATTCTACAGTAATGTATTAGTTATCTATATTATACGCTACATATTTAATAAGAGAATAATAATAAAGCCGAACTTATAAGTTAGCCCAATTTGATCACCTATAGGGGTTAATGGTGCGGTGGTAACAATATAGTGTTTAAAGTATGTTTAAAGTACAGTTTAAATTACAACAATTTATCATAATGAATGTGTCAATGAATCATAATAATGAATGTGCCAATGAATTATCATAATTAATGTATATAATCTGAACACAACAACAGTAGGACGTATACGTCCTATAGGACCTACTTCAAACCCTGCCAGAAACATTAAAGTATACCTTACTTTAAAGTATACCTATAGCTAATATTTATATATGATATTATCTAAAATATATCTTCTCTCGTTGAAACTTGAGTATTTTAATTATTATAAAGGTATCTACGAGAGACATTTGTGACATTTAGTTATAAGAAACAGGTAATATAAGTTCATGTAGGGATTAACATGTGACAGAATTGAACCACAATAATATGAAATATAGGTAAGATACCTATATACCTAACATAAACTATAATCTATAACAACAAATATATATATGCCTGTAATTGAATATGGGTTACATGTATATGCTATTTCAGTATTGAATGAGTAACCCTAAATTCTACATTAAATATAGAATTAATAATATAGACAATTAATAATAAGATATTAGTTTTCTAATTCTAGAATTAATACAATATTAGTAAACTTAATTGATCATATATGTTTATAACGTATAGGATAATTAATAGGATAATTAATATAAACCTAGGTGTATATATAATTAATTAACATACTAATTAGTATTGTCAGAATATCATCATTGATAAATACGTATTTACATTTAAGTCGTTAACATAATGTCGTCTAACTAATATAAATTTACTCTAAAACGAAATTAATATTATTTTAAATATAAATCACTAAATAAATATGTGTACATAATCGCGGCGCTATTTATATTACCGAAATATAAATAAATAGTTACAAATATATACTCAAACTTGATTATATGTCTACGTTCAACCTCGTTTTGATAATTTCGTCCTCTTCTTCGACGGCGGGTCGGTGATGTTTCTTCGAGCGCGTCACCAATACGGGGGGCCTGGGTAGATATTTCTGTAGCGACGATACTGCGCCTCGGCCGAGAAGGGCGTTTTCGGTGCGGCTGTCCGACACGGCGACCACCCACCTATTGTACAGCCACTTCACGTTGAGAAGGACGTTACGACCGATGAACTGGATGCGGGTCACGTGACCGCAGGGCGCCGACATCGCCAACGCGATCTCTTCGTTGATCGCTCGCTTAACGGAGTGTAGTGTTAGCGAGTTAATGTAGTCGACCGCTCTCTCTTAACCGATAAGATTATGTTCTTTTAATTAATCGACCACCATCTTAACCGATAAGATTATGTTATACTTTAATGTATTTGATATACTTGCGGCGCCGTAGATATATGGCGTATGAAAAACACGTGATACAATAATAAATTAATAAAGGTGTACACCTAGTTACGTAACTAACGACAATAAATCAAGTAGAAATTCCTACTGTTAACTTAGAAAGTTAAGTATATGAAATGTGGAATATGTAATACTTAGTCTTTTAAAAGAGTGGCAGTTATGCAGAACGTATAATACTTATTAGTCAATAATACTTATTCATAAATAACGATTTATACTATATTACGTACATAATTATTGGTTAGTATATATTTTATTATTGTAGGATTATTATACATTAACTGCATATTGGTTAACTGCCCGTATAGCTAAGTTTGCTACGGCGTCACGTATAAAATGCACCGATTGTTTGCACCTACTGCCTATAGACATATATGTATACTATACATAGGCAGTAGGCTGTATTTTATACCTATAGATAGTAGGTTCAAACAATCGTTGTCCGGAAAAATAAAATGGATCTTAAATAATGTTTAGAAGATATTGTATATAATGTTGTATATATTTTGTATATATATACAAAAATATATGTTATTGTTAACACCATGGATGGATACATGGAAATGAGGGCGGTTTTCAAATGATATATTTATATATAACAAATGTCACCAATAAAAATAAACCATATATATGTTCCATACATGCATGCAACATATATAAGGTTTATTTTTTATATTTTTAATATTAATGTGAGTTGAATAATAGAAATATGGATATCATGTGTTATACATATTAACATGTGTTAATGTAAATAAGTGATAAAATACCAACAAATACTATAGGATGAGTAATCGAAGTCCCTGGAAAATCAAAACATATCGTAAACGGATGTTTTTCGGGTTCGCAGGAAAACATAGGTTTAGGTTGTAATAATTTCAACATATTTGCTTTCTGAAATTAAATGTATATTTCTTAATATGAAAGTATATTGTTAATTAATCTTAATACTTGAGAGAATATCTTATCTTATATTTTTAGTTTACTTTTAGATATTTAGGTTAATTTAAATGTTAATAAAAGTGAATAAAATGTGAAAGTAGTGTATGCATACATGTAATATACAGTAATAATTACAGGATAATAAAGTTGTGAACAGTTACGATAACAAGCATCGTTATCATATCCTATTTATTGCGAATATCGTCGTTATTTAAACAAATATATATCCTACTATCATTATTATCTTTATAATATATTATAATATATTATATATATATATATATTCATATATGAACACCACACTAAATATGTACATTGTTATCATCATCGATGATGATAAACGATCGTTTACAATTAGTATCTATATATATTACATGTGTATTATGTATTACAAAATAAATACATAGGCATACTAACATATAGGTTATATTATATAACTTATATAACCTATGTTATACTTAATGTATATGCCTATATATGCCTATATATTTTAGGGGAAAGTAACCTAATATATTATATACCTATTATGTCCGTATACTGACACTTTAACAATACATGATCTTAACATTTTATGATTCAATATTTGTATTTAAAAGTTACAATATATTTATATTAATATAATTATATAATTATAAAAATTATTGTGATTTTAAAATTTTATTTAATCTTTTTATCCAATAGATAACGGGGGTGTCAGTATTCGGTACCCATTTCCGAATACGACACCCTTTGTTATAATACGGATAGTATATATAGTATATACCGCTAGAATATACTATATTATTGATGAACCAATTATATAAATTAAATTACATTACATATACTTAATTTTATGAATAATTTAATATATATTAATTAGTAATTAATTCATTAATAATTTATTATGTTTTAATTAATAATTGAAATTAAAGTATCTAAATAATAATATTATTATATTTAGCTTCATTGGTGGTATTATATTAATATTATAACGCACGACATTTATATGAAAATTAGAATAGTTCAAACGCTGCGCGCTGATTGGTTATAGGATGTCCAATGCACACTGTCCATATTAATACATATAGTGTCCGTATCAGGGATTAATATAACCTATATATATGCATATAACTTAATTAATATTTTATAAAAAATATAGCAATTATGTATATAAGTTTTATAATGCTTTAGTTATTAATAATATATTTTTATATTTTATATCGATACATTTGTATATGCTTAAGAAGTTTCTAAATAATTTAATTTTAAGTTTTCATAATTTTAAAAACATAATAAAAAAATGAGTTTATTGGAAATATCAGAATTATTTTAAATAATTAAAATATAAAATAATTATTTAGACTATTTATATAGTTATTAATATTTTATTCATAACAACTTTTTTTATAGGATTTATGGTTTTTGAGATACCGAGAGTAACGTATTCGGGAACTGTCCGTATTCGGATACTTTCCCCTGTATATATATATATATATATATATACATGTATATCTATAATATAATATTATATTATATATATATATACAACTCTAGTTAAACAGAGTTTATTATTTACTCAAATTATTTATTACATACACATATGTCAACGTATACAAGTTCTATAGAACTCACGAATAGTTCAACACCTACACATATAACAACACTACAGTTTTAGGTAGTATATATACTATACACTATAGTGTATACGAATAAGATAAGTTATAACTGAACCTTTAGTTTCTCGTACAGCTGTAGTTCGGTCGCTAACTTCTTCTTGATGTCGCTATCCTTTCTTTTTGTCGGTTTTCTACTTTCAGGAGGTGCCGATTTACAAGAAATTCGAGATGACCTTGACATGTTATGAACATTTATCGAATACAATTACATATTACATTACTGTAATCGTAAATTAAACTATGTATATTCGTATAATATATATATATATATATATATATATATATATATATATATATATATATATATATATAATATATATATATATATATATATATATATATATATTATAAATATTTATTAAAATTACTATTAAAATATGTATTTATATATTTTACTTTATACGCGATAGTACAGAATACTTTACATAATATGTTATACATATATATATATATATACAGGTATATATTTACGTATTTATACACAGGTATATTTTTATGTATAGTGTTTACGTTACTATATTCATGGTGTTAAAACTTGACGGAGATAGTGGAGGCGGCAGACTTTCTTCTGGTCGCCGTCTTCTGCTTCTGGAATAACGACGCGGGTTGCAACACTTGAGAAGCCAACGAGATCTGTGTACAAATGCCAATGTATACATGCATTATATATATATATATATTGTTTATAATTCTGACAGCATGTATACATAACCATAGTTGCGATTAAAATACGCGTATTCCTATTCCACTATAATGGAATACTATATATAGTGTATATATATATATATATATACTATATACATTATTATTATTAAATACAGTGTTTTAAATAAAAATGATTGTTTCGTAATGATTATACAGTGGTCAATCATCGCTATTTCTATTTTATATTGACAGAAAGTGTTATTCGACAGCTATATATGTTATAAGTATAATTATATATAATATGGTACCTATAGGTATATATATATATATATATATATAGGTATGGTATAATATAGTATACTATGGTATGATATTAATCTAAATAGAAATTCACGCCGTTTGTATGGAGGTATTGACGAGAACAATATATATATAATATTCAATAAATATATTAAATGTATTATAAATATATTATTTATATTATTATAGGTATACTATAATCTATATAGAATACTATTATTATAATATATATTATATAGTATAATTTATACTACAATATACTACAATATACTCTTATAATTAGTATAATATCAGTCGTATGCAAGTAATGACATCGCGATTCGACTTACCTTCTTTTCTAACTTCGTTTTATCGATGCGTATTTTAGTTTGCGTTAATTTTATATCAGAAATACTGCTCCTTCTTGCCAACGATTCTCGGTGGTATCTCACTGATACGTGTTGATGATTCGTGTTTAATTTATAATAATAGATTATATTTATATATATATATATATATAGTTTAAGCGGTTAATATCTAGAATAATGAATTACAATACGATGATAAGTAAGCGATAACCGGTATTACTAAGTTGTATTACTATGTATTACTATTAAAAATATATTAGTATGCATATTCACTATAAATATATATATATATATATATATATATATATATATATATATATTAGTCATATGAGTCATATCATATGACTGACTAACCGTATGGTAAATTATAATTATATTTATTCTCGTTCGTTATTACATTATTAAAATGGTCTTTCTCCTGTTTTCCTATGATAGATGTCCTGTAATTGTATACTTTTACCATACATAGTATCACCATAGGTTACGCCCTATACGATATACGAGAACTACCTTGGTTTACAGTATACGAATGTCGAATTTCCTTGATGGGTTCCTAGGTTTGTAGTTTTATTTATCTGGGCCCTAGTTCTGAAATTATCTGCTCTGCATAATTGTGAAACGTATAAACATTAGTGTGTACCGATATCATATATATATATATATATATATATATATATATGATGGTATACCTATTTATTATATATGTATATATCATACTATAGTAATACTCAAGTATTGTATTCATAATATATAGTATGTAATGCAATAATCAACGATGCATTTCACGTATGGCATAATATTATAATTAATTATAATTAATTTATTAATTTTAATTAATATATTATTAGGTTTTATATATCCTTTATAATTGTTTATAAGTTTGTATTACTATTATTACAGGTATATCAAAAACACAAGAGAAACGATGTTACTATTTGTATTGTATTGTCCGGGGCCCCTCACAGTTATTTATAACATGTAAAGTTTGTGACTTCTTGAGGGGTTCATTTGTATCCGCTATTTATATTGTATTAAATATATATAAATTTGAGATTTCAATAAATAAATATTATATTATTATTATTATGTAATCACTTATATGTGTATTATTATCTTAGATAATTATATATTTATAGGTTATTTTAATTTGTTTATTTTTAAATAATAAAGTATACGTAATACATCATATGATAATTCCTATTTATTTAATTATCATTTTTAAATAATAGTAAATAAACTTAATATATATATATATATGACGCAAAATATTGATATATTTACATTTCGCAAACTAAATTTCAATATTTTGGATATGGTACACCTATCTCTATAGAGAAGTTACAAAAACCGAACCTGGGCCTAAAAAAGATGACGCTCTTCCTGGCGTTATCATCCGCCGAGCCCGAGTTCAGCCTCTTCAGTACCCTGGCGGCGATAAAGTTAGCCTTACGCTTACTGGTCAAGTGGTGGGCGTCATCGGGGTCACCGGGGTCACGCGTCAGACTCCTTTTGTGGGCGTTACGCTGCTGTAGACTGGTCTCCAGCGATGCTATGAACTTGCGGAAGGTGGCATCCTCACGTGGAACAACTTCGTGGTCTGCCACCTGGCGGTCATAAGAGAAACCGCTCCTCGGACTGTATTGGACCCCTAAGGGGGGTGGGTGGACGAAGGTGGTGCGTATATATATATATATATACATAATAATAATAATATTTATTAGAAGAATTGTAGTTTGTTTTCTGTTAGTTTTTTAGTTTATAATGGTAATTTAATTGTTCCTCCCAAAGGGAGTATTGTTAATAGTAGGTTAATTAATACCTATTGTTATTTCGGTGGAGTCCTTTGATTTCATCCAGAAACGTATATGAATTGTGTACTTATAACCAAGTATCGCTAATATCCTATGGAAACCACTATACTATTAATGCATCCATGGTTTAACGAGAGGTGATCATTTTGTATACACTTAAGATCACTTCTAAATATGATGTTAAAACTTATTTAATTATTCCATATTCCTATTTCCTGCATGGCTGACACCATTTTATAGGAGCTACAACTGGGCTTTAATGGAAGTTACATATACACAAAGAAGATTGAAGTATATATATATATATATATATATATATATATACTATACTATAAGATGATATATATATACCTATAATATGTATATCACACAGTGACAAACCGGGAGTTATTTCAAAATGAGAATCCTTCGTTTTGATGTGATCTCTTTTAAAATTCCTTCCTTTAACACAAAGTTCTGATACATTTCTTTCGAATATTTCCTCCTTTTAAATAGTATTTCATTCGATATTATAAGAATACAATATATTAGTTAATCAATACTACGAATTATTAAATATTGTTGGATATTGAAGTAGGTATTGGTATTCTCATATATATAAACCTATTAAATACTATAGAATATTAGTAGTTATACTAATATACTCTACTACTATACTATACTATACTATACTATACAGTATAGTCTATAGTATAGACTATATACTATACTACTTTACTATACCTACTATACTATATATTGATACTATTGTATACTAGAGTGTTAGCCTAACACTGTTAGGTATACCACATATACGTGAACACATATTCCTACTCAGAGACACATCTGAAGTGGACATGTTTATAACACTATCAGTTAATCATTATTCTATTCAATTATATATATATATATATATATATATATATATATATATATATATACTGTACACATGTATATTTAATTCTACACATGTATATATAATTATATATATTACATAAGTATATATTTAGTTGTGCATATATGTATATATATATATATATATATATATATGTATAAAAGTGACAATATATTGCCTACAAACACACCCACGACACATGCATTAACACACGTGATGATGTAACAATGATTAGTTCATTGTTACCAAATGACTTTGTTGTTACCTATACATAGTTAGAAATGTTACATAGTTTACCTCTTTGTTAATTCTCAAGTCATCGAATCGTATTTCATTTATGTAAATATCTGCTGATCATGTATGCATACATTATGTTATATTATTATTATTTTACAAGATAAATTATATATATATAACATTTTGCTAAGTAATTAGTCCTAATAAATAAATTAAAATTAATATTAAGTAATAATAATAATATTAGTAAGTAATATGTATATGTTTAACAATTTTTATTTTATATTTTAATGTTACATGCGTTATTACTAGAGTGTACTCTTAATAATAGTGTATGTACAATTTATATATATATATATATATATATAGCATTTAGGCTAATTAATATGTGCCTAATTAATATGTAATAATACACTAACTAGTAAAGTGTCATGATTAATATGATACTAATTGGATATAGGATTAACTACTATTAACTATTATATTAGTATACTTATTGACAATACACTTATTGTGATAACCTTCGATATAACTTCCATTGTCCTCATTGTTGTCAAAACTAGCTGGAGATACATGGACATGATGTCCTCTGTGATGATGTAACTCAATTATGCCAGTTCAAGTAATGTTATATCTTCAATACACGCACGCATGCACACACACATACACACAAATATAAACATACATTCTAGTACGAAAATACGGTCACATTGATATATATAATCTATTTTATTAAATATGTTTTTTATTTATGATGAGAAGTTAATGCAATTTAATACGATAATTGAATTATATATATATATATATATATATATATATATATATATAATATACTAGATAATTATTTGATATTTAAGACATCATTAGAATTATATGTAGTTGAAATTAATTGCTATCTTTATTATATAAATACATTTTACTTTTCAAATTTATAAATATGTAATATCTATAAATCCTATATAATGTTTCTTTAAGTAAATTATAATAAAGTTATTTCTTTAAGATGTATTATAAGATTTATATAAATAAAACTAAATAATTAATGACGTATCTATAATGTATTCCAGAATATTTCATATATTTGATATATCTATTTCTACTATAGTATACGACTATTGATATCCAGCCCCAGTATCAATCCAATGCTAATACTCATATACATATTACAATTATAATGGATTTAAAATTGTCCTCAAATCATACACCAACCCCTATATTATCTAGTTAAACTTCCTAAAATTCATCATCAATACACTCCATAGATAATTCCCTCACACTAGGTCACCTAGTACTTGAACACCTTCTTCCTACTGAAGTTAACTATAATTTCATAGTATCATTAATTATTCTTATAACACTTCTTATCTCATTTCTTACCAGTACTGCTATCATTCATTACACTAATATTTATACTCGTGATATATGTTTATCCTCCCTTCTAAAGATCCCACCACATAGGGGAAAATAACCTAATACTGAAACTTTAACAATAAATGGTCTTAACATGTTATAATACATCATTTTTATGTATAACTTACAATATATTAATATTATATGATTATAGATATTATTATGATTTTAAAATTTTATTTTATCTTTTAATTCCATAGATACGGGGCGTGTCCGACGGACCCGACGGTCGGTGTCGATTATTTACTTCTTATATATTATCTATCTCTAATCACTGAATCATCCAACTTATTATTTTATATTCGTTATGTTTGTCTCTTTTTATCTTCAATATATTACTAATATATATAATAAGCAATTTAATAATTAAAATAGCAATTATATATAATTGCTATCGTATTATTATTATATTATCATTAATTTCTTCCCGCACGAGCGAAGAAGTCTATATACATATATGGCCCTATTTTAATGCATAATAAACTGTATGACACAGTCATCATATATTATATAATATATGTTTGTTTTCTAGTAAATATATATATATATATATGAAATACTAACAACTCCATTTTAATGTCAAAATAAATTGTAATTTCCTATTTCTTTTTAGTTTCCTTTAAATTATATAGATATAAATTAGTACCATTTAATAAAATTAATAATATACATATTATTATAATTATATATATATATATATTGTTATTGTTATTGTTATTTTTATTTGGTGGAGTCCTTTCATCCCATCCAGGAACTTAGATGAAGTTTTCACTTATAACCATATATGGCTCTAATGTCCCTTCGAAGCCGCTCTCATGTTAAGGCATCCATGGTGTTAACGATAGCCGATCAATTATTTATACACAATTATATAAGATCACTTCTAAATAATATTTTAAGACCCATTTTATAAAATTAATTAATGGTCCGGACGAGGGTCGAACCCGTGTCCTACTGCTTGTGTGTCTGACGCCTTAGCCACTGAGCCACACAGGTAGTTAATATATATATATATATATATATATATATATATATGTAATAATATTCAGTAGCATATAATAAAATGAGTTAATTAACTCATTTATTAACTCATTTATTAATAAATAAAATTTTTAAAAATATGTAAGAATTATATTTAAATATGATATAGAATTAAGTTTTAATGTATCAAAATATATACAATGTTATAAGGTATGATCAATTAATAATATAAAGAAGTATGATATTTATAAAGTATACTTTTTAAACTATTAAAGGTCAAAAGGATAATTTGTTAATAAATATTATGTTAATATTTGTAAAAGTGCAGTTTAAGTATAGAGCCCTATTATAAAGCCCTCTACGGGATATAATGAGAAACATTCAATGCCATATATATATTGTACTCTGTATGACAATAAGATCGATGATTTTGTTAATGAGGTGTATGACTACATGAGAGATGGGCGGTATTCACAAACAAGATTGAAGAATATTTTTTTAATAATGTGAGTAAGGGAAAGTCCCCGATTACCGACCCCCTCCTAATACCGATCCCATATCTTATCTCAGTAACTATAAGAGATATCAAAAAATAATATATACACGAACTGTTAGTAATTTAATAATAAATGTGAATAAGTATTTTATTTAAAAAAATATTTAATCCTACAATTGTTATTTGATAAAATGTAATATTCTGTTTTTACTTTTTAAATATTTGAATAATAACTTTTTTTAAATCATTGTAAATACTTTATTATTTAAAAGAAAACTTAATACTGAGCATAATATTGTAGATCAATAAAATGTTTATAACTATTATAAAAATAATTTATTTTGAATAACTATTAACCAATATATCTTAATTATAGCAACCCATATGATTTTCCTATTACCGACACCCTAAATTACCCTAATACCGACCCCATTTATTTATAATATCCAACCAAAATAGATCTGTATTTTACTTTAAAATATGACGTAAGTTGTTTGTGTATCATTGATATAGATTTAGGATTCATGATTCCAGTTGATTATATACATACTAATTAATAAATAAATATTAAATAATAATATACACTATTTTAATATAATTATAATAAAGTTTAAATTTAAATATAATATTACTATTAAAACATAAATTTAATGCAAAATAAATTGCGTGAATGTTATTTGAACTATTTGTATTGGATATTATAATACTACAATTATTTATATCACGATTATTTTAGGGGGTCGGTAATAGGAGAAGGGGGTCGGTATCCGAGGTACATGTATCCGATTACAGACGCCCTGTTTATTCTTGTAAATATAATTTTATAAAATGTTTTAAATATCCACATTATTCATTGCCATAATATTACCGTAATAAATAAAATTTCAAATAAATATATTTAATATTGAATAAGTTATTACAGATAATCATTTAGGGGTCGGTAATCGAGGACTTTCCCCTAAGTATGTCTTGTGTACGAGATAGAATATTAGTAAATTTATTAAATAAATAAATATTAATAAGGTCAGAGTGAGATTAGGATGTAGATTTTATAATAGGGTCCTGTTTCATCCTAGATAGAAGGTATAAATAAAACAGAAAGGTAATGTATAAGTAATGTATGTATATGTATAGGAGATGCTAAACGTCAGAATACAGGAATTGATAGTTGGGTAAGTATACATAGGTACCTAGGTTGTATCTAGGTAGTAGCTACTACAGTAGGATTTTATAACCTACACATTTTATTAACGAAGTAGTCTAGGAATTAATGGCATTATTTATGTTCAATGTACACTGTACACTGTGTACAGTGTACAATGTACAGTATACAGTGTACAATATTATATTATACAATGTAACGTGTACATTGTATAATTATCTTTATATATTTTGAATTTTTAGTATTTACGATGATTTTTAAATATAGAGTTAACTTTCAATAGAAGTATATGTCGTAGAAGCGGCGTTAAGACCATTACAATTTTCGGAGTTAATGTTTTAAGATATGATAACTAACTTGATTAAAAGAAAATCAGGGAATTTCGGATGAATAGAATACAAAATGATTGTAGGAGAATGTGTGTCATTTGGTAATATATATATATATATATATATATATATATATATATATATATATATATATATATATATATATAGTGTAATTTAGTTATTCAACTTTGGAAAGTTTTAAATGATTGGATTTGAGTTCAGTTGAGAATAATTGGAGATTAATACATTTATATTTCCTGAAGGTATTAGGTTTCTTAGAGAATGGAGTATGCGTGCATATGGGAACCTTAATTGGATATAGGCCTAATTGGATATTAACCTAATAAAGCGATATCACTATTATAAACAGATATCTGTTATGAGATAATATTTTTGTTGTCAATTATATAATTATATTTATCTTATGATCGGCAGAAAATAAAATTAGTTGAGTTCACAACAGTATTCGTTAAGAGATAGGAGTCATCAGTATTTAAAGATGAAAAGAGGAAGGTAGAGAGTAGAAATGAAAGTTAACTCAAATGATAATTGTCTGGTTTTTAGGGAAATTGGTATACAAAAATCACATCGTGAAATATATTATAGAAATGAGCCTATATGCTTATATATATATATATATATATATATATATATATATATATATATGCATATATGATATATCATCACATAAGGATATATCTCCTATATAAAATGAAATAGTAATGATCTAATGAAGTGAATTCACTTAATTGAATTCACCGAATTATAATTGAGGATAAGTAAAATAAGATTGGGTAGATGAAAATGTACTATAATTAAGTGTATATATATACTAATCAAATATTATCTATATTAATATAAAATAATAATACATATATATTCATAATACAAATATATATATTATGTATTATAATACATATATATATATATATACTATGTATATATATATATATATATATATATATATACATATATGTACTAATGATATATACCTACTCTATTTCCTATAAACAATTTGTTATATATGATATATCACTTTATGAAATATTTATATATCGGAACCTCATTCGAAATACTAACCATCATACTTCGTGAAGATAACTCAAATACTGCGTATTAGTAAATCCCCGTCCAAAGGGCTTTGGTATTAGTTAATAGGAGGTATATAACTAAAACGAAACGATGTGCTTCCTATAATTCTATCGGGTTATGAGGAACGCTATCCGGCCAGTATGTGTGTAGTAGTAAACTATGATCTCGTGATCAGATTAATACGTGCACTATAACTAAGCTTACGGTATAGAACAGCTATAGCTACTGTATAGATATGCCATTTCGCTAATTGAAACAATAGATCCATTATTGTACGCAATCGTGGTAAACAATAGATAATAACATGAATATGTCCTAGATACTAAAATTGTGGTTATGAATATATAGTTATACGTATACAGCCTATATATTATATAATCTATTAATATAATTATAGCACACAATTACGTAATACATAATGACCGCATGGGGTGCAATGATTGCTGGCTATTGTATATACCTTATAGTTGTTATATAATAAATGAACACCACCCTCGATAATCTTATCAAGTCTAACATTATGGAATAAATAAACCACATATTTATTATATATGTCTAACTTAATTATTATAAAATATATAAACTTATTAAATATAAGTAAGGGAAAGTCTCCGATTACCGACACCTAAATGATTATTTGTAATAACTTATTCAATATTAAATATATTTAATTGAAATTTAGTAATTCGGGTAATATTATGGTAATCAATAATGTGGCTATTTTAAATTATTGATATAATTATATTTACAAGAAATAACCGGGGGGTCGGTAATCGGATACATGTGCCTAATACCGACACCCTTCTCCTATTACCGACCCCCTAAAATAATCGTGGTATAAATAATTGTAGTACAGTCAACTCCCGATAAGTCGGACTCGCAAGGGACCGGGAAAAGTGTCCGACTTAGCGAGATGTCCGACTTATCCGAGATTCAGAATATCATGCAAATAAGACATGAGATTCGCAGCGTGAGTTGAAGGGTTACCGAAATGTGGAATTATGCAACAATCAACAACATAAAATGTTGTATTAAATAATATTAGTTACTAAAATTATAATATTCATTATTTAAAGTAAATATTTCTGACAATTTATAAAAAGTCCGACTTATCCAGTATAAAATCATAAAAATGACTATAATATGTGTCCGACTTATAGAAAAGTCCGACTTATCCAATCCAAATTATCCGACTTATCCGATTAATTTAACATGGAACTAGATACAAATCCAACCAAACCAACTAAATGTGTCTAACTTATCGAGAATTCCGACTTATCCGTAGTCCGACTTACTGAGAGTTGACTGTATTATAATATCCAATAAAAAAAGAGTAGATATACATAAATATAATTAATTATAACATACACCCAATTTATTTTGTATTGAATTTATGTTTTAATAGTAATATTAAATTTATATTTAGACTTTATAGTAATTATATTAAAATATATTTTATTATAGTGTATATTATTATTTAATATTTATTTATTAATCATATGTATTAGGGATGTTCACGGGTCGGGTCGGTATCGGGTTTTGTGAAATATAATGGTTTCGGGTTTTAAATCTGTTTTTTCGGGTCGGCTTCAGAATTTTATTGAATTAACTGAAACCGGATTCGATTTTGAATATATAATATATAATATACATCATATGATATATAATTTATATTTAATATAATATTATCCCAATCCCTGTCACATCGTATCTCGCAATGCAAACACGTTATAAATTCTCATTCGCCATTAATAACGTAAAAAAATACAGATTGGATTATTTTACTTAATATTTATATAATTAGATTCTGTTATAACTAACGTATACGTCGATATAAACCAGTTTTATTTGATAAATGTTAGAATATATCGTATAGTATATAATTTATACTATACATATATAATATATAATTTATATCATCATCTTATATTGTATGTTGTTTATATTACGTAAATAATAAGTAAATCATTCATTAATAACTACAATTAGTGATAAATATGTAAAATATTATTATATATATTAGTGGGTTAATTACGGGTTCTAAAAAATGTCCTATGTACATTGTAATATCTCACTGTACCAATCAAATAGGGGAATAAGTATTTAATTATTTCATATATATTAAAAAATATACATTTTTGATTATAACTTTTGTTTTAATAAAAATTAACAAAAATTATAATATGAGTCTATTATAGAAAACTTTCTATTATACTAATAACAAATATTTTTTTAAATAATGTTTAAAAATATTTCAAAAAAATGTTTACAAATATTTCAAAAAAATGTTTCAAATATTTCAAAAATTTTTTTTAAATATTTCAAAAAAATTAAATAATATTTCAAAAAAAATATAAAATATTTCAAATTATTTCAAAAAAAGTAAAAAAAATATTTCAAAAAAGCGTCCATAAAGATTATACATGACAAAAAATCATTTTAATGGCAAAAAGTCAATTTTTCAGGTTTAATACAATATTTATTATAAACTTTCAACATCTCCAGAGTCGAGATAATGAATTTTAGGATTTGATTGTCTCGAGATAATGAAAAATGGGCATATATGTATAATGGCATGTATATATATTTATTATATTTTAGTTTCATTATTGGTTTCGAAACATTGTCATCTGGTTTCATTATTGGTTTCGAAACTTCTGAATTAAAAAATTGTTGGTATCGAAACAGTTGGCTCTGGTTTCGAAACATCACAATTGTGACCCGTGAACATCCCTAGTATGTATATAATCAACTGGAATTATGAATCCTAAATCTATATTAATGATACACAAATAACTTTGACATATTTTAAAGAAAAATACGGATCTATTTTGATTGGATACAATAAATCACACAGGGTCGGTATTAGGGTAATTTAGGGGGTCTGTAATAGGAATATCATATGGGTTGCTATTATTAATATATATTGGTTAATAGTTATTCAAATTAAATTTTTTTTATAAAAGTTAAAACATGTTATTGATTTAAATATTATGTGCAGTATTAAGTTTTCTTTTAATTAATAAAGTATTTACAATGATTTAAAAAAAGTTATTATTCAAATATTTAAAAAGTAAAAACAGAATATATCATTTTATCAAATAACAATTGTAGGATTTATTATTTTTTTAAACAAAATACTTATTCATATTTATCATTAAATTACTAACATTTCATGTATATATAATTTTTTGATATCTCTTATAGTTACTGAGATACGAGAGGGGGTCGGTAATCGGAGACTTTCCCCTATATAAAACAACTCTTTTTTATTTAGGTAGAGTCCTTATTCATCCTATTCAGGAATGTAGCATAACCAAATTATTTATAGAATATAAGAATGTCCTCCGAAACCGATCTACTTAATACAATAAGGTTTCAGGACGGTTTGATAAAATTCTTTCGAAGAGTCTAAAGCCATGGCCTGCTGATATGCATATATATATAGACAGTTTTATTATTATTTATATATTACCATTATATGAAACTAAATGGAAGAAGAATAGTTTGAATAATTGTGAACTTATGCAGGAGGAACCATTAGTTATTAATTACATTATATATATATATATACATTTAAAATTATGATATTACTTGGTAGTAGTGGTGTACAACACTCATGATAACATATTTATTTACCTACATTATTTATAAACATTTATATATTTATGTACATGTATACAATAGGAATGTGTATATAGATCAATAACACATATATATATATATATATATATCAGTGACTAAATAATAATGTATATATATATATATATCTATAAACTACTACATAATATTTACATGTATACAATAGAATTTAAGTATGCTAACAAATACCCTCATCTGATTCACAATAATTTATAAAAAACATGAGAGTTAACATAGTTAAATAGAGATAAAATACTTAGGTAATATGGAATGTGGCTCCATTTTTTTGATTACAATTGCAGAGTTCAAATTTAAAATATTGTATATGTATCACTTTATAATTTAATAATATAATAAAAACTAATTTATATATATTTCCCGACTCAAATTAATGTTAATAATATATATATATATATATATGTTAGTGTTGCAACCGGACCTTCATTTCATTGTATCAGTATCGTTCAATTCAAAAACTCAAAGTATCAGTATATACTGATACTTTGATTTTATGATATATCATAAAATCAAAGTATCAGTATCATAAATAATTTTGTTAAGTATCAGTACTAGTATTGGACATTTTTCAGATTTTTCACTCATTATATACACTTCGAAGGTTTCAAATAGTATTATTTTTATTAAATTAAGTATTCGAGGTTTTTAAATATTAAAATTATTCATTTCGAAGGTTTAAAATAGTAAAATTATTTATTTCGAAAGCTTCAAATAGTAAATATATTCATTTCGAAAGCTTCAAATAGTAAATACTAGTCATACCCAACCCGCATTGCTCAGTTTTTGATTGTTTGCCTATCTATTATTTATTAAGTATAGCTATTCATGATTCTATATTGCTAGTATATACAATTAAATAAATGTTAGCTAAAATACAAACAAATTTAGACAAATATTTTTTTTAGTTTTCAAAAATTAGTGGAAAAATAATTTAAAAATACAAAAAATTTATTTAAAAAAAAATTTCTAAAAATAATATAATAAATATAATATTTATATATAATATATTAAAATAATATTTCAAAAATTAGAAGAAAAATAAAAAAAAATATATTTTTTTAAATATCGAAAAATATTTTAAAAATATAACAAATATTTCAAAATATATTTTAAAAAAATGTTGAAAAATATTTTTTTATAAATTTTACAAATATTTTAAAATATAATATAATATAGTTGAAATCAATTATGCTCATACATTATTTATATACATTCACTATTTATCTTACATTAATTAAATAAAGTTATTTAAAATTATATTTAAAAAAGGGGTTTCACACCATCTCGAAAGCAATTATTAACTCTAATAATTAGAGGTTAAAGTTTAACTTTAATATTTAAAATAAAATAAATGCTTATCTGTAAAACGGGTTTCACACCAACTCAAACGCAATTATAAACTCTAAAAAAAGTAGGTGTAAAACCTCTTTTAAAAAATATAGTTAAACTTTAACCTCTAATAATTAGAGTTAAAACATGTTGTTTCAAAGACACTAAGTTAACTAAATTTCCATTGGCTAAATTTGATTTCTAATATGTTGTTTTATTATTTGAATTTATATGTTTTCTAACTCATTTTTTGAGCTCACATTTAGTACCACATAACATGAAAATAGTATCAGTCCGATTTTTACAAAATTGTAGGTGTATCAGTATCAGTCCGATTTTTTTTTTTTAAAAACAGGTATCAGTCCGAGTCCGAAAACCAAATGTATCGGTTGCAACACTAATATATATATATATATAATATTTGTATTATTCATATTAGTTTATCATGTACACTAATATATCAAATACTGAAGAGTATTTTAAATGTGACCCCATATATCATAATCAAAACAAACGGGGGTCATATTCGATACAGATCTAATACTTAATATAATGTAAGAGCATATTTAATAATTTATTTCATTACATGCTTATACATGAACATCATCTTATATTATAAAATATATTCATTATAAGTAATATAATCATATATATATTTCTCAGTACAACTTTATAAATCAAGATAATGGATAAAATTAGTTATTATCAAAATAAATTAAGTAAAAATATACTCAGATATATTGGCTTCACGAATTCATTATATATAGAGTTATACTTTAATAATTTAGTATATATACACAAACTGTGTATAAGATATGAAGAGTAAAGAATAAGTACAAATATTTAGACATCGAGATTAAATTAAGGATTAAAATACATTATTTCATTAAATTCATTAATTCCTATTTGAAGCATGGCATAAATAATGTTAATAATAAATGTACATGATTATCTTATTATATAATGAAATCAGTTTAATATGAATGTTATCCAAGTCACCACCATTTTCGTATAATAATTATGTTTATCATTTTAATAATGTGAAAATAATGTATAATTAGATAATATAATATATTACAATATCATATTAGTTTTGGTATTATATTTATTTTACTAAATACAAATTATATATATATATTAACTTTAATATAATGATTAAATATTGTTTAATAATTATTTTCTTATTTTTAATAACAAAACTGAATTATTTAATAATATATAACTAATTTGTGTTTCTAGATGTAATACATATTTAAATATCTCTATATTTATTTGTATAATATATTTCAAAGTGTACATTAAATATTGATAATTTGTTGAAAAAAAGTAAATAATGACATTTCATCGAAAAAGAATTTTTATATAAATTACACTAAAATACTATATTTATTAGCTATATATTTATTAACCTATAATCGTATAAAGATAATTAAAAAAATGTTATTGAAAGAACGGAAACAGGTTTATAAGTGATATTTATATATATGGGTCGCGACCTTCTCCGCGATTCTCTTGCATCCGGACGTCACGAATATTCCGTATTTTTGAGAGAGATCTTCGTTCACCATGTAATAAGAACTGTCTTCGGCTATCAGCATTACTACGGAATCTCTTACGTCATCCTGCAATAGGTAGACTCATTATTATTAATGCACTTAGAATGACAGATTAACTATAATTGCCTAATATATATTGTTATTGGTATTTTTATTTGGTGGAGTCCTTTCATCCCATCCAGGAACTTAGATGAAATTTTCACTTATAACCATATATAGCTCTAATGTCCCTTCGAAGCCGCTCTCATGTTAAGTCATCCATGGTTTTAACGAGAGCCGATCATTTATTTATACACAATTATATAAGATCACTTCTAAATAATATTTTAAGACCCATTTTTAAAATTAATTAATGGTCCGGACGAGGCTCGGACTCGCATCCTATTGCTTGTGTGTCTGACGCCTTAGCCACTGAGCCACACAGACAGTTATATATATCGTATTAATAAATTAATTTGAGGGTAACTGTAAAAACTTTTAATTTGTTTATTTTTTTAATTTCGTATTATTCTTTGTTTATTTCTATACCGTATGTTATCATTAGCAAATAAATTTATACTTTATATTTTCGATTATATATTTCGCCCCTATATTTGCCTACATAAATTATCAATCAATCAATGTATTTATATACATGGTTGGATTTATATGTTCACAATAAAATATAATTATAGATATATAACGTATATTACATATTCACAAGTTAATATATACTCATAATTAATAAACCTAATATTAATATCGTAGTGTTTTCTAGTTTCTTAAACTTATATTCGAAATACATTCATTAATACGTAATTCTAGAAATGAATAAATTAAAATATACTGCATCATTCTATATTTAAATAGAGTATTGAGTTTATACACAAATCATGAATAAATCGTTATGATTTAAATCTGTAAAAGGTAATCTAAAAAGGTAATAATGAGTATTAAGTGATAACTGAGGTCTAGGTTTGTATGACTCATGTATTTATTATCCGGGCCGCATGAAAACCCTCACAAATAATGTCTATATATAATAGCTGTGATTGATTGGAGCGAAATATACACGATAGAATTACGTATCTATTAAATGTATTAACTCTAATCTACTGTTGAACACTGGTTACAAATGGTACTACCAAAGATTTTGCACTCAATCTCTAGTACCTCGAAAATGTAAATTTAAAATGAATCTGACCATTAACACTAGATGGCGAAATAGTATATGAAATGTTATATCATGTGATATTTTAAATAAGATACAATAAATATAAAAAATTCTTATAATCAAACAAATACCGCTAGATGGTCATATCGAATTATTAGGTTACACAAATATACACAAGTGCAATGAATTCCATTCGGAAAAGCTGTGGTACTACTATGTCATATAAAAATGATGGTATATATATATATATATATATATATATATATATATATATATATATATATAAAATATATATATATATAATAAATATATAAATCATTTATAGGTATAATTTTAAATATATGAACATTGTAATGTTGAGTTAATATAGGTAATACACAATTCTCGATATGGGTAATACACCACGATATATCACTCATAAGTCCCCTACCATAACCTACCTCCATAACCTAACTACCCTAACCTACATACTATAACCCCTCTACCTTAACTACCTACCCTAACCTACCTCCATAACTATCATATACAAATTATCAGTACCGGTTTTCGTACAGAACCTTTATTATCTACTATTTAATATATACAATGAAATATCATCGTACGACTACGTACGCAGCTCCCCCACCCCGCCCGCTAATGGTGTCTAACCGGAATGGGCGTTTTACTCTTCGCCTTGTTTCTACTGTCGTTGATCCTATCGAACGTGTCTCTGATGCAGAGCCTGATGTGAGATATGTCGAGGGGCAGGAACGGAAAGAACGCCGTGATCATGTGCTTCTCGATTAGCTTACTCTTGAACAGACCTCCTACTGTTGGGGGGGGGGGGGGGCGGGAGGGGTGTTAGCGGTACTAGGTCAACGGTCGTGGTCATAAAGTTAGGGTGTAATATTATAGCAGGATTGGCGGTAAACTGGACAGACAGTCAAATGGATAGATGGACACATGTACAGTTGGTCACATGGACAGACAGTTGCCATACGTTGCATAGATACAGCGGTATACTACGTCCGTAATACATGAATCATACCCTTAGTGGTCACGAGTATAGAGTGTCAGTACTGTAATGTTAGTGGATGTGGCTGTCACACAGGGCCTCGTTATATATATAGCACACACTATATATATGTATGTATGTATATGTATGTATGTGTGTATGTATGTATGTATGTATGTATGTATGAAATTATTGAAGACATTAGAATTTAAATTATACTTGAAAAGTTTATAAATTCTAATTATAAAAAAAATTAATTAATATTTAAAATGATATAAATGTAATAATGAGTGGTCGAAATAGATGTTAAGATACAGCACGGCTCAAAATAATAGATGCACCGTTGTATTTAATTACTTTGTTTAATATCAGAACAAAAACCATACACTAATTCTGTTAAATTATGTATATACACAATTACTATATAAAATAGTGATATTTAACTTTATGCAAACATGCACGTGTCAAGGTATAATCAAAAAGGAAATAATATCATTAAGGGGACGCGATACCATTGATTTTTTCGAAAAAAAATTGAATTTCAAATTTTTTTTTAATGTAAAATTATAATATATCAAATATTATCTTTAAAATGGTGTTTAAATTATGTTCATTACATTATTCATTTTGTTTATATTATATTATTTGTACCTGTATAATCATATTGTTTATATTCATATATTATATTTGAAACTTGATTTACTCAGAATAATTATTTGTGACCAATCATGCTGACATAAATAGTATTAACTTTAGTACAATTGAATATTTTTTCTTCATTTTTTCAATATAACTAGATAAAACCTGTAAGATTAAAGTTTTTGTTAAAATTAAAAAATATTTATTTAAAAAATTTCAATTAGCAATTTAGTTGTAAAATTAACATTTTTTATCAGATATTTCAATTATTTTTTTTAGAAACGTATAACATAAAGATGTGTAAACATCTATAAATTTCAACATATAATATAAAAATATTGAATATTATTAATAGATTAAAAAAAAAAAAAAAAAAAAAGTGAATATTTTTTGAGTTAATAGATTTCTAAAAATAGAATTTTTTCCTATCTTTTACATGTAAACCAAACGATGGTATCGCGTCCCCTTAAATCTAATATAACTCTGATTATAACCCAACTATAAAAATAAACTAAATAACATTAAATAAAAAACACAAAAATCAATATAAAAAACAACATTTATGCTTTTATAATTGTTATATAATACAAATCTAAAAATAACTAATTAAAAATATATAATATACAATTAAAAACAACTACAAAAGACAATAGTCTGAAATATATATTATATTTAATAAATAAAAGGATATATATTACATAGGTTAATATTAATCTGTGACTAAAACTAGTGTATTTAGGTAAAATAATATTGGCAAACTTCCAAATACTATAGTAGTTGTTAGACGTATACCGATATATTTTCTATCTATTAACATGCGCTATATCTTACTGCGATACCAAATAAGGAAGTGAGTTACCAACATAGGATAGTGATCTAGGCCTTCAGAGAGTTGATATAGGCGGATTAGTTATGCATACCGATGTATTTATAGAATATTGCATAACATGGGCAACAACAACAATGGAAACAGGTCATATTATTTTGAAGCCCTTTAGAAGAACATTATATAAATATCATTGTAATTTAACAGAAATAAAAAATTAAAATTCTTCTAATAAATATTATCATTATTATTATTATATTGAGATATGCTACTTATTGTACGTTATTCGTTTATATATAATAAAGGATGGCATACAAGAGGTGGGTCACTTTGATTAAACAGATAATATAAACATAAACATATATATATATGTATATATATATAATACGACGGAGGTAGTAGTATTCATATTATAAGTTTGATATTATTATATTTTTTATAACATCAGTATATTATTATATTTTCTTATTTCATTATTATTAGTATTATTATTTAGGGTAAGTTGCCGGAAACTCTTGTAGTAGGATACCCACTTTAGAGAGAGAGAGGATACCTCCTTTAGAGACAGAGGGGATTACCCCCTTTAGAGAGAGAGGGGATACACCTTATAGAGAGAGAGGTATACCCCCTTTATAGGGTGTTCACACGATGCGGGTTTTGATTGTCGTACGAACAAATGCTATACCGAATTCATAAAAATCATAGATTCGGTCCAGCATTTACTCGGATTCCTATTTTTCTCGTCGTACAGCAAAAATGGAAAATATCCTAATTTTTGCTGGACCGAAATAAATACTGGACCGAAATATCTTACTATCTTTGGTAATGTTTACAATATTTTATAAAAATGTTATACTGAATAATTTTTATATAATTAATCGTATTACTACAATATAAACATGAATTATATAGGATATACAAAATTAAATAATTCAAGTAAATATATAATAAAAGTAGTTTACTTAAATGCTTTAAAGATCGAGAATCGTTTTTAATAATTATGCGCCCATATAGTTCTCTTTCTGCAATTTTCATACGAAATATACAGTGCAATTTCATTAGTTATTAAACATAATACATTATTTAAATAAGTATCCAAATAAGTATCCATAATTATAATAAATTTAATTATAATAGATAACTTAAAATATTATTTTAATTTGAAATGTTTGTTTATTTACTTTATTTTTTATTTCCGCTGTCAGTTATTGGTAACTACAACAATTTAAACCCGCGTCGTGTGAACACTCGTGTTTTTTAAATGCTGGACAGACAAATTTTGGTCCAGCATTTATTCATACGACAAGCAAAACCCGCATCGCGTGAACACCCTATTAGAGAGAGAGGGGATACCTACTTTAGAGAGAGAGAGGATTACCCCATTTAGAGAGGGGGGATTACCCCCTTTAGAGAGAGAGGGGGTTACCCATTTAGAGTGAGGGGGATACCCCCTTTAGCGAGAGAGGGGATACCCCCTTTAGAGAGAGGGGGATTACCCTCTTTAGACAGAGTGGGGATACCCCCTTTAGAGAGAGAGGGGGTTACCCATTTAGAGTGAGGGGGATACCCCCTTTAGAGAGAGGGGGATTACCCTCTTTAGACAGAGTGGGGATACCCCCTTTAGAGAGAGAGGGGGATACCCCCTTTAGAGAGAGAGAGATAACCCCCTTTAGAGAGAGTGGGGATACCCCCTTTAGAGAGAGGGGGGATACCCCCTTTAGAGAGAGTGGGATACCCCCTTTAGAGAGAGAGGGGGGGGATACCCCCTTTAGAGAGGGGGTGGGGGGTGATTACCTTCATCGTTGTAAGCGGACAGGCTGATGAGTCGCTCCATCTCTTTGTAAGTGAGGTCTTCACGGGGCTTGCTCTCCGACCATTGCTGATGGGTCTTCTGAATGATCTGCGTAGTTCCCGTATTCCTAGTAGAGCGAGAGAGAGGCGTGGTCGACGTTAATGTTGTTATTGTCATTGAGAATAAATATAGAGTTGAAAGGTTAAAGTTGAATTATGTTAAGTTAAAACTTTAAACAGTAACGTACATTATCGAAATAAATAAAGCATAATACGAAATTAAAAACGTAAATCGACGATATTGATATCGTTATTTCGGTGTACATAATGACACAGCATACTACGATAGTTTACTAGCTAGTGTCAAGTCAGTGTCAAGTCATCGCTAGCACGCGCGTGTGCTTACGCCTATATAAGTGCTATATCATAAATAAGAATCCTCGATAAGCTCGTCTAGTCTAAAAAGGCTGGCACGAATTAATCACAACTTTAAGTATATTTCTGAATTAAATGCATATATATGTAACTACTATATCATTATTAGTGTTGTTTTGGTGGAGTCCTTTCATCCCATCCAGGAATTTAGACAATTTGTGTACTTATTTCCTTATGACTATAATATCCCTTCGAAGCTGCTCGAATGTTAACGTGTCCAGTCCAAACGATAGACGATCATTTTGTATTCATTATATAAGATCACTTCCAAATATTTTTTTAAGACCAATTTTATTTGTCGTAGAGTATTCGAAATCCGCCCTAATATCTGTGTGTCTGAAGCCTTATCGTGCTACACAGACAGTAAAAGTTCACGCCTAATATACAGCACATATCACTGGTATATAGTAGCGTCCCCTATTATAGTATCTATTAGATGCAGGTAAGATCTCAATTATGAATAAATATATTTATAATAAAATGTTTTAATATTACATACAATTATGATTTATAATGATTTAAGTGAGAGTTAATGTTAATATTATACTAATTAGTATATACTCACAGTATTTACTTATAATTAACCCTGTAATATATTACCCTTATAATAGGTATCAAATAGTCACCAGAGGTATATTAACACTCCTATTATTAGAGAACTATCGGAACTATTAGAGAACTATCGGAACTATTAGAGAACTATCGGAACTAATAGAGAACTATCGGAACTATTAGAGAACTATTCGAACTATTAGAGAACTATCGGAACCATTAGAGAACTATCGGAACTATTAGAGAACTATCGGAACTAATAGAGAACTATCGGAACTATCGGAACTATTAGAGAACTATTCTAACTATTCGAACTATTAGAGAATTATCGGAACTATTAGAGAACTATCGGAACTATTAGAGAACTATCGGAACTATTAGAGAACTATCGGAACTATTAGATAACTATCGGACCTATTAGAGAACTATTCGAACTATTCAAACTATTAGAGAACTATCGGAACTATTAGAGAACTATCGGAACTAATAGAGAACTATCGGAACTATTAGAGAACTATCGGAACCACATGACACTGGTACAAGTGGACCACTGCTAACGATAGGAAGATGAACATGGTCTTGCGATAGTCCAGGCCGTCGATACCGTTGTAGTGGTCAAGGAACGGCATCAACGTGTCGAGTAGTTCGTTGGGCATTCGGTCTATCTCGTCGAAGATGAAGATTGACCGCTCGCAGGCCGCCACGCTCGAGGTCACCAGTTTACGTAGCTCCTCCTGGTGGCGGTAATCAGTCAGACGTTATGTAATGGTGTTATGTAATAGTCGTGTAGATTGCGTCGTATAACTATTAGAGGGCGCTGCAACAGGGGGGGATGGGGGGATATGTACCCCCCACTTTATAATCTATGGAAACCTCATATGTATTGGACACCCCCCCACTTTTACCACAACATTTATTTTGATTGGTTGGTCACCCCTACATACAAAATCGTTCCAGCGTCACTAATAACTATATAGTTATGTAAATTGCACAATAGTATGTAGATTGCATATTAGTTATGTAGATAGCACAATATTAACGTAGATTGCACAATATTCACGTAGATTGCATAAGGATTACGTAGATGTCGGAAGCGAATGGTTACGATGTTATCCTGTAATATAAGATTTCATATGAAAACTTATCGCATAGATTTCACGAAGGAAAGCTATTGCATTTGTGTAAATTTGTGTAACCTAATAATTTGATATGGCCATCTAGTGTTAATATTTATATAATAATATATATTGAAATTATTTTTAATTTATAATATAATTATATAACAATAATTTACACTAATTAGGTATATTTAATATATACAAATAAATAAATTATAAATATATCGTTTATAAATCATAATATTAAAAAAAAACATGTAATGTATAATTTGTATTATATTATAATGAATTTAAACGTATATAATTATATGTTGTTACGAAAAGCAGGATGATTCCCCCTACGATTGAAGATTCACAGGAGTAAAATAAAAAATTATATAATTAGAAAACAAGAACTTAAACTAATTAGTAATTTAATATAAAAAATAAATATATAATATAATTATATAATATTTAAAAATCATAATATTAAAAAAAACTACATGTATTGTATTATATTGTAATGATATTAAATATATGTATATAATTAGAAAACAAGAACTTAAACTAATTAGTAATTATGTAATTTAATGTAAAAAATAATATATAATATGTAATGTAATATGTAATATATAATATAATTATATAGTAATGATTTTAAATGCATTTATATAATTAGAAAACAACAAATTATACTAATTATTGATTAGGTATATTTAATGTAAAAAATGAATATATTGTAATTATTTCAAATTTTGAAATAAAAATGTCACGTAATATAACATTTCATATTATATTTCGCCATCACGGATGGACTCGGGGTGACTCGGGGTGAATGTAATGTACGGCAATTTGCGATAGAGGGCCTGCAGTCGCAGCCTACTACTAAATACCTACTAAATTTTAAATTAATATTATTTATTTATACATATATATATATTGATAATTAATACCAATTTGAATGTACTATCTATACTAAAATAAAATTATATATTTAAAATACATCATATCAACATTCTTCGTAATTTTGTGTATTTTATTGAAGATATCATACTATTTTATTGATATTTATAATCTAAATCCATTGATATAGATGAAGTCACTTGCATCTATTTCGACGAAAAGCCTACTGTTTTAATATTTTACATATATAATATGACTAATATGCAATCAAAATCACTGATGCCATTTTGTTAATTTATCGATAAAATTACCATTCGCGTATCTACCTTTACATGCATTGCGTGCGTCAATTGCACAGGTCCACTTTCTTTATATCGATGACGTAAACTATTTCCAAATGTTTAAAATTTAAATAAATGTTCGCTTCAATAGCTTCGATTCAATACAGCATAATATAAATAAGTATTTAAGAACAATACAATGAACCGTCACAAAGGACCCAGCACTATAGGCACGTAGTGTGTGCAGTACACGCGGGTAATGACTACTATACCAGCCTTGTATGTATCGCTGGCTGGGGTAGTAGTATTTATTAGTAATAGAGTTAGTCAACGCACGCAATCACTGGTCTACATACGCATGCTGATACACAGAACTACACTCTTACCACTATGTGTTATGAGTGTAGTGGTATACCTCAGCAGGCGTATATATATACTTATATCACTATGGGCATGTATTACGAGCATACTGTTAATGACCAGCGATGGGGTACACTACATTTATATAATACGAATACGAATACTCTTTTCCTAAGAATCAAATACAAATACATTTCTAAGTATTCATTCGAACGCAAATACAAATACAATTACGACGAATCGGTATATTTAAATAGAATCGAATCGAAAATAGTTTATCGAGTACGGAAAGCAAATATGATCTGAAGCTGCTCAGAGTACCAGAGATTTTCTCGGTATCTATACTCACAAAGAGGGTACTCTCTCCAATATAGATACGAATACAAATACGTACTTGCCCCGATCGCCCCCCGATACCCGACACTAGCCTTATACACTTCGACGAGGCGCCGGTTCGAGTAGTGGTAAGCGCTGGACATCAGATGGACGTACTTGGACTTGACGCCGTAGTCGTACAGCGACTTCGAGATCAGCTCGGCTACGAGGTTCTTACCGGTACCCGTCGGTCCGTGGAACGATAACGACAGAGCCTGCGTCGATGGCGGGCGCATCATTAGTACATGATTACGTCATCTTATTATTACGTAATCGACTAGGCTACTAATGTTAACTGGTACCCGTGGAATGATAGTTACAGCGCCTGTGTCGATGGCGGGCATCATTAGTACTCGATTACGTCATCTTATTGTGATGTAATCAGTTCAGCTACGCGGTTATTATCGGAACGACGGTGATAACATTCGCGCGATCTTACATGATGACTTTATTAGTACTCGATTACGTTATCTTAGTATGATGTAATCGACTAGGCTACTCGTGTTTGTTACGATATAGCGATTCGATATAACCCCCCCATCCGTAAACATGCATAATGGACCGTTTCATTATGCATGTTATAAGCGTCTTGGTATGTGTTATATAGTTCGTCACGCATCATTGAACATCAGCGTCTGACTATATAACGGCAGCCGTATCGCTGTTACTACAGTCTAACAGTAAACGTACATAAGCCTCGACGCTCTCTACAATACTTAACAGTGTTAACCAGACCTGTGGGTTAGTGGCATGATAGTAACAGCGCCTACGTTAATGACACGTGTCTTATTACTAATACGTCATTAGCACTTGAACATACGTCATCTTATTGTTGTTATTATTGATTTGGTGGAGTCACTTCATCCAGTCGAGGAAATTAGACGAATTTGTCACTTATAACCATATGGATCTAATGCCCCTTCGAAGCCGTTTCCGTATTATGGATCCATGTTTTAATGAGATCAGGTTATTATATACACAATTGTATAAGATTACTTCTTGTATATTTTATTATTTTTTTTACTCAATAGATAACGTTTAATGTTATTTTTGTGTTTAAATAAACATTCATGCATTCATTCATTCATTTCTTTTTATTATATTAAGAGTCTTAATATAATAAAAAGAAATGAATGAATGAATACATGAATGTTATTAATAATAAGTTATTGTCAATAACTATTTAAATGCAAATATTTATACATTATACTTTAGATTATATTGTTGACTATGTATTTGCTTAAATAAAGTAACAATAACAATAACAACTGAGTGGGGAACCTTTGAGGGGTTAACGGAGGTGTAGTGAGCGGCGATGATGGACACGAGGTTGTTCTTCACGATGTGTTGGCCGTGCATCTGCCGGTCTAGCAGTTCTTGCAGACCTAGTGGTGTGTGTGTGCGTGAGTGTGTGTGTGCGTGTGTGTGTGTGAGTGCGTGTGTCTTGTACGACGAGTGATCTCTCGTGAAATATTATCACGTATAGAAGATATAATGATATGATAATATAGTTGATAGTGTAATATTGTTTAGTATTGTAATATTATATATATATATATATATATATGAATGACATACAGTTACACTATCGAAGAAAATCTTTATAACTTATTTTTTATAGGATTATATTTATTGTATTGTATTCAAATGTGAACATTATTATTAAAATAGTTTTTTCAAATTAATTTATACAATTTTATTTATTTCGAAACCCAGAGTCAGTGTTCCATAGGTTATTACCGCCTATGGTAATAACCGCGGTAATAACCGGTAATAACCTGTCCGGTAAAAACAGGTTTTTACCATGGTAAAAACCTACTAGTGTCTATATAATTTACAATTATATATTATTTATAGATTTTACATTTAATAGATAATATACAATTATCCTCCCTTGTACTCTCACGTATAGATTACTGTTCCTCAATCCTTATAAATCTTCCATTATCATCTATCTCTCCCTTAAATCGAGTTATTCGTTCATCAATCCGTACAACATATAACCTACATATTCGAGATCATTCCTCTACTTCCTCATACCAACACATATCTCCATGGTTCACATTTAACAAACGCTCTGCTTATCGCATATTATCTATTGTTCATTCCTCAATATACTCTTCAAATTGCCCTTCATATATTTCTGCTTCTCTTGTAAAAAGAGCTCCCCTTCCATCACTTAGAAACCATGCATCTCACATTCTATCTACCCCTATTCTACGTCCCTCAAAAATGAATACTCGGGCACTGAGTTATATTGGTCCTAAGCTATGGAATTCACTCCCGCCCTATAATAGATCCATAAAATCGCATAAAACATTCATGAAATATATACAACAATTGATCTCAGTTGGGAACCTGAATTACTAATATTGTTTGTCATTATTATTTTATTAATTAATTTCAGTACGGCTTATTCTATTTTATTGTATTATTATTATTGGTATTTATTGTTTACCTACTTTTATTATTTGTATTCTATTATATACACTTTTGAGAAATCATTTATGATTTATTTAAGTGTCTAAATAAACATTCAATCAATCAATTATAAAGTTAAATAATACTACATTAAAATCAATATTATAAGATTTTTTATATTAAAAAAAAAACTTTATTAATTTTGACTCTATGTAAAGAAAACATTTTTAAAATAAATAATATGATATTGAAATAAATGAGTAAATAAGTCAATATATATATATATAAAATATTGAATATAATAATATATTTATTTTTGCATTAGTAAAAGGAAAGCCCATTCACACCAAATAAAGCGAGCGATTTTTCACCGATATGCGCAGTAGCGAAATCGTAGAGAAATAGTTAAATATTTAGAGATATCTCGAAATGATGAATAGTGATATTGTCACGATATCGATGATATATTGGTGATATATCGGTAGGGGTGTAGCACAGAGAGAGAGAGAAAAATCCATACGATATAGGTGACAAAATCGGCCAACTTTTTCGGTGTTACAGGGACTTAATATTGTAAAAAATAATATATATATTAAACAATAGAACTAATAATATTTTCATTGAGAAATTATTTGAATATATTCATTATTTGATTTTATACCATGATATTTAATTAAATATATTAAATATATCTATATATATTGTTAATTATATATATATATATATATATATAAATACTGAATAGAATATTTATTTTTATATATATGAAATTAAATATAGTTTTTACAAATATTTTTTACAATACTGTATAACTATTTAGTAATATTTTCATTGTGTAATTTTATGAATATATAACACAGTATGATATTATTTCATTTATAAAATATATCCAATTACATCAACTTGTTAATTTTACAATATAAGGGTGGCAGACCTCAAAATCCAGTTAGATTTAAAATAATAAATGTACTATAAATGGCATAATAAAGCAGACAAATGTTGACAAATTTTCAAATAAATCTGCTAGATTAATTAGCCATAACATTTATATATAAATGAATCAATATTACTTTAAATTTCAATATACATTTTTTTTTAAAGGTATTATTATTTATGAGTACTACATTACCGGTTATTACCGGTTTTGCCCGGTAAAAATAGGTTTTTACCGAAAATAATGGAACCCTGCCCAGAGTTGATTAATTTTTTGACAATTATAATTATTAGATAATAAATATTGTATATAACAATGCATAAACTTTAATTGGTTCTAAAATCTGATTATGAAATGTAATCCACGTAACAAATACTTGATCTGGATATAGTATATTGGGAAATGTAATATAAACAACATTTATTTTAAAAAATGTCTACATTACTAATTATATTGATTCAAAATAACATAAATACTACAATATTTAATAATGCAAACACCATAAAGAATAAAACTATAATTACTTTATTGTAATAAATAACATTAGTATATACAAATAAACAGTACTATAATAATCGGGCAAAGTTCTATAATTCAGATGACTGTTAAAGTTACTACATCAGATCGCAACTATCGATACATAATTATACGACGTCGAAAAAATATCGTAACTTCAAATCATTCGTATAGTATACTTTTAGAACATGTATTAATATATCCGTTAACCTGTTAAATATGATCACGTATAGAAGATATAATGATAGGATAATATAGTTAATAGTGTAATATTGTTAAGTATTGTAATATTATATATATATATATATATATATATAATGTATAATATGTATAAATATATATGACATAAAACTAAGTGGGGATAACTTTGAACGCTATCGTTGACTAAATACAAATATCTATGTGTGCGTGTATCTAAATAAAAATATTATAGTAACTTTTGAACATATTTGTTAGTGTAAAGTGCACTTTAGCCTAGATATAACATATTATTACACCATTTTTATCCGAATTATTTTATGATTTAAATATTACTTAATAATTATTATAATCTGATAAAGAGGTAGTTAACGAAGTATTTTAAATCTAGATAATATATTAGATAATATTATATATAATTTATATATATATATATATATATTATATAATATATATAATTATTAAAGTATTAGATATGCTAAGTATAAAAGCTGTATCTCGAGACGAGATTCTCGACTAAAGGTAACAATTCTTAAATAATATATTATGAAAAATAATAAAATATGTTATCGTTAATAAATATTTATACTTTCGATTATTTCGACTATCTATTTTGTTAAATAAATTATCAATCAATAATTCAACTATACATTTTATAACATTTATAATAAAGGGCGCTAATTATATAAAAAAATATTATCGGAATATATGGTAAACGATTATATTTTAATATAGAGTATGAATATATACATGTATATTATTAAAATACACTGTATTATTTATAAAATCTTGTGTGTTTATATTGTATACTAAATGAGTTTATATACAATGTATAATAAAATAAATATTAGTATTTTATTAATAATAAAATTTGATATTGAATAATGCACACTATAGTTGAACCATATGAATTATTGCCTTTAGTTAGTTGTAATCAGTTACTGATTACTGAATCAGTATGACATAATAATTTATAATAATCGTTTATTCTATACATTTTACGGTATTTTCGTAGTATATCTAATATTTCGATACAGTTGAAATCTTTAATAAAATATTATTATAAGTATTATAATATTATTATTATAATAATTATATTAAATATAAAAGTAATAAAAACGTACGTTCAAAGTTCACTTTTGACATATCAGTTGGGCAGCATTCTTTATAATTGCATTTATATGTATCATATACCAATTTACTTGCGATTGAAAATAGAGCAGTAGCACCACTATATATACCAATACTTATAGGGTCAACGAAACAATTCGTATGATGAAATTGTAAGATGAATATTATTAAAATTAATAAAATATATTTTGTTAATAAATTATTATACTTGATATTCATGTTTATTATTAAATATATAAAACATGAACTATTATATATAATATATAATTATGTATCGTGTTGATGTAAATATTTCAAACAAATTATGCTATTTTTCAATACATATAAATGTTATGTATATGAATTAATATATAATATTCAAACAAATGTTTTTAAATTTATTTTTAAACAGTTTCAAAATAGATAAAGGTAATTCTATTATTTTTGAATTACGCATATATTTGCCAAAGATTATATTTTGTTTTTGATAATTATCAGACATTTTATTTGGTACTTTAGTATTTATTTTATAGGAATACCAAAGGGCTTTGGGAATACTATAAGATAATTCCAATACCTCATACCATCTCGCTATAGGTGGCTATCAAAGTCGATCGTCGAGTTCAATTTAGGTATGGATCATTCCACGTCATAGATATAGAGAGAAAGGTATATCTAGCTCTAAGTTCCACGTTAACGTTACTCAATACAATGTTCAAATATTATAAATTATCTATATATAATTGTATATATATATATAGCAATAATACTTGAATAACTTTTAAAATGTCATACTATAGTATACACTCAGTGTATATTATACAGTATGTATAAATCTAAAGTATTAGAATTATATATATATATTTAGGCATGAATCATGTTTAGTATATGATATTAATAAATAAGATATATTTTCACTCTCTCTCTCACTCTCTCTCTCTCTATATATATATATTTAATTTTATTGAAATGATGCATTTAATTTTGTTTATTATTTTAATAAAACATCCAATGTTTCGTTATTACTTAATTACTTATTGATAAAGAGAAGAATGTGCCGTATTACAATTAAGAGTTTCAATATCTTCATATTCATCTTTATTTTCTTGTTTTACGTCATTTCCTGATATTGGATAAATAATTATATATTATTCATATTATACATATTACACGCTCTCTCTCACTCTCTCTCTCATTATTTCTCTCTACTGTATCTCTTCCTATTTATAAATTCTAGAATATATATAAATTTATATATTAAATTTAAAATACTCTTAATTTCATTCACTAAAATCATTTTATTATTTCTTAAGTTATTTAAAAATAATAAAATTTCCATTTATAATTAATATAATATTATTACTATTATTTAAACAATAAATATTACCAATACTATTATTTTCATTATTATTACATTGTTAATGACATATTTTGAAGTTAATAAAGCAATATAAATATAAATTATAAAATAACATATACTAAATTAATAGTAACAAAAGAATAAATAAATAAAATGTGTAGGATACTTTGTTATGGAATCACATAGATGTATATGCTGTTGTGATCTTTTGAGTAGTCTTATTAGCTAACCATAACTCTTTACCTAACTCCTTTTACTTTGGCTTCAAGCGCCATACCCTGGTAAACCATATCAAAATATGGGCTAAACTTGTGAGACGTGTCTAGGAGAGGATATTGGAACCACCTAGATCAATCCGCCTACTGAAATAATCATCATGATAAATCACAACACCACACACAACATACCGGATCGGTATAACAACGACCGCGATAACTTTAGGAAATTCCCAGGATATAAGTGGAAAATTAGCTACTGGCTAAATACATTAACAATGATGATGGGAAGGTAATGCATGAATTAAAAAAACAAAAAAAAACTAAAGATGAAATTAAAGATAACGTTAAGCGGAAATGGAATGTTAGGTCACTCTCACGATGTGGTAAATTGGAAGATCTCAATAGAGAACTAGAAAACTATAAATGGGATGTAATAGGACTAGCAGAAACACGATGTAAGGGAACTGGCGAAAAAATCACTGTTAATTGCCATACATTCTTGTATAGCGGTTAAAAAAATAAAGCGGAATGGTGTTGGATTTTTAATCAGGAAATAGCTCACAGAATCTATACTTGAATTTAAATATGTCTCTGACAAGATCATATCAATAAGACTAGCAGCAAACCCAAATAATCTAACCATCCTACATGTATACGCGCCTAAATCTGAATATCCCGATGAAGAAATAGAAGAGTTCTACGAACTAATCGAAGATACTCTCATGATTACATCCAAAAAAGATTGTATAGTAATACTAGATGACTGGAACTCAAAATATGGCGAAGTGGCTTATCAGATATTCCCAAATGTTATTGGACGTTTTTTCACCGGTAAATAAACAACCAAGGAGAAAGACTACTTGAGTTCGCTGAAAAAAATGTAAACTAGTTATCTCCAACACGCTATAAAACCTTAAAAAGTCAAAAAGAACTATATGGCACTCACCTGATGGAACAACTCATAATCATATTGACTATATACTAACACCACAAATATTCAAATCAAGTATCATAAAACTAGTACAAGAACATTCCCTGGAGCTGTTATCAATAGCGACCATATGGTCGCTATATGTCCTAGTTCTTTGTAATATTAAAATGTAACTATGTATTGACAAAAAGAAAATAGTTACATAATACGATATGACTCAGAAAATATATTAAACCCGGACATTTCCAATCAATATAAAGAACTACTCGAATATAATATATCACAAATAAATAAATATGAAACTGATATAACTAAATTACTATCTGATATCGAAAAAGTGATACACTCAGTGGCTAGGACAACTTTAGATATATTCCAAAAGAAAAAGCAACCCTGGATCACCTATGAAATAATAGATCTATGTGATAAGAGAAGAGTTCTAAACTCATCAACAAAAACCAACCCAGATTGTAAAGAGGAATACAGGGAATTAATATATTAATTCGGAAATTAATGAACACATATAAAGAAAACTGGAAACAATAACAATGTATTACTATAAATGAAGATATGGCAAGAGGTAGATCAAACAACAGAGCATATAAAATACTTAACATTCTGACAAACTCAACAAAAAGAAAAAATATGATAATAGAAGACTATAATCATAAACTTATTTACATGAATCACTACTAAAAATATGGATAGAATACTGTAATAAACTCTATAATTATACCATTACACAAAATAGTAATAAATTGATTAACGGAAATAATATTACTGCCACCGAGGATCCACTGCCAATAGGATGTGAGGTTGAAAATGCAATCAATATGCTATAAATGGTAAATCACCATGTAATGACAATATGCTAAGTGAACTTATAACATATGGAGGAAAACGCAGAGCTAAAATATATACAACAATATGTCAAAACATATGGAAAACAAAGATATAACCAGACCAATGGACCACGTCACTAATAATTCCTATTCTGAAAAAGGCGACTCTATAAAATGCTTAAATTACCGTACACTAAGCCTGATACCGTATCCGAGAAAAATACAGTTAAGAATAATACTAAATAGATTAATACCTCAAGCTGAACAAATACTAGCAGAATAGCAAGCAGTATTCAGAAAATCAAGAAGTACTATTGAACAAATCCTTAACCGCAGAATCATCATGGAGAAGCACATCGAAATTCAAAAAGATGTTAAAAACTTCATTGATTATAAAAAACGTATAAAATAAAGGATTATGGAGCTGCACGGCAAATTTGGACATATCACAAGAAATTATAAATATAATAGAATCATTATATGCTATTCAAACAGTGCGATAATACTCAATAACAATTCCACACTACAGTGTTAAGTAAGACAGGGTTGTCTACTATCGCCTGTGCGATTCAATATATTTCTGGAACAAATTATGCAATATACACTTCAAAATCACAAATAAACTATATCTGTTGGTGGCAATGAAATCAGCAACCTTAGATTCGCCGACGATATAGATCTCATTGCATGTAGCAACGCTGAATTACAAACATTTACAAATAGACTTGTCGAAGTTTCCAAATATTATGGGATGGAAGTAAGTAAAGAGAAAAGTAAGAAAATTGTAAACAATGAAAACGCACCAATCTCTATGGACAGAATGCTACTTGAATACGTAAATACCTTCAAATATATCGGTGCAACACTAACACCTGATGGAGCATCAGATAATGAACTATGCATTCGGTTAGCTACAGCTACGTCTGCAATGGTGAGACTCGTAAAAATATGGAACAGAAAATATCACTTTTCATGTAAAATACAACCTATAAAGAAGTCACTAATCTCATCAATAATACTATACGGGTGCAAAACTTGGACCATAACGGAAAGAGAGGAAAAAAGGATACACGAATTCGAGACTAAGGCCCATAGAAGACTATTATGTATAACATATCGCCAACATAAGACTAATACATATATCCAAGAAATAATATTAAACCTGATCGGTAAATATGAACCTCTCCTTAGCACTATAGAGTGAACAAAGCTAAAATATGTTGGCCACATTTGTCGACATGACAACTTGGCTAAGACAATTCTGCAAGGATGAGGATGACCGATGAATAATTGGATGACAAATATAAATAAGCGGACAAAGAAACCGACCCATGAACTACTACAAAAGGTAGACAATAGATTTGTATTATTATTAAGTTGTTGATAACATATTTTGAAGTTAATAAAGCAATATCAATTATAAAATAGCATATAATAAATTAATAGTAACAAAAGAAGAAATAAATAAAAAACGTCCATGATTACAATAACAAAAATAGATTTTCTATTTCTAAAGTATTATACTTTCTATAAATAATGTATTAATTGTCATATAAGTATTTGTATTTCTTTTAAATTTTATTTGAACATTTATATGTTTATATATTTATTTTATTATTTTAATTAATTTTTGAATATTAATTTCAATTAATATATTTTAATTTTATACATATAATTAAAAATAAATTACTCAAATAAATTGACAGTTTGATTTATATAATTTAAATAATAATACAATTTTAGCATCTAGATTTATATCATTATAAATCTGATGATAAATGAACGGATGCGACTACAACACCTACTACGATGTAATTTCAGCATTATTTATAAATTACTGGTAACTATACTAAACTTACATATCATTATAAGACACCGACAATGTCGGTCTGACATACCTCGCGAAATTAATAAAACCATATTCAAGTCTGAGAGTACAACGACCACATAATTTACATTAAATTAAAAGCAATACAACAAAATAATTGGCACACAACATAATTGCATTTAGTATAGCGGTACATATTGAGTGGAACAAGCTCGATATTGAATTAAGATCTTGTTAATCAACATAATCATTCAATGCATAATTTAAATACTCATTTATTTATAATTGCTATGATTTATAAAGTATTTTTTGTTATTTAATATATCACGAGAATATATTACCATTTTATTTTGATCTCATATTACCATGTTATTATAAACACTTTTGTTGATTATCATTTAAAATGTGTATAAACTCAAATAAATAATAATAATAATAATAATAATAATACAACTTTGTTACAAACTATAAAATAAAATATATCACGTCATTATTATAATGATTATATTTCAATATTTTACAAAATATAAATATGTATAGGTTATAATTTAATACATTTAAAATTGGGAAAATAGTATGTTAATATTTAGTAGATAAGAAATTTAATTATTTCAGAGCTGAGGAGATAATAGAAATATTTAAATTTTAGAAAATAAAGGATATTACTGATCCGTAGGATTTTTGTTCAGTTATGAATTTCATATGATTTATATAACTACTACCTGATTTATATATCGCAATGTATAACTTGGATATTATTTTTCCAATAATTAATAAAATCAAAAGATTAACTTATAACTACATATTTTATAGTTCAAGATTACGATATGTTATTATATAGAATTATTATATTAGATACGATTTATTTTCAGAATATATATATATATTTAACATATATTACTATATATCACATGACATAACTATAGTATGTATATATATACTATAGTATATATATATTATTATATTATTATACTTATTAAATTAACCTTTGTTACATTTGTGGTATACATATATTAAAGATGTGAATATTATCAATAATAATAAAATATATATTAGTGTAATTTGTTCATTATATGATTCTGAAAATAAAATAATAATATTAGTTATATATATAAATATAAAGGTTATATGGTTAATAATGTTAACCTTATGGTAACAACAAAAATAGATAGAACTATTTTGAATATATATAAATTAAGTATACAATTAAATGTAAATTTAGCTAATATTAGCTATAAGATATATATCTTTATGTTGTATATGTTTATCTGATAATATATATATATATATAAATATATATATAATATATATGATGATATTCGGTATATTAGCACTAAAATAAGGTCATGTAGACCCCTTTCGCTCGTGCGGGAAGAAAATAATAATAATATAATAATAATACGATAATAATTAAATAATAATATACATTGAATATAACATGGACACAAATAATAAGTGATATAGAAGAGTATTATATACTACAGACTGCATTGGTATATAGGAGTGTTATATACTACATACTGCATTGATATATAGGAGTGTTATATACTGCAGACTGCATTGATATAGTGGAGTGTTGTATACTACTGACTGCCTTGATATATTGACAGACTATTTCACAAGACCCCTTCGCTCGTGCGGGAATAAAATAATAATAAGATAATAACAATACGAAAACAATTAGATAATAATAATACGTTGTAGATAACACGACACACAACTAATATGTTGGATGATTTAATGATTAGAGTTAGAGAGCAAAGAAGAAGTCATATTTATAAATATTGTGTGGGATCTAATAGAACGAATGGTAGGAGGGTGGGACCGGAATTTGTGAAAGCTCTAGAATTTATGAAAGTTTTACTAGAGTTATGGGAGATAAAGAGAGGAGAATTTTGGTAATGAAGAGAAGGTAATATTGTACGGTTTTATAATTAGATCAGAAATATTTCTAGGGGTGAAAGAATATATTGATTTATGGTTTATAGATAGTATACGTAATTTACACCTGAGGGAGAAGGGTAGCCACATACGAGATGATTGATGAGATGTTGTAGGGTGATCCAGTCGAGTTAAACAGTAAGTAGTACGTATTGAGGAACGGATAATCCGATTAAGTGGAGCAGTAGATTTAGCAGGAAGTAAATTCAGTATGGAAGAACAGTAGTCAATTCGGGAAAGTACAAGAGCATTAATTAGAGTTTTAGTAAGGTTTCTGGAAAGTGATCTCCGTATTTTTTTAATTCTGAAGAGATGAACGTTGGAGGATTTTGTAATGGATGATATGTGATTCTTAAATGATAATTTGTCATCAAATACTAATCCTAGGTTTTCGGAGGAATGGGAAAGAGAAACAATCATGGTATTTAGAGTAACATTTAGAAAGAAAGTATCATAAGTAGATATGTTAAGTACAGTAGTCTTAGAGGAATTAATTAGTAGTTTATTTGAGAGGAGCCATACTCTTATGCAATGTTAAGCCCTTAACACACTCGATTAATTCAGAGTTAATGGTATTATGAGAATGTATAGGGAAAAAGGTAAACAGTTGAATATCATTAGCAAAAATATGGTAGTATATATTTAAAAAGTTCTTAATTAGATCAGCAATAGGGCGGATATAAATAGTAAAGAAGGATGTAATTAGAACGGATCCTTGGGGACTACCGTAGTTAAGCGAATACAGAGGAGAGTAAGATCTGGAAATCATAATAGAGATATTGCTATTTGTCAGATATGAAGTAAACCATTTTGATGCTAAGCCACATATGCCCATCATAGTAATACGCGAGATTAATATGTTATGGTCTATGGTATCAAAAGAAGATAAGAGATTAAGTAGGATTAGCTGGCAACACGTGTTGCTACTTAAAGTAGATCATATTATGTCAGTAATACGGAGAAGAGCTGTTTCGGTCGAAATACCCGTACTAATCTAGCTTTGAAACTTTATTTAAATTTACAAACAAGAAAATAGTTTATTTTATTTAAATATTATTTTTAAATTGTTCTTTATATGATTTATAAATAATAGCAAAACAATATAATATGAATCATATATGATATATAGTGACAATTATTTATAATTTGTAAACGCCATTCTGAGTTTTAACATTGTCTCTATCATATAACCTATATTATATAGTCTATAGGCCTATATTATATAGCCCATATGCTAAATAATATAGGCCTATATATAGGCTATATATAGAATCGTGGCTTATAGATTTATAATTAAAAATTATAGTATTACATAGATCACAGTATACAAATCATAATAATATAAGCCAGGTTGTCTAGTATATAAAGTATAATATATTTTATAAAAATAATGTTCTATATAAAATATTTTAACTGCATCATACCGACAAATATTGATTAATATTTTATTATAAAGTATAATCATATTTTATCAAATTATTGTAATAAAATAATATTACTATAATATTAATATATATATATATATATATATATATATGTGTATAAATTATATGTAATATACTAATACGTTTGCTTTCACCGTCTTTATTGTATTCTTTAACATCAATCTTTATTAATTTATTCTTATTAGAAAATAGTCCAAAATATCTCCTTAATTTTATATTATTATATTTATAAAATGATATATATATATATATATATATATATATGTGTGTGTGTTTACTAATATGTACATATTTATATTAATATTATGTAAGCATGATTATATATATATATGCATATATAATATAGAGTAACTTATATGTGCATTTATGTACAGAGTTTAAACACATATAGTTAATCCTTAAACTATTAGGTATATTTACACTATTAATACTTAATATTCTATAATTGTATTCTATTATAATTCTATTAATATTCTATAATTGTCAAATTATTAATTTCTATAGAACTCCAATATGGAAATAAATGAGTAGCAGTATATATATATATATATATAATTATATATGAAATAGTTTTGGTAAACTAAATAGATATATCCCTACAATTCCAACAATAGCCCTACTGACTCCCCTCTTATCCGTGTATTAGGCTTACAAGTGCATACATATATTCACAACTTATTATAATAACTGTTATAACACTATATTCTATTCACACATGTTTAAGCAACAACTCAAATTAAGCTTAACATTAGTAACATTACCGTGACAAATTATTAATTTTAATTTATAATTTAAGTTTTATAAATTTAATTTAGAATAATAATCATACATTTTATTATATAAATAAATGTATTTGGCACCATGTTCATGAATGATAAGCTATATATTACTTTTTGAAATGTAATATTTATATATTTAAATAATTTGAATATATATATATATATATATATATATATATACTATCAATAACTGGGACACTATCTATAGATACTCTAACTATCTTTCTCTTTCCCTATATATACTTCGCATTATATGCATAATATATAACCATGGTTATATATTATATGGGCCCGCGGGCAATGCCTGTCTCCTTTATATCTATATCTACATAGTTATATATAAATTATATAATATAACTATATATATATATTTATATATATATATATATATATATATATATATTTATTAAACTGCCTGTGTTGGCAACCCGGTGAGGTACTTCAGATAACATTCCAGAACAATGGTTAATATAGGCTAGCCAAAGATTTTCCGAAGGAAAGATATAACACTTACGCGAAATCGTGTAATTCGAATTTGTATACAAAATACCCTGGTGCCACCTATAGCGGGTTACTTTTAGGAACTATGCGTTGTTTATAATGTAAATTCGTATTTAACTATACACTTTTAAAATGTTAAATAATATGCTTTAAATTAATATTTATATGATGAAAACTAAGTGTTCATTACTAATATATAACAAACACATATGATATGTATGTTTTAAATGCTATAAGTATATATTTAGTGAGTAAAAGCTAATTTATATTGCATGTAATTTAATAGAGCAATGAAAACATTGTTGTATGCAAACAGAGCCGAACCTAAATCTATTTCAGTGATTTCGATACTACTTCTAGCAGCGGTTGGGGCTATAACTAAATTACGTTGCATGCATAGGGAGTGTTATATCTTTGCTTCGCAAAATCTTTGATATAACTATATATATATATATATATATATATATATATATATTGATTAAACTGCCTGTGTTGGCAACCCGGTGAGGTACTTCAGATAACATTCCAGAACAATGGTTAATATAGGCTAGCTATCATTATATATATATATATATATATATATATATAAATGGCCTGTGTGTTGCTCAGTGGATAAGGCGTCAGACACACAAGCAGTAGGAAACGGGTTCGAGCCTCGTCAGGACCATTAATTAATTTTATAAAATGAGTCTTAAAATATTATTTAGAAGTGATCTTATATAATTGTGTATAAATAAATTATCGGCTCTTGTAAAAATATGGATACCTTTACATGGGACCGGCTTCGAAGGGACATTAGAGCCATATATAGTTATAATTGAAAACTTCATCTAAGTTCCTGGATGGGATGAAAAGTTTCAGGACTCAACCTAATAAAAATAACAATAACAATACAAATATATAATCAATATCCGAAAAATAACTGGCGATATCATATGTATATATATATATATATATATATATATATATATATATAATATACCTATAATATATATATATAATTATATATATATATATATATATATATATATATAAATATTATCCTAATTATAAGTAAGCTAACGTTGAAGTGATAGATGCTATCAGTGCACTAATAAATAGTACACCGACGATAACGTATATTATTCTATTCGGATTACTATTAACCATTGTAAATATAAAATGTGAGCCCAACTATTAATAAGAGTTTATATCTTTTATGTTACTGTTCTACGATGAATACTTATATATTATTATTTTATGTTATATTATAACTTACAAAATTTACAAATTCGATTACAATTTTTAAATTTTAGTTCAATTTTAAAATAATTATACTATTGTATTTAGATATTTATAAATTAATTTATAAAATTGAAATAATTCATGAGAGAACCATTCAGTGAGATCAGTAATACAGTTTAACATAGACATTTGAATCATATCAGAATCACTAGAACTAGGAAATGACGTATATATCTGTAGATCATCAGCATAAAGATGATAGTGAATATTGTGATATTTGTGAAAAATGTATTTAATAGGAAGAATATAAATAATGAATAATATAGGCCTAAGAACAGAGCCTTGTGGTACACCATGTATGTTAACATAAGGAGGAGTTAATCTTCACGGAAGATGTTCTAGATTATTTATATATATATATATATATATTTATATTTTTATATTTATATATATATATATATATATATATATATATATATATATATATATATATGATGATTACCGATGATGATGATTATATACATTTACCTTACCTTACCCTGCCAGGTCGAGCTTGCTCGGCAAAAATTATATACATTTATTAGTGATAACAACTCTTCGTAGTGCATACAAATGAACAATAAATAATATAACAAACAAAAAACAAATAAAAATAAGGATAAAGGCGATATATAACTGAGCGATATTATAATAAAAAATAAATAATGTTAAATAAAATAAAGTATGAATGAGATAAAAAATATGTAGGTTATAAATGTAGGTAGACGATGTAAGATAGAATATAATATATATATATATATATATATATATATATATATATATATATATATATATATATATATGAGTATTATAAATGTATATATTGTAGGATTTATTTATTTTTAAATTAAGTAGTATTTATACGCAATATTTTTTAATATTATATATTTTTCTAGAGGGAAGCCAATATTGTCCGATTATGTATTGTATATGGGTGTAAGTGTGTATATAAATAAATGGATGTCTGATTTGTATTTTTTGAAAATGTATAGGTATATAATGTATAATATATAAATAATGTATAATATATAATTTATAATATATAATTACAAAACAAAACTTACATTTTCATAAATACTGGAAATATTCATATCTTAATTCACATACTTTAATCTTTGCATACGTAGTCCCCGAGACTTATCATTAAAATAGTAATTTTATTCTATGCGCATTATTATCAATTATGGATATGCTAATATATCTATTCATAATATAACTTTAACGAATTACATGTATTATGATAATTTTAATGACGCATTACGATATTCCCTTGATGCACATTAACCTTTAATAATTAGAATTAAATCAAGAAATATGGTGCTCACTCTCCTTGGTTTAACAATGACCTTGTTCTTCTAAGAGGAAGACTTCGCTAATACCAGTTGAAATTCAAACGAAGCAAATGTTTTACTCATCTTGAATCTTTCACAAATATAAGATCTTTGTACAAGAACAAATTATCAGCAGCAAAATCTTCCTTCTATACTGATAAACTTAATAAGTATGGCACTTTTTCCAAAGAAGTTTTTAATTTAGCTTTTTCTCTAATTGGTAAAAATCGAAATAAAAAACTACCAGATGGTTCTGATGATAATATGTGTTCATTATTTGCTGACTTTTTTCAAAATAAAGTTTTAAAATAATAAAGATCTTCTTGTAGTAGATTCTATTTATTTTGAAAGTCCACACTCTTTCTCTGATACTCACTTGTCTTATTTTAATTTACCCACTTCTTCTGTTGTCCTTTCTCTCATGTCTTGTTTGAAATCCAATTCCCCACATGACCATCTTCCTCTTAATTTACTTCGTATATTATCTCTCTATCTAATTAATATAATTACTGGTATAATTAGTTTATCATTATCTTCATCCATTTTTCCACTATCGATGAAGTATGCCTACATCACACCGATATTATATTAAAGACACATAATCTCGATTCTTCAATACTATCCAACTATCGTTGCGCGTCAGCTTATTGATTATATCATAATGAACTCTATTGTGGATTGCTTTCAGAGTGCATACCTTCCAAATCGTAGTAGGACTTCATAAACTGCCCTAAACATTGTGTTTAACGATATTATACTATCTATGGATAATAAGGCTTCTTGTTATTTGGTTCTTCTTGATCTGTCTAGTGCCTTTGATACGTTAAATCATACGATTCTTTCTTATCGTCTACGTAAAATAGGTATTCATGGATAGGTTCACAACTGGTTAATGTCATTTGTATCTAATAGAATATCTTCGGTAAATATCAAGTCATCTTTGTCGGCTCTATTTGATCACACTCATTGCGTTCCTCAAGGATCATTAATAAGTCCGATTCTCTTTATTTTATATATTATTCCCATTAATTGTATTATTTTTAAATACCTATATATTCATTATCACCTCTTGCTGATGACTTATAAATCTATACTTTTTTCCACCAGGTTCTGATATTGACTTAATATTGACTTAATTCAACTTTAAATTTCTAACTGTATTAATGATTTAATCTCTTGATTTTCATATGATTTACTTTCATTAAATATTACTAAAACTGATAGCATTATACTTTCTAGATATCTTTCTTCAATTACTCTCACTCTTCCATTCATTATCTCACTCCCTATCTCAAACACCAACACTACTATATATCTATACATGCCATTATTGCGACTCTCGGGAGGTTGACGTTTCGAGATATATGCAAGTTTCGTCTTCTTTGCATTAATCACAAGGCTATATATATTGTAGTTCATACCTATAGAAGGGACTCATAATTCGAGCAACTACTCGTCCGAGTCGAAATGTGAGCTGATGAAACTATCTGTACCGATTGTATCATCTATGTATGCAGATGCTGCTTTCACTATTGCTGCTCCGAAGTACTGGAACAGTATTCCCGATGAATTACGGACCCTATCATCTTTTATTACTTTTAAATGTCGACTATATTCATATATTTTATTATTATAATTTCATCTTTTTAAATTTATTATTATTCGTGTAATTATTTATTTGTTTTATTATTTCAACTTGATGCATATAAACGTCCATCGTTTTCAACTGAGTCAATAAACCTTTATATTATTTATTGTCTATTATTATTGTTAACATATACTTTCCACCAAAAACTAAACATATATGTATACAAAAAAAACAAAATATTCAATATATCATCTTATTTTTAAAATATAAAAAATATGCTAATGAATATATAAATATATTAAAGTAGTAAGATAATAATAAAAAACTCTTCAAAATCTAAATAATCATTTAATAAAATATATATAAAAGATAACCATACAAATAAAAATAGATAAACATAATATAGTGTACTCTATAATTATAGTTAGTAAAAGTTAGGTATTATATAGTTTAATATATTTTCTTATATATTTATATAGATTCCTTTCTTATAAATGTATTACAATAATTTGTATTTGTAATAAGTCAGATTTGTAAATTAATTCATAATTTATTATACAAATTTGTATGTATAAATTGTATAGAATTACATTTAACAACATCGTCAAACTTAAAAAAAATGTGTATGCATGAAATCACGTATATTAATATCATGCCATTAATATAATTCAAGAATTAATTCTCATATTTAATATATTTTATTGGGGATAAGCAAATGGATTTTATGTTAGATTGTAATCTATTATTTGTTATAAGTTATTATTCTCGTATGTTATATTGAATTTATATTCTTTTGTAATATGGTAAGTATGAATATCGTTAATTGAGTCATGTGTTTAGTGTGTAACATATATAATATAGGCTTGTTATGTAGTAATGTGTTTGAGTCGGTATCAACATCTTATAACATAGTACATTATTATGAAGTTTGTATATTTTATTTATTTTGTTAGGATTACCTACAAGGAATTTAATATTGAAAGTATGAGTGTCTGTATAAAAGAATTTTGTTAGTCATACTTTAGCTTTTTGAAACGACGTAATTTTCTCACATTAAATATGTATGTAGGTTTATAGTAGGCCTAGTGGTATTATTTACTAAAGTATAGTATTTACTAGTAATTGTAAGTTATTATTAAGAGCTGTTATCACTAGTGATATCTTGATATATATCATAATACGTGCATATTATGTTTGTTTGGTAACATAACATATCAGGGAAGTCAGTGTTTAGCTAAACACATATTGGTCATTTATGATATTTAAAAGTTAAGTTTATATTTCGATACGGCAAAGATTTTATTGATATTCATTTGTGTAGTATAGGTGAACGTAATTGTATAGCTGTGCATGTTTTTCTATGTCATGTATATATTTAAGTTATAAGTAGGTTACAGATATATAAAGTTGCATGAAAATGAATAATGGAAATATATAAGATAGGGTATTTAAATTGTGAAATACAATGTTCGCTGTTATATAATTGATTGATCCTATAGGTCAGGAAATTCGCGTGTCCACCATATTTATTGACCTAATTAGTTAAGTTATAACTTTAACGTTAAGTTATAACTATCCCTGCATATATAATTAGTTTATATAGTATATTGTTAATTGAATTTTCTTTCCTAATCCAGCGGATTGTTTATGTAACTAGAACTGCGTTATCAATAGATTTATTTCAAATCGTGTCTCAATTTGTTAAGATATATATATAGATATATCTATCTGGACTGATCGGCTGATCATATATTGATTATTTACTATATTTCGTTCATCTCTTTAAAACATTTGTATGTTTATTATTTCAAATATTATTTCAAATATTGTCAAACTATTGAACGTTATGTATTCTGTATTCACTTTTATATTGTTGTTTTAATTATTTTGTATTATAATATGTATTGTCTTAATCTCCTTAGTATCAAGGATAATATTGTTTAATGGTTTTAATTATGTTCTTTCATCACATAATGTAAGCAATTCATTCGTAATTTACGACTGTTTTATCTCTTACGTTTTACTCAATATTTTACCTATTAACTATTTCAACTCGCCAGAGTTCAGCTATTTTAGAACAGAATAACTTTTACTAGGAACATATTAGCTAGTTATATCCTATCATCGTTTTTACGTTACTAATATTCATTAATACACATTAAAATAATATTATATAATATTATTTTAATGTTTATTATTGAATGTTCCATAGTAAGTAAGACATATAGGTCTACATCATCGAAATACTCACTATTTCTTTCTAGTCGATATTACAAAATATATAATAATATATTATAATTAATTACATATCACCTACATATCATAATATGACAATGGCATAATAGAATAATGACTTAACCTATATGAAAAATTCATTAAATAAAGTGAAATCAATTCATATATTAATATATATATATATATATATATATATTTAAGAAATAATTAAATACAATTATGTTAATTTACACACGTAAAAGTTGTATTAATAATATACTTGATCACCACCAATCTTTACCTTTATATTCTGCTAACTCTCTATTATCAATAACTGTTTCGTATTTTGTTTCTATTGCTTTGTTTTTATTAGCTCCGGGACTATATTATTATGTCATAATAAATATGAATATAAATATTATTATTGTATATAATTGATAATTGTAGGAGGTGATATTATTAACAAAATAATATAATAATTATAATATAGGAATATATATATAATATTGTAAATAATGAAAATGAAAATTAATATATAACAAATAAAATTATAATATAATTTACGAAAATTAAATAGTAAATATTAGTAGAAATATATATATATATATATATATATATATATATATATCTACTGGATACCCTAGGCTTAGCTAAGTCCAATGGGGTCATAATCATATGTATATCACATATTTTCTGAAGGACTTGCTTCGCAGTATACTCATGTATATCTAGTATATGGGAGGACATTATTAGGTACATTTTTATATTCAATTACATCTTCAGCCGGATTTATAGGTCTAGTCTAATCTTATAAGTTTAATATTTATATTTCTAATCGGTCGATAAAATATATCCAGGTTAACGGGTTTCTCTTATATCAAGTTTATCAAATTTAGAGACGTGGTAAATATATGAGATATTCTATACAAAACTTACATGTTTAACAAGACAGATACCAAAGCATAATGTTCTAATAATAGGATGAGACTTAAATGCACACCTCGGAAAAGACAGTGGATATAAATATGCCTATCATCAAACTACAAATCGAAATGGCCAAATGCTCAAAGACTATCTTCAAGAAAATAATATGCTATGTCTAAATACTCATTTCCAGAAAAGACATGGTCAGTTATGGACGCACAATTCTCCAAATGATTTTAAATCACAGATTGACTTCATAATAATAAATAAGAAATGGAAGAATAGTGTAAAAAACTGCAGTGCTTACAACTCTTTTAATAGCATTTCGTCTGATCACCGTATAATAACAGCAGATATAAAATTGAGTCTAAGAGCTAATACAAAGAAAAATAGTAAATGCAAACCATATGACTGGACAAGACTGACACATGATACTGAAATTAGAAATGCATTTATTATAACAGTTAAAAACAGATTCTTGAGCCTTCAAAATTCTGATGCAGAAACTACATTATCCGCAAGTACAAGATATACATATTTTGAAAAGGCATGCAAAGATGCAGCCAATAAAGTAATCCCGTTAAAACCCAAATTAAAGAAACGAATACCCTGGGAAACCGAAAAAATATGCCAAAAACGTGACATACTTCACAAAGCAGCACAACTGAAAGGAAGCTCGCCTACACAGATGAATATCAACAAGTTTATAAATGCTCAAGAATCTTTAGTAAATTCATATGATTTAGAACAACAAAATTACATAAATAAAAAGATATATGAAATACAAATGGCGGCCACAAATAAGAAATCTGCATTAGCCTGACAAACAATAAATGAAATCAGCGGAATAAAGAAATCAAATAAATCTAAACTAAAAGCAAACAATGATAATGAACGAATCAAACTTTGGCATAAACATTTCAAAGATTTAATTGGCAAGAATATCCAATCGACATTTCATAGCAAAAATTCAGATCATACAGTGAATAATATTGATATAAAAATTGGCCATTTCACGAAAGAAGAAGTTATGAAAGCTACAAATAATATATCATATGGAAAAGCAGTAGGTTTAGACGAAATACCAGCAGAAGTTTGGAAATTAGATGATTTTAAAGAATTTCTGTTAGAATCCTGTAATCGTGTTTATTTCCAGGAACCTATAGTAAGTTGGACCAATGGATGTATCCTTCCTTTTCCTAAAAAAGGAGACCTCTCCATCACAAAAAACTACAGAGGAATTACTCTAACAGCAATAGCCGCAAAGGTATATAACCTGATGTTATGAAACAGGATTAGACCAGAAATTGATCCAATCCTAAGAAAAAATCAAAATGGCTTCCGAATAAATAGATCAACAACGGGACAAATACTGACTATCCGACGAGTTTTAGAAGGAGTCAAATCTAAAAACCTGCCACTAACTCTACTCTTTATTGACTTTTCAAAAGCTTTTGATACGATAAATCGAAACAAGATGAAAGAAATACTTTTAAAGTATGGTATACCAGAAGAGACAGTTTGTGCAATTATGATGCTCTACAATAATACTCGTTCAATGGTTCGATCACCAGATGGAGATACACCTTACTTTGAAATCACAACTGGAGTCTTACAGGGTGATACACTTGCGCCGTTCCTCTTTATAATCTGTCTAGATTATATTCTGAAGACGTCATTGGATAATAATAGAGAGCTAGGTTTTACTCTAAAAGAGAGAAAGAGTAGAAGATATCCCGCTGAACAAATTACCGATACGGACTACGCTGATGATATCGCTGTAACAAGTAATACTTTGAAAGATGCTAATATATTATTACTGAAAATAGAATCAGCCGCCAAAGAAATTGGACTTTGCATTAACACTGACAAAACTGAATATATCAATATCAATCAGAATAACAACATGCAAATGAAAAGTATCTGTGGAAGTATAATAAATGAAGTAGAAGATTTTAAATATCTAGGAAGCTATATTAGATCAACTAAAAGATATGTTAATATAAGGATTGCTAAAGCCTGGGCAGCATTAAATAGTATACATACAATCTGGAAATCAAAACTAAGTACAAATCTTAAAAGACAATTTTTCAGAGCTGCAGTCGAATCAGTGCTCGTTTACGATTCTGTAACCTGGACTCTAACAGCCTCGTTAGAGAAAAAGATTGATGGAACATACACACGCATGCTCCGAGCCGTAACAAATAAGTCCTGGCGAGATCATCTAACAAATGAGCAATTATATGGCAATATTCCAAAAATTAGTAAATCTATACGCATTCAAAGGCTGAGGTTCGCTGGTCACTGCTGGAGAAGCAAAGATGAAGTAGCGAGCGACCTGGTACTCTGGCAACAACAGCATGGTAACCGTTCGCGTGGACGCCCAGCGAAGATATACATAGATCAACTGCGGGATGATACCGATCTGCTAACGACAGACGAAATAAAGACGGCGATGAATGATAGAGAAGGTTGGAAGAAGTATGTCATGGACTACCGAGCAAGCTCGACCTGGTAAGGTAAGGTAAGGTGGTAAGGTAAATATATACACTATAATGTACAGGGTTTTTTCAAAGTTTTGTAGAGTAGAGAGTTTTTGTAAAATGTTGACTAAATATTATATAAATTGTTGGATGTAAGCATACCCATACATTTAGCTATATATATGAGATGCCTATCCATGTTACTAACCTATTGATGTTATTCTTTCTATATATTAGACTAATACCTGCCAACACGATAGAGGAAATCACCGCAACTATTACAATAATGGTAACGTTAATATTACTAGAATCCGGATCTGTGAAGTGCATGAATCATCATTAATAGATAGGTTTTAATAGGTGATACCGTAAGGCTAGCCATTAGGTATTATATTGGAGGTTTAGACCATATCACCTACTTCAGCATTACAATGTGTTGCACGTAAATATATAGGAGTGACATATATTTGATTCGAACAATTACTGGACTTATGATGTAAACAACATAATAGTAATGACCTAGGTCAGAGGTTATAGGGGGTCTCGACGATATACGTTTTTAATCGCATATCTGATCACTAACTACAAATATCAAATTCTTCTAAGTTTAATTAAAATAAATAAGCATAACACTATTATATAGGTCATTAGGTCATTAGTCATCCTAATATTAATCATATTTACTTTCTAACTTCACAAAATCAATTAAACATTCACTGACCAAGAGAATACTTTCCATATATATATTCATACCATATATGGTAGTACTATATCTTAATATATATATATATATATATATATATATATATATATATATATATATACCTATACCTATACCTAGATACAATTTTAATAATATTTCTATAACATTTTTAAAATACCACTATTCATAATAAATATATAAACCTACCCATTAACCTTACACATATACAGCTTTACTCCAAAATACAACTATACTGTATTAGATTCTTTGACATTTAAATCAATCTTCTACAAAAATCACATATATTTATAAGCCACATACATTTGAAGTATTAATCTAAATAACTTTGAACTCGTATAACATTCACAATGAAACATTGTAATTTGGTAACATATGTTTCATGGATATCCATCGACACCATTTTCCCTATTTTTAATGTAATTTTAAATATATAATTTATTTTATATCTCATACATAACCATTATCATTGATATTTTCAGAAAATTTTGTTTTCTCTAATTTGTCTTTCCATAAGTTATCATTAGTTGTATCACTGTTATTAGTTGTTGTAATATTTTTGCAATATATGAATGTGAAACCTATGTATATTAAATTATGAATTGTCTTTATAATTTAGTTCAGAATAATGTATTAATATAAACTCCCTTCACCCAAAGGGAGTTGGTAATATGTTCATATAATAATAATAACATACTATACATAATATGTATTACATATATGTACACTATATATATATATATATATATATATATATATATATATATATATATATATAGTTATAACTAGAGTAATAGAAGTGTATGAAATACAATAATTAGTAAATATATATTACAATAGGCTACATGTTTAATATTTGATCGATTACATATGTAATTTACTCAACGATTTAAAAACTCCTATATAATTATACAATATAATCTCAGCATTACATAGTACTATAAGTAGGCAATATCGGGTATTAGGTATTACCTATAGGTAATATATTATAACAATAGTAATAATAACATATATACTTTTGATTACTTTTATTCTTTAATGTATCGCTAGATTATATAACGTTAAGCGGGTTTCACATTACGGGTATAAGATGTTTAGGCGTGTCATATTTATATATAACCTCTAGTGTTTACCATTAAAGGTGTCTCAATCATTGAATCATTGTAGGTAATATCCGTAGATCGTGCTATGTCGCTTACACTATTTCAATTGTAGGACCTACATTTACTATTAGGATACTATTCCCATATATGGCATATGTATTAGTCCACATGGTATGTATATTCGATGTTATAGTGTATATATTTATCATATTTAATAATAATCCTGTCTATTATTGGGTAACGATAATTACTTATTACATAATATTATAAATACCACAGAGTTAACGAGATTCTTTACAGCTCTATGATAAATGCACACATTAACAAGTTGATCATATTTTATAAACTAACAATTAGAAATATTAAAACATTTAATATAATGAATATTGATAATAACATATTAATAGAATATATATATATATATATATATATATATATATATATATAGATAGTATGACAATATAAATAATAAACTAACATGAAATACACAAATAAATAATATATATAATAATCATTTCAATAATAGTATATAATGTAAATTTTAAAAATATAATAGAATTGTTTATTGAAATAATTTGTATCTATAATTTGTTATAAATTAGTAAATTAAAATGATTAGTTAATGATTTATTTTATTATAATAAAAATAAATATTTATTATTAAATATTATTAAATTGTATTAAATAGTATAACATATATTATTACTTTGTTTATCTTTAAATACACAATATTGTATACAATATTGTATCTTATCTGTTTATGTTTATCTTTGTATTTCCTTTATATTTTTACTATTTATTTTCAGTTTAATTATGTAATATCCATTTGGTTGTGTCTCCAATACGCTCGATAATTGTACACGCAGTAACTTCTGGTATTCACCCTTCTCCCATAATATGTATATCATCATCATCATTAGCATACTTAAATTATATTTAATTAACGAATAAACATGATTAATTATGACAATTATAATGATTATATGTACGAAATATCGCCAATAACACTCCCAAAAATATAAATTTTATATATTTTACATGCAATACTCTATAAACATTTACCATATATTCAACATATCCCTTCGATTGGTCTATAGAATAAAGAAAAATTACAATTCTACAAGCATCAATGATCTACGAAATCGACTTAGCTGTCAATCATCACTATAATTGAAGTTTTAATAATGCATATCCCCTCGCTACCTACGATCTACATACTCTACCGATCTGACTGCATTTTGTTTCGTCGGAAAAAAGCGTCGAATATATTTGTTCGCTAGCCACTTCTGGATACATCTCCATCCATTCATTAATATCTACTTATATATTTAATACAAATTCCTTAAAACAATACAAAGTGTTATGATACAAAGGTTAAAATCCATGCTAACAACATTTAAACTAGGCAACTTTCTATTTAATCTCGTTTTATTTTTTAAAATTTTTCCATTATTATGTTTGTACTTTGTCCTACTTTTTCCGGTATTCTATACCACTGTACTGATCTATTATCATATACTATACTTATATATTGGTACTACTCAGGGTAGATCGATACCACTCGTAATACGATCAAGGTAATCTATATATAGATATATAGCCTATAGGCTATGTGTATTAGGTATTGTGGTTAGAACCGAAGGAATTCTGCGTCAGTTTCAAAAAGATGCGATGAATATTATTCACTTCGTAAACGTTATTTACTTAATGTTTGATATCGTCCGTAGCATTATATATAATACTATAGTAGTATAGTAGTACTATAATACTATAGTAGTATTCAAGATTTTTATAAAAATAAACAGAGCTACTTATATAATTGGTCAGATTTTGAAACTATGCGTTTTTTATAATGTACACTGTTAAAAATTAGGGTACAGCTAGTGACTTTTTTAGGTTGTAAGTAATGTATCCATAACCGTACCCTGATTAGGGTACAATTTGAATAAATACGATCAGTAACCTAAAAATGAACAAACTGTGCCCTAAAGAATTTTAGCTGATTGTACCCTGTATATGATACCGTGTACCCTAATGCAATTATATGATACGTACCATACTTGAATTGTATAATATGTAAATATAATAATCACGTACCCTAATATTTAACATATATGTACCCTAAAAATATATATATTGTACCCTAGTGAGTTTAAAATTCGTGTATCCTATTTAGAGTACAAGGTAAATTGTTGTGATATTTTAACGATATGTACCCTATAAATTGAATTATCTGTAACCTAATTTTTAACAGTGTAGGATAAATAATAATATATAATTTAAAATATAAATAATATCAAACTATAGTTTGCACTTTTAAAATGTAAAATAATAAGTTTTATATTATTATTTATATAATGAAAACTAAGTGTTCATTACTAAATATAACATTATTGTTGCGAGAACAGGGGGAGGTAAGAACAGGGGATATTCGTCACGTATATCACGTATTATTCGTCATTCTTGTCCACTCGGGGAAAGTCTCCGATTACCGACCCCTAAATGATTATTTGTAATAACTTATTCAATATTAAATATATTTATTTGACATTTTATAATTAGGGTAATATTATGGCAATGAATAATATGTCTATTTTAAATTTTGTATATACTTATATTGACAAGAATATACAGAGGTCGGTAATCGGATACATATGCCTAATACCGACCCCCTAAAATAATCGTGGTATAAATATTTGTAGAATTATAATATCCAATAAAAATATTAGATATACAAAATATAATTAATTATAACATGCACGCAATTTATTTTTTATTGAATATATGTTTTAATAGTAATATTATATTTAAATTTAAACTTTGTAATAATTATATTAAAATAGTGTATATTATTATTTAATATTTATTTATTAATCAGTATTTATTTAATCAACTGGAATCATTAATCCTAAATATATATCAATGATACACAAACAAATTACAACATATTTTAAAGTAAAATACGAATAGTTTTTGATTGGATATTATAAAACACATTCATGTAATACCGACACCATGGGGTCGGTATTAGACTAATTTAGGGGGTCGGTAATAGGAAAAACATATGGGTTTCTATAATTAAGATATATTGGTTAATAATTATTCAAATTAAATTATTTTTATAATGGTTATAAATATTTTATCGATCTACAATATTATGCGCAATATTAAGTTTTCTTTAATTAATAAAGTATTTACAATGATTTAAAAAAAAGATATTATTCAAATATTTAAAAAGTAAAAACAGAAGGGTACATTAATGTATATAATTATATCAAATACAAATTGTAGGATTGAATATTAATTTAAACAAAATACGTATGTATCATTAATTACTAACAGTTCATGTATATATACTTTTTTGATATCTATTATAGTTACTGAGATAAGAGAGGGGGTCGGTATTAGGAGGGGGTCGTTAATCGGACACTTTCCCCTAACTCTAGTGACGTTTCAATAGAATATGACATACTCTGCTCTAAAGACAAAAAAAATCGTTGATAACTGAATTAGACAAGTCCATTGACAAATAATAACCTGACGCTAAAAATATACCGAAAAAAACATGGGGTACTAACAAGAAAGCGTATTTTCAAAATAGTTGGTATTTAAAATACCAATGGTTACATTGGGATGAAAAAATAAAAGGTATATTGTGTATTAAATGTGTTAATTTAAAGAATGATGAAATAAATATGCAAACAAAAGGTGAGCCAGAATTCCGAAAATGTGGTTTTACCAATTGGAAAAAAGCTTTTCAAAAATTCAATAACCATGAAGTATCAGATTTGCATAAACATGCTTGTAAAACTGTAAATACTATACCTATTGATCACATAATTGACAATTCGTAGTATTAAAAAACTATCATGTTTCTATTAAGAATCTAATGAAGATCCTTTGGTGGCTTCTTGCCACTAAATTAGCTGTATACCAACTACTTTGCTTGACCCACACAGTTCTATATACTGGGAAACCTAGTTATCTAGCTGATCTCGTCCATCCGTTTTCGACTAGAATCCAGAGATCGGCCAACTTCTATAATATTGATTCCCCATCATCTCAGTCAATAATCGGTCATTTGGAATTCTCGATATCTGCTCCTCCCCACTGGAAAAAGCTGGCTCTACGTATTAGATCCTGTCATAGCTTAACAAAATTCAAAAAATTGACATATGCTATAATATCTGATTAATTTTAATTTTTTCATTTTGAACATTGTTGACATTTATTTATTTATTCCATTTTTTACTTGAAGAAAATGTATTATACTAATTCAATATATTGACTATAGTCAATAAAAGTTACATACAAATCCTTTTAAAGAAGTATTTTCTTTAAAAAAATCACCCCCCATCCAAAAAATCGTTCTTGCGCCCCTATATAACACACCAATATGATATGTTGGGTTTAAATTCTATATATATATATATATATATATATTATTATATTATTATATATTATATTATATAAATAGTCTAAAAAAGTATTTTTGTATTTTATTTATTCAAAATATTGCTGATATATCAAATAAACTGAATTTTTTATTACGTTTTTAAATTTATAAAAAAAAATTAAACCTAAAACATTCTCAAGAATATACAAATGTATCAATATAAAATATAACACTATATTATTAAAAATAAAGCATTCTAAAAATTATATATATATCTTCTATATTTGTTAACAAATATTCATTAAGTTATAAGCATATATCTAGAGGTCATATAAGTCCATAATACGGACAGTGTCCGTCCGACAATTTAGATGTATTAAGGACACCTTATAACCAATCAGAGCGAAGCGTATGAACTATTCTGATATTCATAAAAATCGCGTACATTATAATAATAATACCACCAATAAAGCTAAATCTAAAATGTGTATTATTTATATACTTAAATGTATTTTTAGTTAAAAGAATAATAAAAATAATTAAATTATTAACTAATTAAATTTGAATACATTTTTCATAAAATAAATTATAAATAGTGTAATTGTAATTTGTCAGATTGATTCATCAATAATATATAGTTTATCTAGTGGTATATAGGGTGTCCGCCGGACACTGTCCGTATTATAACACAGGGTGTCCGTATTCGAACATGGGTACCTAATACGGACACCCCCGTTATCTATGGAATTAAAAGATTAAATAAAATTTAAAAATCACAATAATATCTATAATCATATAATATTAATATATTGTAATTATTGAATAAAAATAATGAGTCATAAAATGTTAAGACAATGTATTGTTAAAGTGTCCGTACTAGGTTACTTTCCCATAAGGGATGTTATATCTTTGCTTCGCAAAAAAAGTTAAGTAATATGGCATATGGACGTAAATCCTAAATTAATGATTAAACAGTAGATTAGATTAATTAGATTGAAAAGATTAATTATAAATTGAATTAAATAAAATAAAATTTAAACATAATCTATTATAATAGAAAATAAAATGTAAATGGATTATTCGTGATTATGGATCATATGAAACCCTGTAATTTACAGTGTAAAACAAATGCAATACTGATATGATTTATAGTCATAGATGTATACAAGTGTATCCTCATACTTGTTTGTTCCGAACAAAATCATATATGATTGAGTTCGGATATATTGTTTGAATACACTATTGGTATGGTTTGTGTATTAGTAGATATATTTCTGAGAAAAAAAACCAATTAGTTTATGAAGTTTAAATAATAATTAATTGTTAAAGTAAATATTATATAGGTATGTATTAATAGAGATTAATAAAGTAGAATATACATATTATAATTCGTATGACTTATTATATTGAAAGCTAATCTAGGAGGCTTATATCCTCAATACCATATCAACTGCTATTTATACCAATTATTTGTCATATTTATTTGTGTTTAAACAAGTATATATTACTAATACGTATATACACCCACAGGTGATATACCTAAAGCGTTACAGTTTATAAATATCTATTACATTTATTAAACTAAATCCAGACTCAACAGTTATATATTATATTCAATGATAGTGAAGTATTGTATGAATATAGTTAATTATATTATAATAATATTTAAAATAATAATTTATATAAATAATTGATAAATTATAACTTTATTTATTATAAAAATATTTGCCTACAGTGCAAACATTAAATATTTTCGAATAATCAACAAATCTTTTTATAAGTAATAACAAGTATATATATATGAAATACATCGTCACAATATTGGATAGATTGAAATAAATTATAATATATTATATATATTAGATGAACTCTAGATAAAATACAGGTGGTGGTGTGATCATAATGCATTACACTTTCATCTCATCAGGACGGGGAGTGGGGGGAGGTTTAGTGAAAAGGGCAGTCCAGGGGTACACCCTTGTCACATTCACCCATGGGTGAATGTAAACATTTATATTTAGGAATTGAAACAACCGTCTTCGTGACACAAATCGCACGATTATAGTAATGTAATAGTGACATAACTCCGTCAGGGGAGGGGGTGTGGCCTATACGGGGGGCGTGTCCTACTTTAGTTCCTGCCATAGATTTGTATGTTACCGGTATACTATAAAGCTATGATTCCTACGCAGGGGGAGGCGTGCGTTCACGTTCCAGGTGCGAATGTTACTAAGAGTGGTGTTCAGCTTATCGCCCCAGATCAGACGGTCGGATTTAGTGTCTACGGATAGCTAGTGTCTGTCAAAGGCGGTGGAGGTGTCAAAGAGTGGTATTAGTGGTGTCAGAGAGTGGTGGATAGTGTCATTGGTGGTGTCAGTTTTATAGAGTTGTATTAGTGTTAAATAGTTGTGTTAGTTCTAGTGGTGGATAGTGTTATTAGTGGTGTCAGAGAGTGGTTTCAATGTCAATTTCGGAGTGTGATTGTGGTGTACAATATAATATAATATATAATGACATTATTTATAACAATAAAGTTAGTTTATACAAATAAGAAGCGGTGAATAGTATCAGATACTGGTAATAGTGGTGCCCGTGTTGAAAAGTGGTATTATTAGTGTAAAATAAAGTATCATATATATATATATATCGATATAATTATAAATTAATGACATATAAAAAACATAAAAATTAGTAACATCTAAAATTAAAGTTATGTTATAAAGATGAAAAATAGGCTTAATGATAGAATTATATTCATTATCTTAGATATCATTATACTAATAGATGTTAATCAATAATGTAATTGATTAATATTTCAATATTTAACGACATATATTAAATATCAATTTCTATATTTGATAATACATGTTAAACGAGTTACAATAATTAAATATGGATTCTTACCTCAGTACACATTAATACATAAGAATTTAGAGGTCACCTTATAATATAATACGCTATTACTATACATGTTACCTGCGTGACCTCTACAATATATTAATCAAGAACATGGGCATATGATGATACGTTTTTAGTTTACACTTGAATGATGTAAGCGTAATGCATCATGGTTCAAGAGTACATATAAGAATTTAATATACAAATTAATACAAAAACTCGTTTTTAAATGATTTTCAATAGTTTGTGTAAATGATATCAATATAATTATATTAAAATATAATATAATGTAATCATTTTTTAATATTTAGAATATGTAGTTCAATATATAAGTTCGTTCAATTTAAATCAAATTTATAAATAATTTTATAATGTTATTAAAATATAATACAAATATAATTGAAAAATATGAATACATTTTTTTTTACAAATAAATAAATATTTCTGATATATTTGATTCAAAGATTGAAATATAATTAAATAAACTACTGGAATTTACCTATTTCTGAGTATAAAAATGACATGTATTGATATAGCTAGCAGACATAAAGTCATTGGTACTAAATAGGTTACCTATAATGATATGTATGATACATTAACCTTTGTACTATATAGGCTATATTGAGTGACCTCTATGAGTTATTAACCTTGAACTACAGAGGTCCCCATTAGAAGATGGCATCATAGTAGTGGTCAGAGATTGGCGGACAGGGTTTTGTTTCTCAGATATAGTCTCATGTTTCTTAAATGTAGTTCAAAGGTGAGGGGTTGAATGCAGATATCACGAGCAATCGGATGCACTTTATTTGTAGTGCAGTTCTTCAGGATGATGCCGATTATTCAGGATGATGCTGTTACTGTATGGGATGTGATTTGTATTGTGTTATGCTATAACAAGAACAATGTATAATTAAATTGAGTTTAACAAGGTTTCTTAAAATATTCCATTTCCTTATGCTTATAGCTTAAATGAATTAAAATATTCAAAAGTGTTGTTAAAAATAGTAATATACCATAGGGAATATGTAATGATATATATATATATATAACATGATAATTACAGACAATGTTTTATAAAATAATCTAAGATATCCATATATTATATATGCATGTAGCATTATATACTTACACTCTATAATGTGTATATACATACACTTATTCCTATCGGCAATATAAATATCAGCACATGCAACTATAATTAACATACTATAAAGTGGATATTATATACAAAGTAATATCTTTGATATATATTTTATATATAATATATATATAATATATATATATATATATATTTATTTATTTATTTAAATCAGACATGAAATACAGAGGTCCATAGTAAATAAACGAAAATTATAAAATAATAAACTAAAAAAAAAAAACAATTAATCTAAGAAACGAAATTTAAAATACTATACAAACAATGAATTATACCACATGGTAAATAATTGCGATGGGAACACAATATTATATTCATATAATTGAATAATTAGTGAATTACACGATAATTGTATTCGTTTATATAGCGAATAATATGACTTGCGTAATTTAACAGTTAAATTATTAACATAATCGTTAAAAAACATTAAAGATGCACTATTTCTACGTCTGTAGTTCATAACAATACGATAAGCATTATTATAAGCATATATATATATATATATATATATATATATATATATATATATATATATATATAGTCGTAATATAACCAGTTGGTGGACAATGCAAAATATAATCATTTGGTAACCATTTTTTATAAGATAGCCATGAAGGTGAAAATTTACATACTAATTAATTATGATATACTCTTTGAATATATCTAATTATTTTTTCAAAATAATGAATAATAAAATATATATAAAAATATTGTCTACCAAATAAAAATTATGTATAAGCTAACTCTTTTGTTGACAATATTAAGGTATGCATAAAATAATTATTTTGTGGACAATCTGAATTTTAAAGGTTTCGCTCCAACTTTATTATTTTCTGATATATATGTTCTATAATTAATGACAAATGTCATGACCTTTTTATATTTATACCCTATGGATTTATACATATTAAATTAAATTCGTATATTCAATATAATATTGGATAAATTAAACTATTTTACCTTTTCTATCAATCACGAACATATTATATATGGTTAGTTATATTTAAAAATAACTATATATTATTTATATCATATAATATCTTCATTATATAAAATAAATATGTCTTTTATTTTTATATTATGTTTATATAAGAATTTTTCGGATAATTTAAAAAGCACATGTCACATTTTAATAATTATATTATAATTATTATTATTAAATAATATGTAAGCATAATTATAATATATATTAGATAAATTACTTAGATATAAAAACGGGCTCTATTATAGAATCTATACAAACTAATGTAAATTTTATTTCAAAATAAAAATATGAAATTTTAATTATGAAAATGTATCATATAGTTGGTATTATGATAGCATAAGTTAACTTTAATTATCAAGTATCAATAGATTATTATATTCTTGTGTTTATTTATTAAAATATACATTTTAACATGCATTTTATATTAAAATGAAACTATTGAAATAAGTATAATTATTGATAAATATTATTAATTGAATATATGGATTATGGTCAAAAGCTTCGCGTATTAAATTAGTGGTTCTACAATAGCTTATGATTGGTCATTATAATTAGCGTATGTTTATTTATAGACTATCATACATGCAACGGCTTATAATTACCATATATTTATATATGTGTGTTTTATAAGCTCACTCGGGATGTAATCATTTACAGTAATGCAGCTAAAAAAACCTAAACAATATTAAAATTAACCCAACCAAATCAAACCAAACAAGTGAAAATAACTAAAACTATAAATATTAATGTTTCAACAAACAAGCATACGCTATTGTAAATTCAGTAATTCGAATAAACAATTTTGCGGGCGTTCAAATCGCGCATCAATCGCGAAGCTTTTGACCAGGTACCGAATATATATATATATATATATATTCAGGCCGCCGATATAATTAAGAGTTCAATTTGGGCGGTCTTACTAATATATAAGAGCCGCCCAATTAATAAATATATGTCACTAAAGTAAATATGTTACGCTTGATTTCACACGCTAAAATATTCCATACGAGTAACATACATAAACTGCTTTTGTGTATTATATCATATTAAACAAATCCACAAATATATCTTATAATTATATGTATAATAATATAATCCATATATATATATATCTATAGTTATCCGTTATAGTAATTGTACAATTAAATATTTGTTAATAAATTTGATTTTTTATTATATTTTAATTTATTTAACTATTAGAAATCATTCGATTATTATTCGAATATGTTACGTACACATGAGATCGATATAGTTTTAGAATGTCTGTTTAATTTCAAGTAGAACCAATATATTATATATGTATAATATAATCCATCAATATGTTATCCATTATAGTACCTTATAATTTCTAATAGTACAAATTGAAATTTAATAAAAAATAAAATATTTAATTGTACAGTTGGTACCTGGTCAAAAGCTTCGCGATTGATGCGCAATTTGAATGCCCGCAAAATTGTTTATTCGAATTAGTGAATTTACAATAGCGTATGAATCATACGCCGTATGATTGTTTGTACAAACATTAATATTTTTAGTTTTAGTTATTTTCACTTGTTTGGTTTGGTTTTGTTGGGTTTATTTTTAATATTGCTAGGTTTTTTTAGCTGCATTACATCCCGAGTGAGCCTATAAAACACACACACATGTTAATGATAAGCCGTTGCATGTATGATAGTCTATAAATAGACATACGCTAATTATAATGGCCAATCATAAGCTATTGTAAATTCACTAATTCACATAAACAATTTTGCGGGCATTCAAATTGCTCATCAATCGCGAAGCTTTTGACCATAATCCGTACAGTTACTATTAATATTATTATACATGTATAATATATATGTATATAATTATAATATATATTTGTGTTAATATGATAATACACATAAACAACGTATGTATGTTACTCATATGGAATATTTTAGCGTGTGAAAGCGTAACATATATTTACATCGATGGGCGGCTCTTAAATATATCGGTGGTCTGCTTCTCCTGTATCCATATATATTATATGATTATTATAATACCATATCATATTAAATATTGTTAACAATATAATAGTTATACATTATGAAAAATATACAATCAGCATTAGTTAATATAGAAATAAAAGTAATTTAATAAATATAGTTTTAAATAAAATTGCCGTTTGTCCGTTCTAACCAAACAGGGTAGTTTATTTGTAATCTTCGGCGAAAACCATTTTAACATACTTATGTATATTTATAATATGATATTATAATTCATATATTTATTAATATTATAGTAATAAATTATTAATATTTTAAAGTATTAAATAATACTATAATTACTTAATATACTATATTTATTGCTTATAGAAAACTGAAAATTCCAATTATGAAATAACTGCTATACTAATACCGTACACAAAAATATTAATACTACTACTTTAATCCCATGAATACTTTTTTAATATTCTAATCTAAATATTCAAATTGTTTACATCACTACATAATATATATGATGTTAAACACTATTATATAATACATATATATGTAATATTTAAATAATAATTCACTGATAATGCATATTGTATAATTATTTTACATTTGTACGGTATTATCAAAGATTTTCCGAAGGAAAGATATAACACTTACGCGAAATCCTGTAATTCGAATTTGTATACAAAATACCCCAGTGCCACCTAGGAACTATGTGTTGTTTATAATGTAAATTCGTATTTAACTATACACTTTTAAAATGTTAAATAATATGCTTTAAATTAATATTTATATGATGAAAACTAAGTGTTCATTACTAATATATAACAAACAAATATGATATGTATGTTTTAAATACTATAAGTATATATTTAGTGAGTAAAAGCTAATTTATATTGCATGTAATTTAATAGAGCAATGAAAACATTGTTGTATGCAAACAGAGCCGAACCTAAATCTATTTCAGTGATTTCGATACTACTGCTAGCAGCGGTTGGGGATATTACTAAATTCCGTTGCATGCATAGGGAGTATTATATCTTTGCTTCGCAAAATCTTTGGTATTATTATCTCGCAGTTTATATTAATACTGTATTGGTATTTAGTAGTTTATAATTCCACATTTACAATTACATATGTATTCTTTATCATTTGTAAATTTCTTCTTAATTATATCTGTTAATTTCACTGTTTAGAGTAGTATAACGCTAAAATTAAAACTTATAAATATCGTAATATATATATTTAATCTATAATATAATATATAATTAACTTTATGATAATAATCTTTTAGAATCAAGTGCAAAACAGAACAGGAGTTATCGAATGGTTTTTATTTAATTATATAATCAATGATATGTGTAATATAATAAAAAATAATTAGTTAAATAATAGAATACCAATAATATCGTGTTAAGTAATTTTGTGGCGAATGATCTCGTGTGAAATGATAATATATATAAATAATTATTTATAAATAGTAGAATTTAAACTACACACGAAATCACCAATCCGTATAATATCATTCCCCATGAAATCACTTCGCACGAGAACACTGGTTACAAAATAATAATATATAATTAATAAACTAATTGTATATAATTATTTAACATCCAATATTCAAATTTTAGATAATAAAATTGTTCATATTAATATCAAAGATTTTTCTAATGAAAGATAGAACACTCAATCGTGTAATTAAATTTTGTATACAAAAACCAACATCACCACATATATAGGTCATTTTTTGGAACTATGTGTTGTTTATAATATAAATTTGTATCAAACTATGCACTTTTAAAATGAAAAATAATATGCTTTTAATTATTATTTTATTAAGTGTTTATTGCTAATATATAGAACTAGGATATGTTGGTTTTAAATCCTATAAATATCTATGTGGCAAGTAAAAGCTAATTTATATTGCAAGTCATTTAATAAGAGTAATGAAAACATTGTAGTATGCAAATTGCGGCAAATCTAAATCGATTTCGATACTGCTGCTAGAAGCGGGATGTATGAATACTAATCATGTTGCGTAGGTAGCGAGTGTTATATCTTTGATTCGCCAAATCTTTGTTAATATCTTTTAAATTATATTATATTTTAGACATGTCAATAATATTTATTTATTAACATTTTGTAATTGAAAATAATAATATTTTAATTAATAATTATTTACATGGTATTTATTTTATTGGTATTGGTGTATTTTTGTATTATTATAAATTTATTAATTTATTTTCAATAATTTAATATTACTTTATTTATTTTGTAATCAGTAGTATCCAATACATATTTTTATGTACAAACATGTACATACAAATATTAAATATGTTTAATAATATGGAATATAATATATAAGATAAAAATATATAATTAATTGCAGGTGATTAATAATTACATTTAAGAAAAGTCTTTTTGGAGTCAAAACAAAAGTGATGTTGGAATATAATACAAATTTGATTGCTGCCGGTATTCAAGGCATACTAATTGAACATGTAGGATAGCAAACTTATGCAATGGTTTGTATTTTAAATTATATAAATTACCTATTTAATCAATTAAATTAATACAGAATGTTGTAAATTTATTTTAAGAATTTTTATAATCAAATTAAAGAGAAATTACTCTAAAGCTATGCCAGTTAAATCACTAAAGATCATGAAGATCCAGAATTCAATAATATTATAACTAAAATCCATGATGGTCAAGACATTATTAAAAAAGATCCTTTATTTAAACATGTTAGTAATTCATTATTAGTATTTATATAAAATAAAAGTTTATTTATATATTTGTTTTAAATATATGTATATTCATTATTTGTTATTAAAATATCATATTCAATTATATATCTAATCAAATGTATTATTCTATTTATTATTCTGTATTATTTCTTTATTAATTTTATTTAATATATATTCATTATTTTTTATTATAATAATATATAATCTTTATAGAATTGATTTAGGAAATTTATTATTAAAGCTTGATTTATCAAATAATATATTTTGATATATAAAAGTAATGATCAGGATTCTATTCTAGAAATCGACTATATGATAAAGTTTGTAACATTTATATATTATCGATTTCAAAATATCAAATTAATGATTAATATTTATAAAATTTTGCTTTGATTAAAAATTGTTCAATTTATTTAATATCTATTAAAAAATTCAAATTTATATACATATGATATTCAAATCGCCATATGACATATTCCATGTAACCTGTAACATTTAATTGTTGATATCCTATCTCATTTCTACACCAACTATTACCTACCTCACTTAATCTCCGTTCACAATCTATAAGCCTCCATTCCAGTAATTGCTTGTATTTGATTTTCGTATTTGATAAAAACTATATATATGAATTTAATTTATATTTTATGTATAAGTGTTATAAATTATAACTTATTATATCCCAAGCAACCAGTATATTGTTTACAGTTTTTTATCATATCGATTTTCTTTAGATATCAAATAAATTTTAATTAATAGATTTCAATTAATTATTATGCAATCTGGTATAGAGATAGGGATTATTATTTTATGATTTAATATTTAATGTGTTAATATTTGTATTTATATTTGATTCTTTAAGAAAAATGTGTATAATATATTAATTTAATTAACTCACTCTTCGGCTTTCCCAATCCACTCCTCGCTATCTACATTATACTTCTTCAATTTTATCCATGATAAATCTTGCTCCTACAGGATTTTATATACCTATTATTTTAATTATTTAAACAACTAATCTTCCCTTACCGTATACTTATATAATTAACCTATAAATCTGATATATTCAATATATATCAATCACTAACCATGTAATATCTTTATATATATACCAAAGATTTTCCAAAGGAAAGATATAACACTTACGCGAAATCGTGTTATTCGAATTTGTATACAAAATACCCCAGTGCCACTTATAGCGGGTTACTTTTAGGAACTATGTGTTGTTTATACAATTTTAAAATGTTAAATAATATGCTTTAAATTAATATTTATATGATGAAAACTAAGTGTTCATTACTAACATATAACAAACAAATATGATATGTATGTTTTAAATTCTATAAGTATATATTTAGTAAGTAAAAGCTAATTTATATTGCATGTAATTTAATAGAACAATGAAAACATTGTTGTATGCAAATAGAGCCGAACATAAATCTATTTCAGTGATTTCGTTACTACTGCTAGCAGCGGCAGGGGATATTACTAAATTACGTTGCATGCATAGGGAGTGTTATATCTTTGCTTCGCAAAATTTTTGTATATACTCTATATTTTATTTTATTTACTTACAATTTCTACTACATACTTTATATATCTATTTAAAGTCTACAATTTCTATTACGTAATCCAATTTCATGTATTTTATTTTTAATATCAGTAAATTATAATAAATATAATTAATTTCATATTCAATGGATTATTGTTTATATTTATTTTTTAAATAACTTTTGCTCAAATACTATAGTGAATATATTATATGAATTCAATTGAATTTAATTTATTTATTTGCTACAGTTATTGACTACACCGGCTACGTTATTGACTTTGAAATTATGTGGAGATTATTGTGTTTACAAGAAAGCAAAATATGAAGGTTCATATATTATATATATATATATATTAAATCTGGGTATATAAATTTATAATATATAAAAATAATTATACAGGATTAAAATAAAGATTTTTTTATTGAACAAGTATAGCCCCATATGTAAAAAAAGTTGAAAAGTTTTCATAATATGATTTAGTCTCGATGTTCAAAGGTATAAAAGTTGAATTAATTTGTATTATATTTTATTAATTATATTTTAATATTCTAGAACAATTTGCTGTAACAATAGCAGTATGAACATTTAACTTTGGAATGCAGGCCTATTTAGCTGCATTTGATGGGTTGCTAGGATATTCATTATAATCGGTTGCAGAATATGCAGTACAACAAGACAGATTACGATGCTTGGATGCTACAAAGGTGAAGAAGAAGATGAAACATCAAGAAAATTCATATGCTGCAGGATGTGCAAACATATAATTAAAATAAATTGTATATGTATAATTATATTTTTAATATCATTTATAAATATAATATATACATTAGTAACTATATATAGTGTAAAAATTAATTTTTAAAAAACTTTAAACTTGATTTAGTCAGAATAATTATTTTGTATATCTCATTAACTACATATTGAATATTTTTTCTTTAAATTTCACAATAATAATAAATGAACAGTATAAATTATTATTTCTATATATATGTAGTAAATTAGTGATACATTTTTATTTTATTTGTTAATCATTATTTAAAATAAATATTTATAATAAGATTGTTAAATAATTATTACAAAAACTTTAATATTATAAGTGGATACATTTTGAAAAGATGTTATTTTACATGTAACTAATGAATAGTACCTTTAAACACATATCAATAAACATTTTCTATATAGTATTACTTATTGAAATATATAAGTTTATTAATTTAAATAAAATATATACATGTTGAAAATGAGAAAAATATGTATATTCCACAAATATTTAAAAGTAGCATTGTATAAAATATGGTCTTGTATAGTGTTACGAAATATTATTAAAAAATAAATTGAATCTGTATGCAGATTTAGTGAGAATTTAATACAAAATAAATAATTAATTGATCATCAAAACATTGTTAACCTGAAATGAAAATGGTTTTATATTAGTTTATTACACATAAAGTAAGAACACAGTTGTTTTCGAAACAAGATATATATAATATTAATTAATTAATAAATAATTATAATTGAAGAAAATCAGATTCACTTTATAAGTACGAATTGTGAAGATTTATGGAAATATAATTAATTAAAAGAATTGATAGAATAGCTTCCATTATGGTACATCTGCACCTACATATATAAAATATTAATAGTTAATAGAATTTTATTTGTTTTATATATATGATATGTATGCTAAGTATATAATGAATATGCTTTACAATAATTTCTAGTAAATAGTAAAATTATTATTATTATTTATATTAAAAAATATACCTCCTGAGGGCATCGTAACCAGACCTTCTGTGTTGCATACAACAATCTAATCACTATACTACCAAACCAGTTTTATTAATTATATATAATTACTTATAGTAGTATTAGATTTGATTTAATTATAAATAGAATTAGAATATAATTATATTTCACAAATTTAATAAAGTATTGATAAATTATAGAATTATTCTAAGAATACAAAATAATAGTATGATTATTATTATATATATAGTATTATACTAAGTATATAATATGATAGTTATTAATTATATAATATAAATCGAAAATTATGATGAATAATAACAACTTATTTGAATTTTTTTAAATGCTCAAAATAACCCTACAAAAATATTTTGAAAGGCTTTTCAAAATAAGCTATGTTGAAAGTTGGCACATATTAACTGGTCCAGGGGCTGGTTGCTCTGAGATTGGCCAGAGACAATCCCAACAAGGACAAACCTTATTTATAGATATTATTGGGTTACTCTGGGATTTTGTAAACATATCTTATCCGAGATCAAGCTCAGCAATATTTCTATATTCCTAATCCTTATTTCATTTTTGAATGTTTAAAAATATTCAAAATATAATTATGTACCTAAGTTAAATATTACTTAATTATAATTCGATTATTTAAAGGATGTACATAAGAATTCTATATAGTTTCGGAAAGCCCATTTAATTTCAAGTATAATCAATAGATAATTAAATGTCTATTATCATAATAGCAGCATAATAATTATGCTTATATTAATTTGTCATGCTCTTATAAGTCTATTAAGCAATTAATAGCAGCATAATAATTGCATAATAGACTTTTAATAGCACCATAATTATTATAATAGCATGACAAATTATCATAATAGCAGCATAATAATTATGCTTATATTAATTTTTCATGCTCTTATAAGTCTATTATCATAATAGATTATCATAATAATTATGCAATTAATAGCAGCATAATAATTGCATAATAGACTTTTAATAGCACCATCATTATTATAATAGCATGACAAATGAATAGCAGCATAATATAATATTATTAAATATTTAATATTATATTATTTAATAAATATACATTTACAACACAATGTAAACATTCGAGGCTATTATATATATGCTATTATGATAATAATTATCACATAATTAAATTATTATGAGGCTATAATTGTTACCTGGGTTAATTAATTATACTATCATATAGTTTATAATATAAGTACAATTATATAATCAATTCAATATCGAAATAATATTTGTTGAATATTTTATATAATTATAATAGTTTTAAACTAAGTTTATATAATTATAATAATTATAATAAGTATTACTAAGTAATACTATTACTAAGTAATACTATTACTTAAAGTAAATATTAATACAATTTATGTTATTCAGTTGCATACTATTAATTATAATATTACAATTATACAGGATATCTATATAGTTTCTAGATATAATAAATACTATTTGTATGATATGATAACAAAATAAGTACAATTTTATATGAAAAATAATTCTATTCTAATTATATTTATAATTAAACCAAAACTAATACTACTATTAGTAATTATACATAATTAATAAAATCCTATAGGTAGTATAGTGGTTAGATTGCTGTATGCAATGCAGAAGGTCTGGCTACGATGCCCTCAGGTGGTATATTTTTTATTTTATAATATATATTTTTTTAATATAAATAATAATACTATTTAACCTATTTACTATTTACCCTATTTACACTATTTAGGCTATTTACTAGACATTATTTTAAAGTCTTTTACAAGAAAAAGCATATTCATTATATAATTAGCATACTTATCATATATAAAACAAAACATAAAACAAATAAAATTCCATTCAATATTAATATTATTATTTAATATTTTATTATCATATCTATTAAAAATATTATATATTATGAAATATATTTAACTAGAAATTATTTCGAAACACTAAGTGTGTTCATTATTATATTTTATATTATGTATAAATATATATATATATAGTATAGGATTATATAGAACCCATATTTCATATTTTAATATTTGATCCTATGTATTATAAATTTAATAAGGACACCTATTTGTTATCCTAAGTACCATCAAATTGTCCAAGTTTTATACAAATATATTTTGAGAGCTACTCGAATGTCCGACGCGAATAAAATTAGCTAAAAATTCCCAGAACAACCCATCCTCTATCTAACCTAGGCTATTTTTTTTGCTGTAATATATGTATTTTTGTCCAGAACAACCCGATTTACTGAGAATTATCCAGAGATTGTCTCTGGATAGTGATAGGAAATATTTTATTTCCAGAGTAACCGGCTCCTGATTATTAAGTATAATAAATCCATTAGTTTATACACAATATTATATTTGAAAGAAGGAGAGGATAATAATGCTGAGATTTATTGTGAACAATAGCCATGTCGAAATATGTGACATTATATATATATATATAATAATTAGGGATGTGTATAAGATGTACAGATAATTCTGTATCGGACTGTGTCACAGTCTATAGGCTACAATAATAAGTTTGGCGAATATAAATTCCTATTAAATAATAGCTTGGTATCTATATTTAGAGCGCTAACATTATATATATATATCTTTGGTAGGAATACATATGTGTAGAAGGCACATGGATATATATATATATAAATATAGATTATAATAATAAGTAGTTATATATATATGTAAGCATATAACACCCCCTTTATACATTTATATCTACAAGTCAATAATAAAAGTGGGGATCGTACATTATTGTTAGATCAACGCAGCGCTACGGTTGACGAGGTTTGATTATCTAGATCAGGACCGGGTGTCAACGGACTAGTTGTGAGTGCGATATCCCTGGGATGAGAATGTAATGACACACTACGGAGAGGAATAACTACATCTGAACCGAGTATCGGTGGAGTAGAGGGTAGGGCAAGAGGTCTTGAGTGATTATCTGATGCATCTCGGTGTGTTGGTACTACCTCCTGACAGGGCGTCGACGGGGAAGTAAGGCGGATATCTCATAGATTTCTCCCGAAGGTAGAACAATCCATACTGCGGATGTTGTAACTCCGAAGTTTCATAGCTGGCTTCCATGTCTTTGATATGTGGTCACGCTGGTGAATGTTTGTGAGGGGTGTTATGTTGGACAGGTACAATGAGTCTTGTTTTTTACTAGTGTCGTGTGGTTGACATATTGGATGATAATTTATTCTCATTCGACAAGTCTACGGGGTAGGTGCTAGGTAAAGGGTTTGCTAACTTGTGGCTGTAGAGCAGTTCGGTGGGGCTTTGTGTCGATAATTACTGGTTTAGATCATAGTAGAAGTTTCGACATCTGGAAGTTCTCAGAGATCTTCAAGCTCTGCATGGTTCCTCGGCTAGGCCGTTACTTAGGAAGTGGTATGCCTGCTTGTCCTGTGGTTGAATCCCCATTCGGATGCAAATATTCGGAACGCTTGTGACGAATATAGTCCTCCGTTGTCGCTAAGTAACCGGTCTAGGATACCATGTTTTAGATGATCTACAATGGTTGCGCTGGTGCACTCATAGTGTATATGAATGGGAATTGAGTATAAAAATCAAATATAATGAGGTACGTGATATTGTTATAGTGGACAAAATGTATACTTAGGTATTGCCATGAGTGCGTCAGTGTGTCATATGGCAATAGAGGTTACTTATACAGAAGAAATTAAGGCTTGAAGGGTTTCGTCTCCCGTTTCTAATTTTAAATATTCTATCTTCTGTGTCCCAAACGTCAATGGCTTATCTGGACATCAAGGTCTATGTGTTCACTGGCATCTGTAGGTGAAAATCTATCCGTAGCTCTATTCCTGGCTTTAAAAATATTAGCGTGAAATCTTACTGCTGCACTCGTAGTAGCATTTTTTGGACTCGGGGTTGGTGCTGTGAAGAAATATTTCTGGGTGATCATCAGGGATGGGGTCAAATACGTATTTATATTTTGATTTGAATAATTATTCAGTGATGTATTTGTATTTGAGTGTCGTATTTCGTGTATTTGATCAAATATAGTTTCAAATACACTTTTAAAAATATTTTAATTTAATAATTTAATAGAATGTAGAATTTAAACAATTAATTTATGAATGTAAAAAAATTAACAAAATATTTACCATTTATATTAAAGAATACATTTATTAAATAATACAAATAATATAATAGAACAATAATTTTATGAATACTATATAAATAAATTAATATTCTATATAGAATATGTATGTGTTATAAATTATAACTTATAATATCCCAAGCAATCAGTCTATTGTTTACAGTTTTTTATTTTATTGATTTTCTTTAGGAATTAAATATATTAAAATAGATTTCAATTAATTATTATGCAATCTGGTATAGAGATAGGAATTATTATTTTATGATTTAATATTTGTATTTTATATTTATATTAGATTCTCTCTCTAGAACTCATATATTATTTATCCATTCATTACTCTAATTCTACGTCTTCTCCTTAATATTTAAAAATTATACCACCTATCTACATTGCTTTAATTAACCTATTAATATCATATATCCAATACATATCAATCACTAACTATGCAATGTCTATATATATATATAATCTAGGGATAAGGATTATTATTTTATATAAAATATAATCATATGATTTAAAATATGATTAAATCAAATGATTTAATATTTAATGTGTTAATATTTGTATTTTGTATTTGTATTTGATATATATTTGTATAAAAATGTAATAAATATTTGTATTTATATTTGTATTTGATAAAGTGTATTTGACCCCAACCCTGGTGATCATCTGCACTTGTGGTCAGACTTAATAATGTGAAACCATTCGATTCCGAATATTACGGCTTACATTTATTTTTCGATATATACATAACGAGTCTCAGCGGGGCTGAATATCTTAGATGCGAAGGTGATGGGGATTTCGTCTTGTTGGATGGATGTAGGAGGATGGCGTCAAAGTAATTGTATGAAGCGTCTACTTGAATTGTTATCTTCTTCTTTGTCGCATAATATGATAGAGTAGTATATTTATTCTTCCATGTTATTGAATATATTAGGTATTAGACATCTTTTTTAAGAAGTTAACATAGAAGTATCGTAAGGTGTGACAGTTCTTTATTAAAGGGCCACATGTATTTCGCGATAACTATGAATTATAATTCATAGGTATCGCGTAATAATTATGATAATGATAATTATCAATGGCTTGCGGAGAATCTTGTGAGGTTATCTGTTGAATTAACTTATCACACTTGGGGTCGGTATGTACGCCATCATTGTTGAAGAGGAGATCATTAGTCATATATATATATATATATATATATATATATATATATATATATATATATATATATGCATGGATATTTGTGTATACATATAATATATTATATAAAATTATTATATATATATATAAATTGTTGTTATGTATTAATCACTGTCTAAGTTGTGTAATACTAATATATTACACTGTTAAGTTGTGTGTATATATGGGAGTAAAATGTCAAGGCTTATTTACGTTAATTGGTTAGACTTATTCTTCAAGAGATTATATATAGCGGACCACCGCAGATGTCTGAGCGTGGGGCAGTAATGCGAGACGGCAGAAACGTACATTGTACGTGCGTCGTGATACCAGGCACTAGGTGTATATGCGCTGATATTACGTAGATGTACAATATCGACGCATATATATAAATAAAATATATAACATCCCCTCTTCTCCCTATTGGTTATCGAAGAGGGGTTGGGGTCATTCCCTCTTCTCACGTATGGAAGAAGGATATCATGTTGGAGGTGGCCATGGGGATGGCAATACATGCATTGTGTATGGTGCTGTATGGCATCACGGATGGTGGGGGTGATGATGAGGGGGTCACGGATATTGTGGGTGAGATCGAGAGGGTCACGGGTGACGTTGAGAACATATCGGGTATTATGTGTGATGTCGGATGCGTCACAGATGTCGTGGGTGACAGCGGGGGCGTAGCGAATATGTACCTGATATAGTGGGCAAGGGCGAAAGCGTACCGGATGTCGTGGGTAGTGGCTGGGGTGTCACGGAGGTCATGAGTGACGGCGAGGGTGTACAGGATATCATACCGGATGTAGTGGGCAATGGCGAGGACGTAAATAAAATGTTAAACAACATTTTCAGCTCATCTAGCCGATCTTCATTGTGCCAATCGAAGGAAGGAGTTGGTGTAGGGTTCATGATTGTTTATAGTCATTGGGCGTGGGGGTAGATGTTTCCTAACGTGCTCTCACTGGTTGACGTGGCAGGATGATATTCATTGGACGTGAGGTTGGACGCTTATTGATGTTACGTCAAGGCTTATGTATGTTTATTGGTTATACTTATTCTTCAAGTGATTATACATAGCGGCGGTCCGCTATATATACACAGCCGTCTGCGCGTGGGGGGGTCATGCGAGATGGTAGGAATGTACGTGCATTATGATACCAGGCACTATGCGTATATTCGCTGATATCACGTAGATGTACAATATCGTCGCATATAAATAAATACAATATATAACAATAAGTACAAGGCATTACCTGTTAATATTTAATACATTCAATAATATAATAATCTAAAAATGTTGTTAATATATATGTTATTACATATAAAGGTTAATATATATATAGGATGATACGGATGGTAGGTAAAAATTAAATGGCAACATTACGTGGCGCTATTATTTATATTATATATTATAACAGCACAAGGCGTGCTTGTTAAAAAAACGGAAGAATAAAACTAAACAAAATAAATCAAACAACCCACAAATATCAATACGCAAATAGGATGTTACTCGTATGTTTAAATATCATATATATATATTAATACGAATGGTTTATAAATATATTTTTCAAAAGGAATTATTCCATATATACATGTTTCTCATAAAGATTTTATTTTCAGTTTTAGTGGTACATTATACGCTCTTAGAGCGTATAATGAATTAGATTGACATACACCTTGGCCACATTTGTGACATTTGATATTTATAGTTATTTAATGTTTGCCTAACGTCCGTATTCCCATGTATATAATATATATATAGTGGAAGTATATAGTAGTAATTATATTAAAAATGTAAATAAATATAAGGTTGTATACAAATTAAAAAAAAGTATGACAATTTTGTATATCTTATTTAATAAGTTATTATATATTATAAATTATAATTTATAATATAATATATATTATATAATATACCTGGTACTAGGTTAAATATCGTGATTTTTTTAATACTCTATGATATAGTCTATTATAGGAATTATCTTAAAGCAGGCCGCCGATTGTTATTATAATAATGTCAGAGTTCATTATAATGCAGCTAAAAAATACAGAAAAATAAAACAAAACCAAATAAATTAAACAACCCCAAAATAAAAATTGAACTCTAACAATATAATAATAATAATCGGCGGCCTTCTTTGATATTAACGTATCAGACTATATGATAGACTATATCACTGATAGAGTCTATGTCCGTAACATGTTTATTCGAATTATTTAAATTACACGAGTATTCTTATAATATTATATTAATTATATAATGACATGAATACTATATATTTATGTAATTACTAATTCGTATAATGAAGTATGTGGGCTTTTAGTGTGTTGATTATTTTTAAACTATATTTTGACTATAATCATTATAATATAATAATGATTATAATAATAATTATAATAATCCTATTATGCAATGTTATATTTAATTAGTATATTGAATATAACTATCCATATAAAGTTTACAATAACAACTAATAGTATGTGTACTATTAGAAACTACTATTGGTAAAACCCAATTCAATTAAATTAATTATTAATAGAATATTTAAAAATGTTACCTGGTAAAATTTAAAATCTTACATTTTTTTTCTTACACGATAAATTACTTAATAAATTACTTAATACACATGATTATGAATGTATATAATTATATATTTAATTCACAATTACAAATTATTCTATATATTTAAATAGTAAGTATATATTTAACAATGTTAATATATATTTTAAAATTATTAAATTTTAAATATTAAATTGATAAAAATACTTGTATTACCTTAGTATTTATAAATATTTATATTTTAATACACATGATCCACATGATTATGGATATATATAATTATATATTGAATACACAATTAAACATTATTCTATTTAAATGTTAAGTATATATTTAATCATAATCTTAATATATATTTTAAGATTATTAAATTTTAAATATTAAATTTTAAATTAATAAAAATACTTGTATTACCTTAGTATTTATGAATCATTCCATTTATTATTTCAAAATATAATAAAAATAAATAATAAATTAATTAAAATGTATATTTTTTATTAATATAATATTTTATTTTTTTATTTTATATATATGATCCATATGTAATATAAAGTCTAAATCCATCAATTCCCTATAGACATATATCCAACAATACTACGTATTTCATTGAAAATGGTGTGTCTACTAAACAGTTATTTTTATGGATCCAATATATATAGAGTGAAAATTCAATCATTATTTAAACTTACCCATTCTATTGATTTTTAAATTATTAATAAATAATATACAACTTTATTTCCTATATATTAATTATATAATTTTATTATAAGTCAAATTTATACCAAAAGTGATACATTATTGCCCTAAACTATTTGGTGGACACGAAATTGTCCTCCAAATAATCATGTCTACCAAATGATTAATATTATGCAAGAAATGTCAACCAAATCTGGTATGTTCATATATATATATATATATATATATATAGATATTTACATGTAACTATAGTATGCTATACTCATAGTGGTATAACATATATGTGTTACCTTAATGAATTAATCGTTTGGGTACTTCCAAAAGCAGATACGCCCATTCTTCAAGATGCACCATCTTCTGCTACTTCATCAAACATCGTCTACAGGGAAAGGGAGGCACATGATTGACAGATGAAATTAGCGCAACGATAATTTATAATATATATATACAAATAATGTAAACATAGAGTACACAAATAATTATTCAATGGAATATATGTTACCGATACTTAATTCAATAGGCCACTTACGTTTATTGAATAGAAATTTATTATCGGATCTAAAAAATACACTAGATTTTATATAAAAATATTGTTTACATTCCGAACTATAATTCAGTGATCACACTATCATTAACATATGCATTTCAATGATGTAAACTACACTCCACAATATAATCAAATTGGGTAGATAGGTTGTGACACGGAGCACGAACAAGCAAGGTATAAGTAAGGTTATACATGACGAGAGGTCATAGGTCAATAGCGAACCAGGAATCCTCGTTCCTCGACCATATCTCGCATCACGAAGGTCAAGCGGAAGGTGACCGGAACCTTGTAAAGGTGAAGACATCGGTACCTGATGAAGGTGGTGGTAGTGTGTTACATACATAGTATTATTAAAGATGGCCATGGTTGAACAATGCAATGTTTATTTATAACATACACATGTTTTATATAATTGGTAGTTTCCATTTTAATATATCTTACATGAGTTATATGATTATCTCCAAGCACCATACAATAATAGGAGTATACGTAAATTAGATGTATCATTAATATAAAGAAAAAGTACTTATTTAGATATTTATTTAGATAAAGTCTCAAATTCAATAGACTAATTATGCGGAAATATAAAAATGTATTATTATTTTATAAATGAATTATATAATCTTGAATTGCACACAACTTTTGTAATTATTATATATCATATTTATGATAAACCTATTAGTATACTACTACTATAATATACTATAGTATACTACTACTATAGTAGTAGTAGTAGTAGTAGTAGTAGTAGTAGTAGTAGTAGTAGTAGTAGTAGTAGTAGTAGTAGTAGTAGTAGTAGTAGTAGTAGTAGTAGTAGTAGTAGTAGTAGTAGTAGTAGTAGTAGTAGTAGTAGTAGTAGTAGTAGTAGTAGTAGTAGTAGTAGTAGTAGTAGTAGTAGTAGTTATAGTAGTAGTAGTAGTAGTAGTAGTAGTAGTAGTAGTAGTAGTAGTAGTAGTAGTAGTAGTAGTAGTAGTAGTAGTAGTAGTAGTAGTAGTAGTAGTAGTAGTAGTAGTAGTAGTAGTAGTAGTAGTAGTAGTAGTAGTAGTAGTAGTAGTAGTAGTAGTAGTAGTAGTAGTAGTAGTAGTAGTAGTAGTAGTAGTAGTAGTAGTAGTAGTAGTAGTAGTAGTAGTAGTAGTAGTAGTAGTAGTAGTAGTAGTAGTAGTAGTAGTAGTAGTAGTAGTAGTAGTAGTAGTAGTAGTAGTAGTAGTAGTAGTAGTAGTAGTAGTAGTAGTAGTAGTAGTAGTAGTAGTAGTAGTAGTAGTAGTAGTAGTAGTAGTAGTAGTAGTAGTAGTAGTAGTAGTAGTAGTAGTAGTGGTAGTAGTAGTAGTAGTAGTAGTAGTAGTAGTAGTAGTAGTAGTAGTAGTAGTAGTAGTAGTAGTAGTAGTAGTAGTAGTAGTAGTAGTAGTAGTAGTAGTAGTAGTAGTAGTAGTAGTAGTAGTAGTAGTAGTAGTAGTAGTAGTAGTAGTAGTAGTAGTAGTAGTAGTAGTAGTATTAGTAGTAGTAGTAGTAGTAGTAGTAGTAGTAGTAGTAGTAGTAGTAGTAGTAGTAGTAGTAGTAGTAGTAGTAGTAGTAGTAGTAGTAGTAGTAGTAGTAGTAGTAGTAGTAGTAGTAGTAGTAGTAGTAGTAGTAGTAGTAGTAGTAGTAGTAGTAGTAGTAGTAGTAGTAGTAGTAGTAGTAGTAGTAGTAGTAGTAGTAGTAGTAGTAGTAGTAGTAGTAGTAGTAGTAGTAGTAGTAGTAGTAGTAGTAGTAGTAGTAGTAGTAGTAGTAGTAGTAGTAGTAGTAGTAGTAGTAGTAGTAGTAGTAGTAGTAGTAGTAGTAGTAGTAGTAGTAGTAGTAGTAGTAGTAGTAGTAGTAGTAGTAGTAGTAGTAGTAGTAGTAGTAGTAGTAGTAGTAGTAGTAGTAGTAGTAGTAGTAGTAGTAGTAGTAGTAGTAGTAGTAGTAGTAGTAGTAGTAGTAGTAGTAGTAGTAGTAGTAGTAGTAGTAGTAGTAGTAGTAGTAGTAGTAGTAGTAGTAGTAGTAGTAGTAGTAGTAGTAGTAGTAGTAGTAGTAGTAGTAGTAGTAGTAGTAGTAGTAGTAGTAGTAGTAGTAGTGGTAGTATTAGTAGTAGTAGTAGTAGTAGTAGTAGTAGTAGTAGTAGTAGTAGTAGTAGTAGTAGTAGTAGTAGTAGTAGTAGTAAAACCAAAGCACCTCCGAATTATGCTAAATCTATATTTAATAGTGTTAATTTTTTATTTAAATGCCCTAATTGCATATCAGCGGTACCTATCAATAAAAATGCATCAAATGATTCATTAATATTACCACAATTAACTAGTATTAATGATAAATTAGATAATATTAAAAAACTAATTGAAACTACCACTCATGAATTGAACATGACACCTCGAACATGAATTGGAAACTACATACTAATATGGTTAAATCTAAACTTTATTATGGATTATCAATTCTAAGAAAACTAAATAATATTTTACCCATCAATATTTTAAAACTAATATATTATTCTGTATTTCATTGCCATATTATTTATTGTACACATATATGGGGGAATAATTATGATGCAACATCAAAACAAATAAGTATAGCTCAAAATAAAGCTATAAGAATATTATATCGTCACAAAAATAGAACTAATGTGGATAATATTTACAAAGAACAACACATTTTAACTTTTAAAGAAATAATATTCTATAATGCCTGTACAATTATGTTTAGGATTAAAAATTATCAAATTTCAACAAAAATTATAAATTTATTTAAATTACAAGACTCTACTTATAATATGCGCGATAATAACAAATTTAAAATACCTTTAGTTAATACCAATGCAAAAAAGTTTAATATAACTTATTATGGACCCATTTGCTGGAATAATCTACCGATACATATAAAATCATACAATAGTCAAACCACACTTAACCAATTTTGTTCAAAAATTAAAATTAAATATTTAATATCATGTAATCTCTAATCTATATTAAACATTCATATCTTTTATAATATTTTGTAATATATGTACATAAGTATTATTAATATGCGCACTATTATTATTTATATTATTATTATTATTATTATTATCATTTATTATTATTATCATTATTATTATTATTATTATTATTATTATTATTATTATTATTATTATTATTATTATTATTATTATTATTATTATTATTATTATTATTATTATTATTATTATTATTATTATTATTATTATTATTATTATTATTATTATTATTATTATTATTATTATTATTATTATTATTATTATTATTATTATTATTATTATTATTATTATTATTATTATTATTATTATTATTATTATTATTATTATTATTATTATTATTATTATTATTATTATTATTATTATTATTATTATTATTATTATTATTATTATTATTATTATTATTATTATTATTATTATATTATTATTATTATTATTATTATATTATTATTATTATTATTATTATTATTATTATTATTATTATTATTATTATTATTATTATTATTATTATTATTATTTATTATTATTATTATTAATATGTATATTCGATATAAATATCTTGTATTACACCATTTTTGTTATTACATTTTCTTATTTCATAATTATTATTATATATTAAATATTTAATATTGTTGTTATAAGGATATTCTTAATATAAGCTACGTATAGCTTCTGAATATCCTTCTGTATATTAATTAAATATTCTGTACATAAATATTCATTCATTCATTCATGACTCCAATAATAAGAATATGAAATTATCATATGCTGACTCACTGAAATCTATTTCTAATTTATCTACTCAACTAAAATCTTCATTAGAAACAAATATTAAATATAATCAAGATTCTAATAATAATTCTAATATAGTAGTTATTGATAATATACCTCATCTAAATAATAATATGAATAATCTTCAATCAATTTTTCAATTATTTAAATTAGATATTAGTATAATTACTAATGCTAAATTTCATTTTAGTTCTGCCATTATTACTCTGAATTCTACCTTTTCTAGAGATCTAATATTATCTTCTACTAATCTATTGCGAAATTCTGATTTCAAAAATGTATTCGTTCACCTTTTGTTAACACCTGAAGTTAAACAATTCAAACATATTTCTTCTTTAAAAAGCAAATTAATTCAAGGTTATAAATGTGTTTTAAACCGAAGAAATAATAAATATGAATTAAGAAATATTATAAATAGTGATGGTTCTGATGTAATTGACTGGAGTGGTAATCCTTATATACCATGTGATAATACATTTAATGAATGGAAAATATCATTTAATAGTTATATAAGTGATATCAAAAATAAATCTTCTGATCCACAATCAGCTTGACTAAATGTGTCTACTAAGTCCTACCACCCTACAATTTCATTAATAAATGCTCGTTCCGTTAAGGCAAATTTAATTTTCATTCTTGATTTTATTAATGAATTTAATCATGACATCATAGCATTAACGGAAACATGGTTTAATGAAAACGACTGTGCAGTCATTTCTTCATTAAAATCAACAGATTATAATTTTATTCAAGCTAATCGTGTGTGTGGTCGTACGGGTGGTGGAGTAGGTATACTGTATAAAAAAAGTATTGAACTTGTCAATTCAAGATTATTTGACTTACCTAATAGTGAATGTTTAATTTCAAACTTTAAATTAAATTTTTGCAATAATTTTAAATTAATTGTAATTTATAGACCTCCAAGTAATGCTTATTCTTCTTTCATTGATTGTTTTTTTGAACTTGTTTCCCACATCTCTCTTACTAATACCGTTATTTTAGGAGATTTCAATTTTCATATTGGATCTGATAATACTGCTGCTCTCTCTTTTAATAATATTTTACAATCTTTATCTTTAACTCAACATGTATCTGAAAGGACACATATATCTAATAATATTGTTGATTTAATTATCAGTTCTAGTTTTCATCTAAATTATTTAACAATTCTTCCAATTAAATTTCTTATTTCTGATCATTATGCTGTTTCATTCATTCTGAACGTTAATATTAACTGCAATTCAAATCGAACGATTAGCTACAGAAATATTCGCAATATTGATTATGAATCTTTTAGTACTGATATCAAGTATCATACTAGCTCCAATTTCAACAATATATCTATATCTTTTTTAGATCAAATTCTTACTTTTCTACTGAATAAATATGCTCCTTCTAAAAATAAAGTAGTTAGTGATCGTACTAATGAATGGTTCTCGAATGATAATTTATATATCAAACGCCAAATGAGAAAAGCTGAAAGAATGTTCAATAAAAACTCAACATCTTTTAACATGATAAATTTAAAAAAGTTAAAATTATCTTTTAAAAGGAGTATAACTTCTACTAAAAAAGAATTTTATAAAAATAAAATTTTAAAGTGTGGTAATAACATGGGCAAGCTTTATGCTTTCACTAATTCTCTTCTAGGTAAATCTCATCACAAATCTTATCCTAATATTTCTGATGATATTTTATGTAATAATTTTAGTGATTTTTTCATTTCTAAAATTGATATTATTTACTCAGTCATTAAAATAAAATTGTCATCCCCTTCTATAAATCAATACAATTATTTGAATAATTCCTCTGAAAATTCTCAAAATACTCATTTAAATCAATCTCCTACTCTTACTCATTTTACGCTCCCTTCTAATGTTGACATCTATAATCTTTTAGTTACGGCTTCTTCTGCTTCTCCCTCTGATTCTCTGCCTCTTACTGTGATGAAATCTTTAGCTAACACACTCACTCCACTTTTTTCTTCAATCATTAAGCAATCCCTTATTACAGGTGTTATTCCTTCTATTTTAAAACATTCTATTATTACTCCTATTTTAAAGAAAAATAGTCTTAATATAAATGAACTCTCGAACTTTCGCCCTATTGCTCAACTACCTTTAATCTCTAAAATTCTCGAAAAAATTGTTTTTAAACAGATAACTACTTTTATTGATTTTAATAACTTATCCTGTAACTTACAAAGTGCTTTTAGAAAGAACCACAGTACAGAAACTGCGATAACTCTTATACTAAATGATATATATACATATTTAGATAGAAATGAGAAAATTCAGATTCTACTCCTAGAATTGTCATCTGCTTTTGATACGCTATCTTTTGATATCCTTTCAGATAGACTTTTAGACATTGGTATATCTTCAACTGCTCATGATTTCTTAATTGGATTTGTCACTAATAGAACTTTTTCTGTTAAGATCAATAACTCTTATTCTAAATCTCAATCATTTAAGTACGGGGTTCCGCAAGGATCCGTCTTAGGTCCACTACTATTCTCTATATATCTGAACCCAATAACTAATATTATCAAATCATTTAAAACATTAAGATTTCATCTCTATGCTGATGATATTCTTATTTATTCTGTTAATAGTAGATTGGTCATGAATAATGAGCTAGTTGAATGTGCCAATCAAGTGAATAAATGGCTACTTATGAACAAACTTCTACTTAATACTTCTAAAACTGAATTACTGAACTTACCGCATAACTTTAATAACTTCACTGATATATTTATTGATAATATTAGAATTATTCCATCACTAAAAATTAAATATCTTGGTATTACTATTGATAATAAATTGAATTTTGATGATCATATGTCAACTGTTTGCAGGAAAGCAAATTTTCATTTATATAATATACGATATATAAGAAAGTTCATTAGCAAAGACCTCACTACGATGCTAATTAAAGCAATGGTATTTTCGTCGACTAATTATTGTAATTCGATATATTTAGGTCTATCCAAAAAATTGAATAAATGTATCTATAGAATTGATTATTCGGCAATACGATTCATCTATCAACAACCTTTATTTGATCACTCGAGTGTTACATTGCGTCAACATAATCTTAATATTCTCAACAATATTAATAGAAGCAAATATAGAATTCTATGTATAATTCATAAATCACTCACTGCAGGTCCTTCATATATTAGAACTTGCCTATCAGTTAAAGTACCTATCTGTCGTGAACTTCGATCATCTAATGATGTATACTGCTTACAAGTCAATAAATCAGTGAAACCAGTAACTTCCAAGAGAGCCTTTCAATACTATGCGCCGCCACTATGGAATTCTCTTCCCTTGAAAATAATAATGATTCCTAATCACGATACCTTTAAATTTAATTTAAAACGTTATTTATTCAATATTGAAAAGTCTTAATTTATTATTTTTACGTTATTTATGTTATGTATGTTATTGATATGTTTTATTTTCCATATGACATTATATCATATGGTTTTTTTTTATATATCAATAACCAATATTGCATTTTGCAATGTAAAGTTTATAATAATACTAATTATTATTTTGTTTATATTCAATTATGTTATTTTTGTTTGTTTGCTTTGTTACACTCTTGAGAACGCATGGTGTGTTATTTGCAGTGTTTAAATAAATCGTTTTGATTGATTGATTGATTGATTGATAGTAGTAGTAGTAGTAGTAGTAGTAGTAGTAGTAGTAGTAGTAGTAGTAGTAGTAGTAGTAGTAGTAGTAGTAGTAGTAGTAGTAGTAGTAGTAGTAGTAGTAGTAGTAGTAGTAGTAGTAATAGTAGTAGTAGTAGTAGTAGTGCTGGTAGTAGTAGTAGTAGTAGTAGTAGTAGTAGTAGTAGTAGTAGTAGTAGTAGTAGTAGTAGTAGTAATATCAGTTACACTAACATTATCAAAGGCAAAGTGAGATTTACTAAGGGCGTTCATGGTGAGCGGTAGACAGGCTACTTCATGAAAGTTTGTATATCTGATAACGAGGCCGTCTTGTTTGACTGTTGAATTTGAAGGTGAAATATACACTGGACAAGGTCAAATTTTCAAGGTCAAATAGATAACTATATGGGGATCTCATTACATAACTTATTTAGTATAAATTATATATATATAAGTAATTGATATCAATAAATATAATTATATTTTGATAATTATTAAGAATGTTATCAATAATGACATTAATATCGGCAGACATAATCAGTAATAAAAAACAATAAAAGATAATTCCCTATTCAAACTAGAATTGTATATATATATATATATATATATATATATATATATATATATATATATATATATAAACTAGAAAATTAAAAATAATTATTAACTGAAAATATATCATTTTGAAAAATATATATATATATATATATTTGATAATTACTACAACTTAAGTTGTTACATAATTATGTAATACTAATAAATTAATATGTAAAATAATTATATAAAAAACTAATATGAAAGTTTATTTCACAAGTGTAAAGTTTCATTCACATTTTATTTATATTTAGGAAATATACAGTTTTTTTAAAAATTATGAACTTTTCTTATTTTTACATATATATCTAATAAGTTATCGACATACATCTTAATTATATTTTATATCGAAGTAGGATCCCATAACGTAATAATTGATATTTTATTAATTATATATTTACCATATTTGGAATTTGTTCCTTCTTTTTAGAAATAGTTCCAACCCTCTTCTTTTTAGAAGATACATCATAACTTTGCTCTATTGTAACCATCTAAAATATAATATTAAATAATATATTATATAAGTTATATTAGATGTATATTAAATTATGAAATAATATATTATTTGAATGACATTTACTGTAATATTGAACGCATTTTTTCATTTATTTTATTAATAATAAATATTGCATAATTATTTAATTGTATTATTAACAAATTTAAAATACTACGTTGATATAGTTATATAAACCATGGAATAAAAGTGCGTTTGTATTCTAAAATGAGAAATGTCGTTAAACTTGATCATGTTCGGAAACTCTAAATACTTGCTAGCCTGGATGTGGAAAGAATGATGATAGAGTAGAAGAGAGAAAAATAGATACTATTAGGCGATATCTACATAAATGTTTAGTGAAATTAGCCCTTAATTAGAAATTAGATACTTTAAAATAACTAACCTAATAATAAATTATAAACATAATACATAAGAATATCTACCTTCGTATAACTAGCATAATGTCTAACGTTTAATTTCACATAGCATACTGATCTTGGAATCATGTGTAGAGGTCACCTGAGAGAAGATAAGATGTGTTCCCTGTATAATCATCACCGGAAGTGGATAGCAGTGTCTACACAGAAATAGTGTACACGTGTACCTAGATAATAGAATGTTATTTATATGTAATGCAGATGATATATATATATATATATATATATATATATATATATATATATATTGATATACTGGTTATATTACGTTTAATGATAAATGTATGAAATGTGTTATGAAAACAAATGAATAGAATGATAATGGTATGTCCATATGATATTATGGTTTCAGATTTAATTAAAAAAGTGTTAATCTAAATTAAAGTTAATATCAATTAGCACCTATTCTTGATATTTAAAAATAATAAATGAATATATCATTTTGTAATCTGATAATTATAATGTTTGGTAATAAAGATTGTTAGTGCGACATATATCATTACACATACATTAAGTAACATATTATGAATTATCAGAAATATAAACCTCTGCTTGTTTCTATTTTGGCCATGAAGTCATGTTACAAGGCAGAGAGATTCCACAGAAAGTAAGAGTTCCACTCGGAGATTTATCCATAGTGGTGGCTGAAGATCTTTGGCAACGTTCTTTTAGTTGTTGCATTTCTGTGAGGAACTATTCTCTTTTATCACCTATCATTTGATCTATCATATGAAGTTATTATATATATAAATAGTAATGATTTAATTCACTAAACTATAAATATTAATATAATCATTATAATATTTATAAAATATATTTAGACTTGCTGAGTATACATTTATAAATAAATTATTAGATATATCTAAATTATAATTTAAATATTTTATCTACAATTGTATATAAAAGAGATATAGAATATATTAATCAGGTTATTCACCAGACTATAGGATATATAGTAAGGTAGAGTATTAAACCCTTATGGGGGATGGCTAGATGTGGGCGGGGGGATACAAACAGGAAGTGAGTAGCAAGCAATGACACTCGATAGCCTCAGAAGAGACGGCAAAAGCAGATGTTTCTCCGCAGTATTGGTCAGACTCTGAACTTCAGAGCGTTAGAGGTATGTATTATGACGCTCTTCTCCCTGTTGATCAGTTCGTGCAGCTCCTAATATGGGCGTATAGGTTAGTGAGGTTAAAGAGGTCAATATGTACGAAGTACATTGTACGTTAGGAGTTGATTAATTAATTAATTGTTTAAGGGGACATGCGAGTTTGAGAATTTAGGGAAAATGGCTATTTGTATAGACTGTAAACTATTTTACATATGATTATTGTTAATAATGTCATATGTAACTTGCGAACGTAGCATTATGAAAGTATAACGAAGTAGTATTATTGAAATAAAGAATTATAAAATAAAATAAAATAAAGAATGTAAAAAATGTAATGTAGTAGAACAAACAAACCACGTAATCTTAGTTTGGTGAATATTCGTTGATTTGTACGATGGCGTATATATCCATATATTCTCCCTTTGTTGTTGTTGTTATTGCTGGATCTGATTGTGATGCTCTGAAGGTCATATTACCTGTAGATCGGCTTCGTCTGTCTGTAAATAGAGTAATAATACATAAACTAACGTCATTATTGAAACAGATAATTCTGTAATTAATAAATCTAAAAATTGTGCCCATTTATATATATATACATATATGCGCTTTTAATCATATATGTATGTTCACCCCTACATATATGTCAACTATAAGTGTATACGTATGCAGGTAACACAGAAGTATGTAACCATGTTATAGTGTAAGTAGATAAGACTATAGTTCAAGTATAGTATACAACATGTCATCACTACACAATTGTATCATTGCTATACCCCCTTTGTTGTACTACCATCATTGATATAATGACGTTAAGAGTTGAAACTGATTACCAGCCTATACATTACATGTTATAGTTGCATATTTGATACATCGCCTTTCTTGATATCCACCGAGAGGCTGAACTGGGCGGTATATAAAGGGTGAACATATATGTAAATATATATATATATATACTATTATTACCTATATTTACAAATAGGGTATACTAACGATTGATCTAGTTCACTTTCTGTAACTTCTTTGTCGTAAGAATCTGTAGTCGTATATATTGTCACATCGATAGTATCTAAGTGATACAGAGGGTAAAGGGTCAACTGCTTATATATATATATATATATATATATAGTATACATATAGTGTAAACTATAGTTTACGGATAAGATAATTTCAAGTTATAAAATAAATTATTAAAACATAATATTTATCATATTTACCATATTATCAATATATATTATTAAATACACTTATTACTAAAAGTAATGTAAACAAATTAATTTTACTATTTACTATAATTATCTTATATATTTATACAAGAATTTAAAATATTAAATGAATCATAGTACTCTATGATATATATTTAATAACAAAGTAAAGTTATGTCATAACAATGTTGTATAAGATTATAAAATCATACTATATTACATGACATAAGAACTTTAATTTAGAATTGCCTACTATAATCTACAATTGCCTTAAAATTATTCCATAAGATACATTTCTCTTCCTGGTATATTTAATTTACAAACTAAAATATATGTTAATATTACAAAATTGTAATGCAAACTGAACCACACACACATATATAAATATATATATATATATATATATATATATATATATATATATATATATATATGGTTATAACTGGTCACTCTATATTTGTAATAATCTATTGAATATATTATATTACCAGAAATTAGATATTAATAACAAAATAATACAATATATGGTTATAACTGGTCACTCTATATTTGTAATAATCTATTGAATATATTATATTACCAGAAATTAGATATTAATAACAAAATAATACAATGAATTAAAATATAAAACAAATAATGAATACTATTTTCTAAATACTCTTTCATAATAGTTTAATATTTTGTAATCTTTTGTAATTAAGTTCAAATGTCTGATAATATAATATTTCAAGAGAGTATCAAAATATATTAGTAGCGGTATACGTTATCAATGTTACAGCATTACTATAGGTTATATCATTGTATAGGGTAGGACATATTAATTATATATCTATATAACATTTTATTAATTAATATGTAAAATTTATAAAAAACCACAAAAAAATCAATTAAACCACACACAAAACGACAAATCCAGATTTTAGTAAATAGTATTTACTAAATACTACCATTAAACAAATATATTACACCAACTTATTTTGAATAGATTTGTGTTGTCCTTTACCATGTATATATATAATATTATAAAGATACAAATAAAATAGATATAAATAAATTTAAATGATGTATGTTAATCTATGTGTATCGCTGTTATCTATGTGTATCGCTGTTATCTATGTGTATCGCTGTTATCTATGTGTATCGCTGTTATCTATATTATCTATATTATCTGTGTTATCTTTGTTATCTGTGTTATCTTTGTTATCTGTTATCTATTCTATCACTATTTTCTAACCGGTATCGTTGATTGGTGACCTTCTGTAAATATCACCGTTATAGTATGTTGAATAGACATGGCCCATGGTTGTTTACCTTCATACTATCAAAGGTTAGTTATTATAGGTTGAACAAATATCAATGTAAAAAAGGGTAATTAATTTGTGAATTTAATACAATGATATTATATATATATATATATTATTATTTTTAAATCTGGCATAATTTGATTTATTTTATTTGGATATATTTGGAATAATTATACCAATTATATGTTGTAATCAAATATAATAATTGTTTATACATATTAATATAAATAATAATTAATATATGTTTAAGTATACGTATATTTATTAAAGTTTTAGTATATTTATACGTATATTAACATTATATTTGTTATAAAAAAGTAATAACAAAATATATCTACATTTTTATTCTTTGGTTATCCATTAAACATTATTATATTTATATAATAATCATAAGTTAACTAATAACTCATGATTAAAAGATGTATGTTAAAAATAAACCTGACTCTCAAATTCACTGCTTTTATCAGCAATGTCACTGAAATATTTATCCAGCATGTTGTTGATCTATTTATATTATGAGGTATTAGGTAATAACAAACATTCCGTATATTTAAATAAACTATATATATATATATATATGTTTATATGTAGAGATGTTATGAATAAATTTACCATATGTGAACATTAAATTACATATGTTAAAATAATATATATTTAATATTACATATATTTATGTATATATACATTTAAATAAAACAATAACCTGTCATAACTTTGTGAGTCGAATGGTTATTCTATTATTTATCGTGTTTAAGCACATTAATATGTGTGTGTTATTTCCTTATGTTGAGTCATTCTTATAACGTGTACATGTCTTAAGTCATTACCAACATAGTAGAGTTTATAACATTCGTTTCAATAATTGTTGTACTCCTTTGTTTGCGGATTTCATCTATTCCTGTCAGGTTTCATCTGTTCAGTTCATGCTCACGTTATTCTATTTTACCTTCTTCTCTTAGCGTGCATACATTCCAAGTACTACATATATGTGTTTCATATATTATGTTGTTAGTTCTGTATTCAGCAATAGCTAACTCGTTATCTTTACCACGATGAGCGATATATGACGCGGCTCTAAATATTGCAGGCGATGTCCGTACTGGTATGGATGTTGTTTGTTGTTGTTTTTGTGACGTCATTTGTTGTGTATCTTGAATAGTGATACTCGAGCACAGCTATCAGTATACAGTATACCACTATCCCTATCACACGTATAGCCCGATGTACATAACCTGAATAATCAAATATTAATCAATAATTGTTTAACTAAATATGTAATGCCTTAACTTTAGAAATATTGTCTCTGAGAGATCGGGTATATGTCTTGTATTCTATATATATATATAGGTTAGTATAGATATGATCTATAATACTATTGTGTTTCCAGGTTCTAAATTCCCTTATTGGAACAATTTGTACGGCATTATAGTATATACATTTATTTATATTATCGCTCATATAAATACTTACTCTCATAAAATTACTCACACAAATACTTACTCTCATAAAATTACTCACACAAATACTCACTCTCATAAAATTACTCACACAAACTCAAATCATAAATGTGTTACATACTATATCCTATTTATTAACATCTTTAACAAATATAGGCGATAAGTTTAAACTTGTCTTGCTGACTAAATATTTCTTCCTTAATTCAGCGAGACTAATGTCGTGTTCTGGCTCAATACCACAGTACGTGTATGATAAGTCACATACTTTATCCACATTCGATACTTCTTCTTCTTTATTTGGCATGTCTGTTACTTTATTTTCTATGACGGTATTTGTTATCAATTGTATAGTATATTTATTTTTTTTAATAGGTAATGATATTGTGTGGTAGGATATTTCCATTTGATTTATTATTTTGGTTTGCGAATACGCCTCTTTCAAATTATTGTTATTGTTTATGGTAGATATTTTGTCTTGATTATAAATTATATTTTTAAAATACGGATATATATCTTCACTTAATTCTTCATTTACAGATTGAGGATAATTGTCATATTTATACATTGTTGCATTATTGTACCCTTGTTCATTTTTACTTAATTCATCATTTACAGATTTAGGATAATTGTCATATGTATACATTATTCCATTATTGTACCCTTGTTCATTTTCACTTACTTCAACATTTACAGATTGAGGATAATTGTCATATTTATACATTGATCCATTATTGTACCCTTGTTCATTTTCACTTAATTCATCATTTTCAGATTGAGGATAATTGTCATATTTATACATTATTCCATTATTGTACCCTTGTTCATTTTCACTTACTTCAACATTTACAGATTGAGGATAATTGTCATATTTACACATTACTCCATTGTTGTACCCATGTTCATTTTCACTTACTTCATCATTTTCAGATTGAGGATAATTGTCATATTTATACATTATTCCATTATTGTACCCTTGTTCATTTTCACTTACTTCAACATTTACAGATTGAGGATAATTGTCATATTTATACATTGATCCATTATTGTACCCTTGTTCATTTTCACTTACATCAACATTTACAGATTGAGGATAATTGTCATATTTATACATTATTCCATTATTGTACCCTTGTTCAATTTCACTTACTTCAACATTTACAGATTGAGGATAATTGTCATATTTACACATTACTCCATTATTGTACCCTTGTTCATTTTCACTTACTTCATCATTTTCAGATTGAGGATAATTGTCATATTTATACATTATTCCATTATTGTACCCTTGTTCATTTTCACTTACTTCAACATTTACAGATTGAGGATAATTGTCATATTTATACATTATTCCATTATTGTACCCTTGTTCATTTTCACTTACTTCAACATTTACAGATTGAGGATAATTGTCATATTTACACATTACTCCATTGTTGTACCCTTGTTCATTTTCACTTACTTCAACATTTACAGATTGAGGATAATTGTCATATTTATACATTATTCCATTATTGTACCCTTGTTCATTTTCACTTACTTCAACATTTACAGATTGAGGATAATTGTCATATTTACACATTACTTCATTGTTGTACCCTTGTTCATTTTCACTTACTTCATCATTTTCAGATTGAGGATAATTGTCATATTTATACATTATTCCATTATTGTACCCTTGTTCATTTTCACTTACTTCAACATTTACATATTGAGGATAATTGTCATATCCTTGTTGATCAACATAGTATTCACTTTCATCAGAATTTGGCGTGATCTTCTTCTTCTTTTTTAAACCTAGACGTCTCAACATTGCATTGAATAGTCCCATCTATATGTTATATTAGTGATATTATTCATCAATAAGTTAATAAGTATATAAGTATTATAATATGTATATATATATATATATATATATATATTTGTGTATGTGTGTGTGTGCGTGTGTGTGTGTGTGTGTGTGTGTGTGTGTGTGTGTGTGTGTGTGTGTGTGTGTGTGTGTGTGTGTGTGTGTGTGTGTGTGTGTGTGTGAATAAATGAATGAATGAATGTATTAGTTTATTTTAAAACACCGAATTTAGCGGGAGCCCTCACTGGTGTATAACGTAACGAATAAACAAATAAACAAAATAAAACGAATTGATTCCTAATAATTGTAGTTAAGCCATACAATATATAAAAAGATATTATACAGAGTTTAAATGATTTTTCAGTTAATTTTAAAACATTATTATATTATATCCTACATATGATGATTGGATCTTGCGGTGATCATAAGGTAATATATTCCATGTTCGAGGAACAACGGAGGAGAAGGCACGAGAGCTGAATACGCTTCTAGTACCTACCTCCGTCTAGTAGAATAGTACCCGATGTTCTGCCTTGACTAATATCGCTCGACGTTTCAAAAGAGTGTTTAGATATCCAGGCTTACCAGTTAATAAAGCTTTTGTGTTCTAAGCATACTAAATGGTGTTTGCATCGCTTTCTAAATGAAAGCCACTTAAAGATTATATAGGTAGGTATACTATACTACCTACTTCGAACGATTATATTGGTAGACATATCTGTAAGCATTTGGTCGAGGCGATTAACATTATAAATAAGTCGTATAAAAGCTCGAATAATCCTATCTACTTTTTTTTATTTCAGTTCTATTTATTTAACTAATGATCCACACTAATCTATTCTGGATAATACAAGAGCATTAATTAGTTTTTTTAGTAATACGCGTAGAGAAATATATATATATATATATATATATATGTATTATAAATAATATACATACTATAAATATACTTATTAATGTATTACTTTATATATATATATATATATATATATATATATATATAAAGCTATTACTATGTGCATGAACCAACCGCAGAACATGTCAACCAGGATTCTACTAATTGTACAACATTTAAAAGTAATGAAAGTGAGCACTATGTAGATGAACAAGGATACTATAATGAAGCGATGTATAGAACCGGTGTAGAACACTACAGGAGTGACCAGGCTATTCCATATATGGGTATATGTATATGGAAAAACCCAATATTAATAACATATATTGTGTTTTTCCATGTATATATATATATTTCGTGGTTTACGTATACGTATATGGAATATATGGAATATCATCTACATGCTATTTCATCTAGTATATACACTAGATGAAATAACATGTAGATGAAATTTCATACGAAAACGTAGACATTTATATGGAAAAACCCAATATTAATAACCCATATACTATATAGATACGCGATTATCTAATTAGATATTACATAATACACCTGATGGTATAACACCTCACATATAACTAGGTTGGTTATAACTTATATTTATCCCGAAGCTCTAATCGCGTATCTATATAGCATGGCTTATTGATATCTATATATATCTAAATAAATATCTGTTTAGGTAAATATAAATATGTAACTATTTATATTTATATAACCATATATATATATATATGTTAATGGTACGGGCGCCGCCCGTCGGGCGGTAAGGTGATAACAAAATAATAAAAATAATGATAGTTTTTATAATATAGTGATTTGAATTCTAAGAATAATACAATTCTCGAATTTTATTTTTAATTAGTTTTAGCGCAGGGCCTGCGCCCGACCTTCAAAGTTTCGTAAAAATTTCAAAATAAATTTTTCAGAAATAAATATTTCCAATTTTACCCATTTCCCATGACTCTACGATTACGTAGATCTATTGTTAGTATTTTATTTTGAACTTTATATTTCTTATTTTTAATTGTCATCTGTATATCAACCTATTACTAATTATTATATAATCAATATGAACAATATTGTTATATTCGATTTCTGGAATATACTATATATAGGCAATAGCCATACTCTGGTTAAATCGATTAAAACGGTTAAAAGAACCATATAAATGGTATCAAACACATCTAAGTGTATTTCTGACCCAATTGAGCGAGATGGACGGAACCATATTACACTAATTGAAGGGAAAAATCTAAAAAAGATTTTTTTAAATAAATATTATTCTTTATAAAATTTACCATCGATTGGAAATGTAAGCAATATATATTTATGAATAATATCGATATAAAATTTTAAAAAATAATATAAAAATTGATCAAAATTTCTATAGAAACCTATAGGTAAAAAAAACCATTTTTTTGCAAAAATAATTACTAAGAAAAACTGATTCTTTTTTTTTATAAATAATGTATTTATTTAGTTTTTATATCATATTTATAATTAATTTATATATGTTTTAAATTTTAAAAATATTTTAATTGGAAAAAACAAGTATTTTTGCCTTTGTAGGAAAATCCTGGAAATTTCTATGATTTTTTTCTTATGAATAAAATGTTGTAATATTTTATTATATATTTATATCATAAATAATTGTCCAATGTTTCATAAAAATATATTCATTATTTGTATTTTAATTCCAATATTTATATATGTTGGTAAAAAACAATGAAAATCGTATCTTTTTCAAACTATACGTAATATTAAAAGCGCGGGCGACATATCAAAAATTGTTCAAATTGAGTCAATTTTGTTTGTAAATTACTTTTTGTTTTATTATCTATAAGATATTTACTAGAGTGTTTTGTATACATACAAATTTCACAAATTTCGGTTCCTATGATCCTACCCTTAACGGATGGGGCTTGACCTCGTTATCTAAGGAACGCCTCCCGATGAGGTCTATACACTATTGTTTCTGCGTCTTACCGGGATAATACATATTGGAAGTGTACATATTAGTATTATTATTATTATTATTATATTTATGTTGTTGAATACTTCATATAAAATTCATAATTATACTTATATTCATACAATACGAAATAATAAACGTGGTGGTGTTTTAATATTTATATAAATAATAATTTTAATTTTAATATATGTTATAATCTAATATTTACTATATATAATGTAATGTATATATGTACCATTGAACTTATGTATAATAATACAAATATAATATTAAGTAGTATATAATATAATATACTATATATAGACCACCAGATTATAATATTATACATATTCTCTTACTGATATTATATAAAATTATTTAAAGAGTATATCATATAATACAACAGTATATTTATTCGGAGAATGTAACATTGATATTAATAAACATAGTAAATATGTCATTTATAATAGTTATCTATTTGGTTATCATCATAGATGTAAATAATAATATCTACGGTTATTCCCGTCAATACATTAAACTTACGTGTTAATCTAATTCTATCATAAATATTATTTCTATGAATAATAATACTCTACAATATATATATAAATGGTTTTTTGATTTTTGCTGTATTTTAAAATATAATTATCGTGAAAATTATTGTAAAAAGATAATTATCATTTATATATTATTGTCTTATAAAAATCATCTTAATATTAATAATAATAAATCACAAAATAATCACATAACTTTGTATAATAGATCACAGAATAATAATATTAACAACATTAGAAATGATCTATAAACCTATTTGGTATAAACCATATAACCCTAATTGGTTATATATAATTGTTAATTAATGTGTTTATTAATTTAACAACACATATAATATCTAATAATATTTCACATACATTATAATTATAATATTAACTTCTCTTTATTTTAACTATTATAAATTCCACTGAATTAACCAATATTATAAATAATATTAAATTATCATATAGTAAAGACTAAATTAATTATTATATAATAAACAATATAGCGTATTTCCCTTTATCAAAGGTGTATAATACATTTTTTATCACAGGTTACTTTCCAGAATCTCTAATAATATCTAAAGTAATTCAAATATACAAAAAGCGAAGAAGCTGTAAAGTTAATATTGAGAATTATAGTCCAATGTCTATTTAACCAATTTTATCGAAATATTTTAAAAATTAATAAAGATAAGATTTAGTTCATTTACTAAAAAAAAACAATATAATAAATAATAGAAAATGTGGTGTTCGTAACAATTGATATATAGGTTACATAAATACCTATAGGTAATGCTAAAGTTAATAGAAGAAGTTACCGAAAATATAGATACATATGTGATCTTTATTATATAATATATATATATATATATATAATATATATGTATATATATCAACGTAAATACATCGTAAATGTTGGTGAGTGTCTAATTTAGTCCGAAGACCCACTACATTACTCGATAAACACTGAATACAAATAATATAAAATGGCTACTTATTTGAGCGTTTATATTTCTGAAATGTCCAAGCCGTCAAACCGATAACATGATCCATTAGAATCGTATTGAAATCCTTTAAATTAGTAATCATTGTTAACTATTTTTTAAATAACAAAACAATGAATATACTATTAACCCTTAACTAATTATACGAAATTAATCATAAATAATCAATGAATAGATGTGGAGGACATACATTAAAATAATATATTACTGTCATTTGTAATAATTAGTATATCTAATAATAGGATCTACACTGGTAAAGTTCAAATCATATTAACCTAGGTTACTATTGTACAAGTACTGTTTATATATTAAATAGATACCCTTTAATATATAAACAATACGTGTACATAAGTAATACCTATATTATAATTATATTTAAACTTCCATTTGTTATATCAGCATTAACTAATAATAAATGATATATTATACATATATATATATATATATATATATATATATGCGTGTATATATGTACCTATAGGTGCAATACATTATTAACGAAGTATTAGTATCTGCATAGGTATCCTTGAGTTTATCTTATAGTGATTTATAATCGAAATAAGCGAATATACATGTGATTATGTATGTAATAATGTATATATGTATGTATGAAGTTTTTATATATATATATATATATATATAAATATATAATACATTAATGTATTGACTAACCTTAACACTAGTGTAAGGTGTTCCTAAAGCAAATTAAACTTGAAGACAAAAGATGACGATAATACAAGTTAGTATATTGAAGAGTTTTACGTGCGTTTGTTATTGTAATAATAACTTTAGTATTCTATTTATATTGTTTACTAACAATTATTAACAAATATTTATCAAATCTAAATTTTTATTTTGATAATATTTTTCGATATTTAATTTTTAATTATATTTTAATATTATAAATCATTTATATTTTGTATATGTATATTATAATCTATATATATAACCTTATGGTTACTCATAAGTAGCATATATGCATATGTGCATATATTTTACATATACACATAGCACATACATTAATAAGTTATATATATATATATATATATATATATATATATATATATATGTTATGTAATGATACTACGTTACGTAAGTAATTTAGACAAGACAAGGTGAGTGTTCCAGGTATTTATTTGAGTGCATCTATTTCAGAGTTATACACGTTCAGTTCGCGGTCGAGGGTTAAAATCTACGATATTTAGGGTGTTTATATACAATATAGATGTATTTTAAATACGATAATAATGTAAGTTAGAGCTACTATAGTAATCGCGAGCTTCCAGAAGCTTCCAGAATAGCTCCTTATCAGGCGGTTCATAGCGCTGTAACCTTGAAGTTGACCCGGCCGCATACTTATTCCATGACGCATTCGTAACCGTCCGTTATGTCGAGTTAGTGAAGTCAGTGCTATATTACGTATCCCACATAACTCGAATAATACTACGCACCTCACTTAATATAATAGTTGACTCTTTACGATGCGTACCCACAATTATACCGATTATTCATTACCGCGTGCGGCGAATACAGACACTGTCCGTATTAGGACACGGGTACCGAATACGGACACCCCCGTTATCTACGGGATTAAAGATTAAATAAAATTGTTAAATCACAATAATATCTATAACTATATAATATTAATATAATGTAATTTTTGAATAAAAATGACGAGTCATGATATGTTAAGACTATTTATTGTTAAAGTGTATTTATTATGTGTCTTTCCCCTACATTCATTGATAGCGTTCAACAATCGAATAAATAAATACATATAAAGATAATTATAAATATTTATTAATATTGTATTATTATAAATTATTATAAAACACTATACAAATTAATAATATGTACAGTTATAACGTTAGTTTATAATGGAATATTAAAATATGAATTTATAATGACAACATCACATTATAAATAATTGGATAAAATTTAGATAAGGAATATAGTTAAATAATATATGAACGCAATAAATATGTTATATATATTATATATATTTATAAATAGAACCGACATTATATAATAAACATTCCGATACATATATTTTTAGCGTTAGAAATTGGCCGTGCATATTTTCATCACTAGTTTTTTATATTGCGTTCGTCTATAATGTTTTCTTTGTGATAATTTAGCGAATTGTACACTAGTTACTTTACGATGATGGACATTATCATACTTGGATAACGGTGCAGTGTATGCCGGATTAACATAGTCATCTTCGAGGATGTCATCGAGTTTATACATATCTATAGTACACGTTGACTTGTAATATTTATTCGAAGTATAATAATTATATTCTAAGTGAGAAGTAAGTCTATGAATTCTATCGTTTAGATTAATCAGCGAGTTGGTATCGTGGTCCCCCCTTTCAACATCCGACAGAGAATCTTCTTCGTAATAGTCATTGTATTCCGTTAACTCGGCTTCCTCGTCCGAGTTGGAAGCGTATTCTGAGATATCGACATCTTCATCCGACAGACATAGTTGTTCTACCTCTTCAATTACTTTAACTGTTTCATCCGAAGTCACGCTATACAAGTATGGTTATTAGATTAATCAGTTGAATATGTAGTATTCAAATAATTATTATATATATGTTATAGATAGTAGTGATATTACCATAATTTGGTATATTATAAAATAGTAACAATATATACAAGGTACGTGGGGTGCTAATCGACTATTAATGGGATCGTTTTTAATAGATATAACTAATTATTCACAAATATGTTATTAGATGATTTCATATTTTAATATAATATTAATAAAATATAGTTTTAATGTGTATGATAAAGTATATAATTTTGTAGTTATTGATACAATTGATCACTAAGTTGCTATATAATTATCATCGAGTATGGTATTTGGAAGATAGTTCCTAAAACATCCGATAGGTAGGTTGGTATTCTATCGAGATATGTTCTGATTCATATATTACTTACCCAGCATTCGACTTAAGTCGATGGTAACTAATTAACTTAAGTTCAACTTAATTTTTGATGTAAGTTGAATACTGGATAGTAACATTGGTATTATGGTATATAGAATATGGCGATCTATATGTATATAGATACAAATATTATTTAAAAATAAATAGTTGAAAAATAAATAAAACTACAATTTAAATAAATATATTTATATATAAATATATATATAATTAAAACAAATATTATTGTTGATTAGCCATTACTATCTAAAATCGAATATCCAAAAGCCCTGGCATTGATTTACCTATTGTAATATTCCTAAAACTAACTACTTTAAGAATATATATTATAATCGAATATAAAAAGATGTAGTAAATATATTATAGTTGATATAAATGCAAATACACGTACTATCCTAATGTTATTATTTTATAATTTGTAAAATTAAAAAATTTGATATTTATCAAAGTTATATTATTAGTTAATCTAATATGTTATATATAAATTTAATAAGTCCACAAATATATAATATATTTATTTGTATTACAATTCTAAAATATTAATTATCAGATTTATAGGATAAAATAAACTATACATATAATATTATATATATATATATATATAAATTATCAAGTGAATAATAGTTAATAATTATTATATTATTTTCATCAGCATTGAATTTTATATATATCATTGATTCAAATCTCATAAATCATAAATAAAGTAATACAAATATAATTCAAATATATTAACACATTTTCCTTAAATTTAAAATACAGTATAACTAACACAAACTTAAATATGTATACAGTATAATTGTATTCAATTGTAATATTGCTATATTTAAATATAGAATCAATATACTATTTGCTTTGATCAATGTATCTTTGATAACAAGCAAGTTATTACAATAACAAAAGTATTATTGAAGCAATTACTTAATGGATAGAATCAAACATATAATATAGTTGTCTCATACATGCTGATCTAACTTCACTTCTATGTAACTAACGATACGATTGTTATATTAAATATCCAACATTGTATGTGTATAGTATGTATGTGTATATAAAAAGGTAGTATTAATATTGAGCAATTATAAACTGTTGGGGAAAGTAATTGAATACGGACAGTGCCCGAATACGGACACTCTATGTATCTCAGAAACCATATATCATACAAAAAAAAGTGTTTAATGAATACAATATTCATAATTATATAAATATTCAGTAATTTTAAGCATTCATAATAGTGATAATATACCCAATAAACTAATTGTATTACATTTTTAAATTTATGAAAAAAAAAGGCAACTTAAAACCTTCTCAAACATATACAAATGTATCGATATAAAGCATAACAATATATTATTAAAAACTAAAGCATTCTAAACATTATATACATAATTGCTCTATTTGTTATCAATTATACATTAATTTATAAGTATATATCTAGAGGTCATATAAGTCCCTAATACCGATACTCTATATGTATTAATACGGACACCCTATAACCAACCAGCGCGCAGCGTATACACTATTCTGATTTTCATAAAAATGAAAAACGTGCGTTATAATATTAATATCACCAATGCAGCTAAATCTAAACATTTTATTATTTATATACTTAAATTATATTATTAATTAAAAAGATAATAAAAATTAATAAATTAATTACTAATTAAAGTACATTACATTATTCATTAAATTAATTATAAATAATGTAATTGTAATTTATCTGATTGGTTCATCAATACTATGTAGTTTATTTAGTTATATATAGGGTTTCCGTATTATAACGCAGGGTGTCAGTATTCAGATATGGGTACCGAATACGAATACACCCGTTTTCTATTGATAAAAAGATTAAATACAATTTTAAAATAACAATAATATCTATAATCAGATAATATTAATATATTGTAACTGTTGAATAATATATTGAGTCATACAATTTTAAGACCATTTATTGGTAAAATTGTCCGTATTAGGTTACTTTCCCCTATTGCATTAGTAAATATAGTATTATAGTAGAATTTAATCACGGTTATTAATATGAAAAAATAATATAAGACAAATTTTGTATTGATGTGAATATATAAGGATTGCATTCAATACACTTTACAATATATATATATTAGTATATTATGTTATGCAAGTATTGAAAGTTTCTATTACGAAATGCTAATGGCTTCAATGTAATAGTAAAGTTAGGTATTGCTCATAACATTATAAGCTGATATATCATAATAATATAACAGGTCAATATTTAAATAAAACATATGTTTTATGTAAATATAAAAATATGATTGTATGATTCAAATGATACGATGCTAAAAGTGATATTTATATATTTACATATTCTATCTCTGTATTTTTTATAATATAATACATTACATATGTATATCATAACATTATACCACTCATACAAATATAGAATATGTATATATGATAACTTATATAATGATATATATTATAATACACTTCCTAATATTAATATATAATGTTTAATAACCTTTCTTGAAGTATTCCTTTAGAGGACGAATTCTTAATTATTTGAGACATTATAATTATTAATTGTAATAAAATACTTGAGAAGTATCGAGATTGTAATATAATTATGATTATCGACTACTATGTTCTGTGTATTTTATAGTACCAGCTATAACCTGATTGGTAGGAATAACCACGCCCCTTTATGTATAACTGACAGTCGAGTATATTGTTATATGACTGTAGCCGTTGGAAGCTCAGTTATATACCCTCGCGAGTAATTCCGCGGAGGGAGTAGTAGAAGAAGTACCGCCACTACCGGGGATAGGGGTGAGTAGCTCTACCCGTTGAATAGGTCATGTGATTGGTAACGTATACCTCGTGATATTTATAATACGTTGTCTTCCTTTGTTATTTTAGATTATTATTAATATTTAATATAAAGCGTATTGTACATAATGCATTACCACCTATTGTTCGTGTGTTACACGGATGTATTATTGTTGTTTACCTTTACAAATAATTATCAAATGTTAATTAGACAATGTAGAATAATAACTCTGATAGTAGCTATATTTAATAATGATATAATTATATATTATATACATACGGTACAATATATATAGTTGAAAACATAGATGTCATATTATATTATAATAAGACATAATTAAATACATTTATTTTAAAGATATATTAATTAATTGTTACAATAGAAATGGTACTTAATTAATTAATTTAATTCATATATATGACAGGATACATATATATATGTGTGTGTGTGTGTGTATGTTATATGCATAGAGCTATAGAGAACACTTTATCTCTAGTTCTATAGAATACTATATATAGTTCTACATATGCTTATTATAATATAACGCGTATTGTAAATAATACATTACCACTTGTTCAAACGTATGTATTATTGTTGTTGATTGTCTTTATTAAATGTTAATTAGACAATGTAGAATAACTAACATTAATAGACTTTCACGTACAGTAGTTATATTTAATAAACAAATATAATGTTATATATGTTATTGTTATATACATATTGTACCAAATATAGTATAAAACTATAGTTGTCATATTATAATATAAAAATAAAGAGTCAACTACAGTTAGATTAATGTTATATTCATTATGTATTACATTATAAGTTTTACTTAGTTAAATAAATTCATAGATAAAAACGTATGAATATTTACATATATATATATATATATATATATATATATATATATACATATGTATATTTGGTAATACTATAGGTATACCTATAACCTAGATATACTACAAATATATATATTTATATAGCTAGGTTATTTTGGTGTATTAGAACCTATTATTAATACTATAATTAATACTATAATTAATACTATTAATATACTATAAGTTTAGTGCATACACACAAATAAATACAATGAAACAATAGAACAAAGCCGAACATATTAATGGTTGACTTCTCTGTCCATGTTGAATACATGACTACATTACCCATATATAGTTGTATGTGATGGAGATAGTAGATATAATTAATAAGCTATCTTATTAAGTACTAATAATTAAAGTACTCAGCTTGTAAGAGATGTTATGTTAGGGTTTAATTAACGTTTAGTTAACTTTTCGATCCCCTTCGTATTAAAACATATTTGGCTAAGGTGCGCGATTCTAACATCACATACATCACGTGGTCGTATAATTGTTCTAATTATCCCTATAGTGATCATGATGACTATATTATAGTATAGTCTATATATATACATATATATATATATATACATATATATATATATATATATATATAAGTTCGATAACTCAGAATCACGAATACCAAAGATAATACTTTTTTTGTTTACATATTTTACTAATTCTATTCGCTAAATTAGAAATTGGTTCGCTGAAATATACAATATTATATAATATGATATTATATATACTATATAGTACATATGTAATATGTATTACTTGTATCTATATATATATTATTATAATAATAATACATTGATATTAAATTAACAACTATAAACATTACGATTTCTGTAATATTTAATTACAATTTAAACAAAGGCTCCTATGATATTGATGTTAGCATTAAAATACCCACATATTTAAAAAGTGTCTCATCAATGATTAGTCGATATGTTATATAATCATTATGTAATAGTATAATAATTACGAATTCGTTATTACATAATATACAATTAATAACAACATATATGTGACGCACCTAAATACTTGTAGTGGGATACCTACTATGGTATACCTCAGGCAACATGTTTGAACCACGACTTCTTACAATTGTGACACCATCACACATTGATTTACAATATTTAATGTAATTAGTGATGATAATGATACATATAATATAATAGAAGATACTCTAGTATATAAATACCGATTGACTGACTTAAATAGGACTGCTAACTGTATGTATTATTCCTGCAGACATCATGATGTGATACATCATTAAATACGATATAAAATGTTATTCTAAAATATAATTAAACGGTAAAATATATACCATACATCTATATAGTTTTTATATTATTGATATTGTCTTATAATTATTGTTACAAGTTCGAATCCCATCTTAATATATACCTACATTTTTCGCTAATATGCATATTTCTAATATCACGTACGACAAACGTAGTAATTTTATTTACTATTTTTTAATATAACCATAGAGCTAGAGAGAAAGTTGTTTCTCCATCTCTATAAATATAACACACACACATAAATATATATCCTAGTATATCTATGAATTCATTTAATTAATTAAGTACAATTTCTATTGTAACTATTATTTAATATATCTTCAAAATAAATGTATTTAATTATTTATTATTATATTATAATATGAAAACTATGTTTTCAACTATATATCTTGTACCATATTTATATAATAAATAATTATATTTTTAGTAAATACAGCTACTATCAGAGTTATTATTCTACATTGTCTAATTAACATTTGATAATTATTTGTAAAGGTAACCAACAATAATACATCCGTGTAACACACGAACAATAGATGGTAATGCATTATGTGCAATACGCTTTATATTAATAATTACTAATAATCTATAATAACAAAGGAAGACGAAGTATTATAAATATTACGTGGTATACGTTACCAGTCACATGACCTATTCAACGGGTAGAGCTACTCACCCCTATCCCCGGTAGTGGCGGTACTGCTTCTACTACTCCCTCCGCGGAATTACTCGCCAGGGTATACAACTGCGCTTCCAACGGCTACAGTCATATAACGATATACTCGACTGTCAGTTATACATAAAGGGGCGTGTTTATTCCGACCAATCAGGTTATAGTTGGCACTATAAAATACACAGAACATGGTAGTCTATAATCACAGTTACATTATTATCTCGATGCGTTATTTCTAATTAAGTATTTTAAAACAAATGTATTAGTGTAACAAAAGTGTAATCAAATTATAATGTGCATATTTACATGTAAAGTAATTAAGAATTCGTGCGATAGTGGAGTGTTTCTACAAAGGTTATTAAACATTATACATTAGTATTATGAATTATATTAATATAAATATATATATATATATATATATATATAATTTATAGTTAACAGGATTATAGTTGTATTATCCTACATTAAATCCTATGTATTATATTATACAAGTACCGATGTTTAATAAGTCAATATGTAAATAAGTAAATATATAAATATTATATAGTATTAAATCATCTCAGATATGCTTGAATCTGATGACACATAATATTATCCATTTACATTATTAAATATATAATTTTAAATTTTAGTTTATTGAACCCACTGCCATTTCATTGAGTGAAACTCTCAATAATATAACATGATATAATAATATATATATTGTATTTTTTATATATTATGTATTTTATAATTAGTAACATTAGAAAAATAATAAAATCTGTATACTATTATGAGATATGGTAGTTTAGCTTTAAACTACAGCTTTTTATTTTGTTATTATGAAACTTTTATAACTTTATTAGTCAATTATTGTATTACAGTTAGGTACGCCGGTATGAGCCTAGAGTATGTTTGATTATACACTTTAATGCATTGCATCATGAACAATCATACTATTGTTGTCTGATACATGTTATACGGTCAAAGATGCATTGCTAAACATGAGTATTATATTAATTCTGTATTGCAACATGTCGACATTAAAGTTGAATACACATTAGTATTTGTAAAACTATTCTAAATCGATAATGTGTTTGTCTGTAAATTATGTGTACTTTATTTATACTTTATGTTACTTCACTATATATATTAATTTAATTATTAAATATAATTTATAGGGGAAAGTAACCTAATACTGACACTTTAACAATAAATGGTCTTAACATTTTATGACTTATTATTTTTATTCATAAATTATAATATATTAATATTATATGATTATAGATATTATTGTGATTTTAACATTTATTTAATCTTTTAATTTCATATATAACAGGGGTGTCCGTATTCGGTACCCATGTACGAATATGGGCATATTAAATATAAAATCAATTAACATAAACTCATATTTTTATATTTACATAAAACATATGCTTTATCTCAATATTGACCAGTTATATTATTATGACATATCAGCTTATAATGTTAAGCAATACTAAAATATACCGTTACATTGAAGCCATTAGTATTTCGTAATAGAAACTGTCAATAATTGCATAACACAATATACTAATATATATATTGTAAAGTTTATTGAATGCAATCAATATATGTTCACATCAATACAACATTGGTATTATATTAAATTTTCATATTAATAACCATGTGATTAAATTCTACTATAATACTATATTTACTTATTCGATAGGGGAAAGTAACCTAATACGGACACTTTACAAATAAATCGTCTTAAAATTGTATGATTCAATATTTATTCAAAAATTACAATATATTAATATTATATGATTATAGATAGTATTGTGATTTTAAAATTTATTATTTAATTCCATATATAACGGGGGTGTCCGTATTCGATACCCATGTCCGAATATCGACAGCCTGTGTTATAATACGGACACCCTGTATATATACCACTAGATAAACTATATATTATTGATGAATCAATCAGATAATTACAATTGCATTATTTATAATTAATTTTATGAACAATTTATTCTAATTTAATTAGTTAATAATTTATTTATTTTTTATTATTTTTTAATTAATAATACAATTTAAGTATCTAAATAAAACAAATTTTAGATTTATCTTCTTTGGTGTATTCATATTATAACGCACGCGATTTTTATGAATATCAGAATAGCTCATACGCTGCGCGCTGATTGGTTATAGGGTGTCCGTATTAAGACATCTAGAGTGTCCGTATTAGGAACTTATATGACCTCTAGATATATGCTTATGAATAATGAATAATGAATATTTTATAACCAATATATAAATTATATATATAATTTCAGAATGCTTTATTTTTTTATAATATAATGTTATATAACTTTATAATGTTATATAATGTTATATATATTTTATATCGATACATTTGTATATTCTTGAGAAGGTTCTAAGTTGCAATTTGTGTTCATAAATTTAAAAACGTAATACAAAAATCAGTTTATTAGATATATCAGCAATATTTTGAATTATAAAAAAATAAAAAATACTTTTTAGACTATTTTTATAATTATGAATATTTTATTAATTAACATTTTTTGTAGCATTTATGGTTTCTGAGATACCGTGAGTGTCTGTATTCTGCAGAGTATGCCATGGCACTGTCCGTATTCGGTTACTTTCCCCTATATATGAATAAATAGGCTATATATATATATATATATATATATACCTACGGTTGTATATATATATAATTGATTTAGTAAATATGCAAGTTTAATAGTATAATAATACGAGTTAGACTAATTCTAATAATAGTGTATACACTTAATTATATATATATATATATATATATATATATATATATTGTTATTTTTTATTTGGTGGAGTCCTTTCATCCCATCCAGGAACTTAGATGAAGTTTTAACTTATAACCATATATGGCTCTACCCAGATAACAGTAATAGAAGCATAATAGCAGCATAACAGCATATGCTAGAGCATCAAATGTTTACATTGTGCTATTATGCTGCCATTATGCTGCTATTAAATGTCTATTATGCTGCTATTAATTGTCATGCTATTATGCTGCTGTTATGCTGCTATTATGCTGCCATTATGCTAATATTATGCTGCTATTAATTTTAAAAGTATATTATGCTGCTATTATGCTGCTATTATTATAATAGCAGCATAATATACTTTTAAAATTAATAGCAGCATAATAGAAGCATAACAGCAGCATAATAGCATGACAAATTAATAGCAGCATAATATCAGCATCATATACATTTAATAGCAGCATAATAGCACAATGTAAACATTTGAGGCTCTAGCATATGCTGTTATGCTGCTTTTACTGTTTGCTGGGTAATGTCCCTTCGAAGCCGCTCTCATGTTAATGCATCCATGGATTTAACGAGAGCCGATCATTTATGTATACACAATTATATAAGATCACTATTAATTAATATTTTAAGACCCACTTTATAAAATTAATTAATGGTCCGAACGAGGGTCGAACCCGTGTCCTACTGCTTGTGTGTCTGACGCCTTAGCCACTAAGCCAAACAGGCAGTTAATATATATATATATATATATATATATTATAATTAATATATATATATATATAATATTTAACAGACTTATATAATAATACGCACACGTTTATAGTATGGACGAAGAAGAAACGGATTCATTAGAAGATGTATCGGAAGCTGAAGAAGTTGACGAGGAGGCGGATGTTGATACCGATGAAGATACCTACCCGGATGAAGTTCACACGTACGACGTAGATAACTCGTCAGATGATGAAAGGGATGACGAAGACGCTGAAGATGACTCATTAGCTGACTGGATCAACCGCATAATAGAGCTACGTATGCATCAAATGCGTAGTGATATTTTGTATTTCTTCGAGCGTGATACGAGAGGTACGAGCTAAGTGTATCGCATATGTAATCGATATACAAAACTATCGATGAAAAACTCTAAAACACAGCGAGGTGTTTATTAATAAATGCTGTTTCCACTTATTATTATTCCGTAAACCGTATACGTTAAATACTATACATTACGTTCGTATATTATACACTTATTATTCCCATCCAAAGTGCTATTATTATAAATTTACATTTTTTATATTTGAAACGATCATTTTATATATTTATATTCTGTTATTTTAAAACAATAATAAATATTTATAATTATCTATATACCTACTTATTGATGTATTAGTTTGTTGTAAATGTCTAGCTAATACGCAATATACCTAGATGTGATAGAACACGATACAGACATATATCTATAATGCATTAAAGGCGCATTAAACACGTTTATGATAATTATAATATAAATGAAATAATGAGAATTACATGAACAAAGGTAGTTATATTAGCTGCTTACTTATTAACATAAGTCTGATACTATTAGTGAATTATCACATTCGTACACATCAGTAGGGGAATGTTGTCTAATACGGGCCACTTTTTATGTTATCAAATAACTTTGTATTTATAATGAGAAATTAATGACATTTTATCACACAACTCACTAAATACTATTTAATTTAATTCATTATTATATAAGAATAACATAAATAATTACTGGTAGATATGTTTCCCTACTTCCATATTGTATTACTTCTGAAACTAGTTATAAACAAGTATGTTATCTCTAAATCGTCTCTAAATAGTTGGGCACTAGTTTTATTTATAAATAATAAATAAAAACTAATCTAATATGCTACTTAATATACATATGTATACGTATATATATATATATATATATATATATATATATATATATATATATATATATATATATATATATATATATAAGTATATTATACAATTATAGTATTTAAAGCAGATAATAATATTAGATTATTATTATTTACAAATAACGACTAAAATCAGCTCTATAGAAAATATCTTCCCTTATGTTTATGACTATAGTCTCATAGATACATTATGATATATGTTATTAAATAGTAGAGTGAATTATAAAATGATATCCATTTAATTCTATATATAATTAAATGACTTATTGCGATTTACGATTGGTCCTAGAAACTCAATATAATCTTCAAGTAAATGTCTTCACCATCACAAGTTCAGACTAACTAGATAAGTAAACCTATAATACCTGTATTATGTAATATAACACGTAATAGTCACGTGTCTAGTAACATGTGACCACGCCCTTCCATTGAATTATTCACATCGAAACTTCACAATCTAGTATTTGTCAATATTAATGTTCTATTATATTCTACTTTAATATTATTTGTAGACATTTTATTATGTTTTTACGGTGTTTATCTAATATTCTACCGATCTTTGTCATTGTCTTTGTAATAGTAACCTATATAGCTTATTTATAACAAAAATTTCATCACAAATGATAATAACTATTTAGTCGAATATCTAATTATAGGTCAAATGGTATAATTTCATAAACCAAGTTTACAAAATATAATACTTAAGAACATATTAAAGTATACATAAATATAAATTATAAATATAACAATAAATATATTTAATTTTTGACTTAATTCTCTTTAATTGGATTCCACTATTAACTTGATATTATAAATTGCCAGTAAATATAGTTTACCTAGTTGTTATTTTATAAATTATATTAGAAATTTAATTTGACTTATTAATATATATATATATAATTAACAAAAAAACAATATTTGAATATATAATAATATGTATAGTATATTGTTTACATTTTAAATTGATTAATATCGTAATAATATAATGATTATTAATATATATATTAATAATCGATTATAATTGATTAATTTATTAACAAATCATTAATATATTATTTACATGGTGTCGGTTACGCAATCATCGGTGTACGAGTGTGACGGGTAGTCGCTAACAATGGCGTCCGAGTGAAGGTCACCGCGGTCGTAGAGGTCATCAGAGGTAGTGGTGACCGACAGACTGGCTGCTAGCCTCTCGTCGGCCATTACGTTAACGACGTCGTCTATCCGACCACTGGTCAGCATCGCTTCGGACATTGACCTCTCGGCCAGGTAAGAGTCCGTCCTATAGGACATATGGGTCTATCGTCTTCCGTTGAGGACGTACAGACTATGGGCGTGTCTCGCAACGAACTTCTCTCCTACAAACGTGTACAATCGATATAAGTAAGTGGATAAAGTGAATTATAATGTAGTGTTGGAATGTCGCTGTAGAGGCGCTGCAGCGGATGCTGTAGAATAATAACGGTAAAGTTAACACTATTATTTATATTTCTATTATTATCAAGTTTAATTTACTATAATATACTATAGATATATCTGTACTCAAAATAATATTTATAATAAAATATATAAATAGTAATATATTTTAATGTATTTAAATTAAATTATTTACATATTGTATTGTTATATGTAAATCTATAGTTATAGAAATAAGTCATTTTAATCTATATTGATAAATATCATACTATTTTAATTGTCCTATATATTACAAATTAAAATATGAAGTCAAATGTGTATGCTAATGTTTAGAAATGAATGTTTCACGAATTAAAATAATATTCTCTGCTTATTTTAATTGGAATATTCTAATTCATATATCATATGTATATATACTAACAATATGCACATCTTCCGTAGAATGTATTGATATGTCATCAAGAGGCAATAGTGTATGCATACGTTGCTGTTAATACATATATTATTTATATTACATTATTATTAACTTATGTATTATATTATTAATAACCCCAATAATATAAAGCACTTACTATATGGTAATTACTCTTCAAAGTATACGATCATCAGAACTATATAGGTACCATAGAAACTACTCGAAGATTATTCTATCACAATTCCTATGTTTTGTATTGTACAATATGTATTGCTATACTTTATTTTCACAATTTATTATTTAAATATAGTATTATTATTACATATGTAATCAAGATATAATTTTATAATAAAAGTTTAATTATAAATATAGTTTATAAATAGCATTACAATATATAATAATTGACATGAAATAAAACTTCTTATTAATGCAATAAGTAATACTTTTTGATTTATTTATTATATAATTTATTATTTAAATTGATAATTAAATATATAGCGTATTAATTAGAATATATACGATAATTACGTAATAGCTAGTACAGACCTGGAGGACAGAAGTATTATCAGAGGCAGCTGCACTATTATCTTTAGGAAAGTCTAGCGTAGCTCCACATGACCTATCTTCTACGGACGCCATATTTTGTTCCACTGTACTGGTCTATATAACATACACGCACGTTATTAAATATCGACAGTAATATTTAGTATAATTATAATGTTAAGGTTTCTATACTTAAGTAAAGCCTTAACTTCAGGGCCTCATAAGATAGGGAACACCTATATTATATGTAAATATTATATTGGTATAAACATGCAATAATGCGCATATAAACATACCTATGTAGAGTTGTGTGTATATATTAATGTCGACTGTATTATGTGTATATATATGTGTATACTTTGTATACTTAAAAATGTATACATAATACAATTATCTAATAAGGCTTTATCGCACTAAAACCTCCAACGGGACGGATCGATGTTTTAATACACGTATTTATATGTTATTTATTGTATCACATAATACACAATTTACTATTTTTATATATTATATTTAATATTTATATAATTACTTTATATGGTAAACCCATTATTAACAATATTCATAACTATAGTTTTAATTATATATATATATATATATATATATATATATATAATGGTGATTTAAAATTTAAATTACTTGATAGGTCTCAAGAACTTAAAATCTAAAATATTTATATTAATTTTATATATTAATTATATTTAATATTATTTTTTTCTTATAAATGTTGTATATATATAAGTATGGAGTGGTTGTATATATATATATATATATATATATATATATATATATATATATATATATAAGTATACCTGTATCGGTTGATCACATATGTCACTGTTAGCAACTCTGAGTTGAACTATTTGCACATCTTCCTCAGCATCCGTATCGCTGTTCTCATCATGACTCCGGTATGTGTTAAGGAACGACATCGTACACCTCAGTTTAGTGTAGGTAACCTCCCCACTATCGCTCCACTAAATTCACGTAGGTATTTAATTACAATATTATATATTTTAATTAGTTAATTTATATCATGTATCATATACAATTATATCGATATAAACCTAGATCTAGGTTAGTATTCTAAATTATAGAGTAGAAATGTAACTATATATATATATATATATATATATATATATATATATATACTATATATTATATACTATAGTAGAATTAATATATATATAGAAGAATTTTATAGAAAATTAAGTATTGATAATATGTATATTATAATTAATAATATAATAAAATAATAAATGTAAAAAAATGTTACATGATATATTATAATACAAATGGAAATAGGCATACTATTAATAACTATTTATTATTTTTATGAAATTTTTATTTTTATTAAAATCGCTAATTTCTATTATATATAGATGAGAAATAACATCGAAATATCTTATTAATTCTTATATATATATAGTGAAAACTAGTTATTAATTTATAATAATATAAGAATGTACTATACTATTACTTACAATTCTACTATTTTGCGATTAATTTAGGTTTTCAATGATGACGACTTTAATCACCAACTTATGATTTAGTAAGATCTTTTTATCGTCATCAGATAGAGGATGTGGCTTAACTATATTGGGAGGGGGGTAATGTGAATGTGGTGTAATTATGCTGTACATATTGTATAGTTAAGTTACATTTCATTAACGATATACATATAGAAGACGAGTGATGTAAACTCACGAGTTTAATTAATATGTCCATTTAGAGATATAATTATGAAATCAAAATGAAATAAATTTAAATTGTAGAACATAAAAAATAATTATCCTAAAAAGTGATTTTAATAAAATATCATTTAATATTATGAAACCTATATAACTGTATTGTTAAGAATATATATATGATGATCTACAACTAACCCTTGACCTCGTAGCTATGGTTGGCCATCACAACTCCGTGGTTAGGTATAAAACACATTCGCTGCTATCGTTTTCACCTTGAAACAAATCATATGTTTGGTTGGATGTATCAATCGCAAGATCTTGGGAATAACTTCGTTGTCACACCCTAATTATTAGTAATACTAATATAGTTTGATAGAGGTAGAAGTGGTAGTGTTAGATCTAGTAGAAGTAGGGAAAATAACTAATACGAAAGGATATTTTTAACTAAAAGTATACTTGATATTGCATAAGTCAAATACAAATTACCATATTGAATATTTTATATATTTACATACACAGTGTTTAAATTTACAAGATAGTTAACTTATTTTTTAAATAATATCTAATTGCATATTATAATAAATGATTAATAAGTAAAAAATGCCATTGTTCAGTAATATCCAAACTACGTGGTTTTCCAAGAACGTCCGATATGAGGCGATACCTTATTTAAAACTTTATTCTAAAATTCAATATATAATTAGACACAATGTAAAACTACGTTATTCAATAATAAATATTCTTTCAATATTTGTAATCATCATTATCCCTTAAAGTGAAAAACTTACTAAATTCGACTATAGTCGGGTATACCCTATAAACTAATCAATAATGCAAAATGTATTGATTATAATCTTGAGTAATAATTATTGATTTTTTACAATTAAATTTATCTTAATATTTGTCAATTCTTTATATTTTGTAATTATTTTTGTAGTATCAACTTGATACTTTAGTAGGGGAAAGTAACCGAATATGGACACTCTCGGTATCTCAGAATCTATAAATCCTACAAAAAAATGTTTAATGAATAAAATTTCATAATTATATAAATAGTCTAAAAAAGTATTTTTAATTTTTTAATTATTCAAAATATTGCTGATATATCCTATCATATATCCTATAATATATCCTTATTATTTGTATTACGTTTTTAAATTTATGAAAAAAAATGTCAACTTAAAACCTTCTCAAGAATATGCAAATGTATACATATATCGATATATCGATATAAAATATAACACTATATTATTACAAAAATAAAGCATTCTAAAATTATATATATAATTTCTATATTTGTTATTAAATATTCATTAAGTTATAAGCATATATCTAGAGGTCATATAAGTCCCTAATACGGATACTCTAGCTTTCTTAATACGGACACCCTATAACCAATCAGCGCGCAGCGTATGCACTATTCTGATATTCATAAAAATCGCGTGCGTTATAATATTAATACTACCAAAAAAGCTAAATCTAAAATTTTTAATATTTATATACTTAAATTATATTATTAATTAAAAAAATAATAAAAATAAATAAATTATTAACTAATTAAATTAGAATAAATTGATTAGTAATTAAAGAAAATAAAGTAATTGTAATTTGTCTGTTTGATTAAACAATAATATACAGTTTATCTAGTGGTATGTAGGGTGTCTGTATTATAACACAGGGTGTCCATAATCGGACATGGGTACTGAATACGGACACCCCCGTTATCTATGGAATTAAAAGATTAAATAAAATTTTAAAATCACAATAATATATATAATCATATAATATTAATATATTGTAATTTTTAAATAAAAATAATGAGTCATAAAATGTTGATCATTTATTATTAAAGTGCCCGTATTATGTTATATTCCCTTATTCTATAAGTACTATACTTGATATATCAATAGATATTGAGAAATAACACGTGGTGTTTGGGGGTTCTCCGAGAAATCTGGGTACTTTCCTTTTCCTTTTCATATTATTATTAGTAGTAAAAGTATTATAATTATATTTGTATTAGTATTAGTTTTAATTGTATTATTATTAGTATTATTATTAATATTAATATTAGTATTTCTATTAATATTAGTAGAATTATTATTATCATAAGGAATAGTAGGGGTGGTGGTGTTGATGGGGTGGAAGTGGTGTTATATATATATAAATATATATATATATATATATATTTATATATTTACATATATTTACATATAATTACATACATAATTGTTTATATTAAATTACCCTTAAATAAATTATTATTTTATTAATATAAACTAGTCTATATAACTAGGAACATAATATTAAATTAAATTAAATTAAAATCGTGTACTATACTAATTATTTTATAGGATTACTTATGCATATAATTCAGCTAAAAAAAATAGAAAAAACCAAACTTAACAAAATTATATATATCAAAATATAAATCTGTTAATATATATAAAATATATTATATATATATATATATATATATATATATATATATATATATATATATATACATACATATTGTGTTTCATGAGATTTGCTATACTATACAGTTTTTCTCGTTTTAATTTGTTATAAATAAACTTATAATGTTTAAACTAAATAACATATGCATATTTAATTATCATTCAAATATAAATACCATTATCATAACTACCTTCAAAATTGACAATTTCACTCGGATCATTATATATCAATTGTTCTAGTGACATTTTACGTTAACTATTTAACAATAAGAAATAACAATTATAATGACAATGTTAAATACGGATGTAAACACAAATTTCTAAATTTAATTAGCCTTGTTTTAATAATTTAATTTAGGAAAACAAAGTAATTATATTTAAAATAATAAAAACTATTTATTGTTAATATTTATATTAATAATTCCTCAATAATTTATGATTACAATAAATATACAAATATACCTATATATATATATATATATATATATACTTTTACTTTACTTGTTTTGATTTATGGACTGCAAGTGCGTGAGCAATCGGCCGTCCGTAGGAGGGAAGGCAAGTGAGAAGTAATGAGTCTTGAGGTGGCGTTTAAAGGAGGGAGTTGATGAGTTTATTCGTAGGAGTTTTGGTAGTGAGTTCCAGTGGTAAGGGGGCAGATAGGGCAAAGGAGCGTATATTTGAAGAATGGAGTTTGTAAAAAAGGGGAGTGGAAAGGATAAAGGTGTTGGAGGATCTGGTCTGGAGTATAGTGATGGGTGTGTGTAACTGTAGGAGGAAGGCAAGTTAGTCAGGGGAATTGTGGTGAATAGCTTTGTGGATGGTTAGGGAGAGTTTGTACTTTATACGATAGGGGACTGGCAGCCAGTGTAGTTGTTTTATGAGAGGAGTAATGGAGTCAGGGGAACGTCGGGGGAGTAAATGGACACAGCGAACTACAGTATTTTGGAGTCGCTGTAGTTTGATGAGTTTGTAGTCCGGGAGGTTAAAGAGTATGGAGTTACAATAGTCGAATAGGGGGATGATGTAGGAGGAGGCAATGGTAATAGCGATGGGGAGGGGAATGGAGCGTCGGATTAAGCGGAAGTAGTGTAGGTGGTAGTGGATGGATTTATGCATGTGTATAATATGATAGTCAAGGGAAAGGGTGGTATCAATATGGAAGCCAAGGTTTCGGATATGTTGAGAGTAGGGGAGTGTGGTATGTGTCGAGTGAGATGGGGGGTGGTTCAGGGAGGGTGGAAGAACGTAGTGTTAAGTTTAGAAAGATATCTTCCGTTTTAGTGGGGTTAAGTTTTAGGGATTTGGAGGTAATCCATTGGTGTATGGACTTTATACTTGAGGAGAGTCGTTCAGGGGCATAATTAGGGGAGTCTGTGCAGTTTAGATATAGTTGAAGGTCGTCGGCGTATGTATTGAAGGAGATGTCGGGAAGTGAAGTGCAGATGATTTTGTGGAGGGGTGAAGCAACGGTGTGGGTTATATATATTATTTATATACTATATATCTACGAATAATATTCCTATATCTATAGATATATCCATATATGTATTACTGACATACATATTTCCTATATGGGAAAGTTTAACGAATACGGACACCCCCTGTATCTCAGAAACCATAAATCCTATAAAAACAATCTAAACAAATAAAATATTCATAATTATATAAATAGTTTAAATAAGTATTTTTATTTTTTAATTATTCAAAATAGTGCTGATATATCCAATAAACTGATTTTTTTATTACGTTTATAAATTTATGACAAAAAATTTCAACTAAAACCTCAAGAATATATAAATGTATCGATATAAAACATAACAATATATAATTAAAAACTAAATAATTCTTAAAATTATATACATAATTTCTATATTTGTTATCAAATGTTCATTAAGTTATGAGCATATATCTATATGTCATATAAGTCACTATTACGGACACTCTATATTTCTTAATACGGACATGTCCGACGGACATTGTCCGTCGGTAATTGTTAAGATAATTTATTGTTAAAGTGTCCGTATTAGGTTACTTTCCCCTACTAAACTGATGCTCACAGAAGTCCATTTCCTTAAATTCCTCCAATACAGAAATCCTACTACTACATCTTCCTATACGTAATAACCAGTTAACATATGCACCACTTATTATCTGATATAATTCTATTATTCAATATTCATATCATATCCAAAACCATTGCGTCAGATTTGTTCACGCGTTCTCTATCGGTATATCGAAAGTATAAAGAATATATTCATATCATCTTCCCATGTGATTAAAAGCATCAATTTTCATCTCACATCTCTCGGTTTAACTATAAATTCGATTCCATTCGAGGCTTTTCAATAACCGTCTCGTCCTACATTCTATTTCACTTCTAACACTGCTATTCCCTTAACAAGTTATATTACCGATAGAACTATAATCCCCTCTTTCTCAGTAGATTTCACACCCCCATTTAGGCCTAACATACCATAGCCTATGTTCTCACTAAAATATACCGTCACCTCACAACACATAATAATATATAAACAATGTCTGCTAGTTCATACTGTGTATCATCACGAACATAGAATCTACCATGGTTATTTGGTAACCAATGGTAACTGCAGTTATCAATGAAATGTACCTATCCTCCCTGCTTCAAAACCTACATGTTTTCTAAAATCCCTCAATATCAATGTCTGGTAGATATCTAAACCATGTATATAATACTACTAACACTGAAATAATATCCCTTATCAATTCCGCGTCTGTTTTCATACTATGTTTATACTAAGTTTGTAAAATATAACTTTTCGCAATACTATTATCTATAAAGGACGGACGATTGCTCAGTCACAAGCGGTACTTAAGTACCGCTTAATTAAGCGAGTCGCAGTGAATATGTGTCGAAGCAATGATGTTTTGCTGACTTTCCAATGATGGGTGGAATTATCTACTATATTTAGGCGATTAACGGATAGCAATGTTTAGGTGTTATTTTGATTGTTTATCACCAGGATAGTCAGAGCATTATGAGTAGGAGTGCTGGAACGATTTTGTATGTAGGGGGGGGCCAACCAAAATATATTTTATGATAAAGGAGGGGACCAATACATAGGAGGTCCTCCTAGATTTAAAAATGGGGGACTTACACCCGGTCCCCTTCTTGCAACGCCCCTACTTATGAAACATATTTGATTAGCTGTAATGACATAAGACAAGCATGACTCATTCGTGTTGAATGTGAATGGTAGTAGAATCAGATGTTATGGAGCTTTGACTTATAGTAAGTTATAGTCGTTTGATTGACATCTTCACTCTCGCCACTAGTAGTATCTAATACGAGTTGATTACAAAACATGTTAACTATAGTTGGATATACCCATTATAATAATTGAAGACCAGTGTTAAGATATGTAGCAGAACGTAGACATTTTGATTATATCAGCGATCCACTTGTTTGTACTAAGTAATACTGAGTATAAAAATAGTTATAACTATTACTATATATATATATACATATAATATAGGAATGCACATAATAAAGGGAATCTATTTATATGAATTATATTTATAATATGTATTTACTTTACCATCTTGAGCTAGCTCGGTATTCCATTACGAGTTTCCTATATTCTTCTCTATTTTCAATTGCTTTCAGTAGCTCTATTGGATTGCAGAGTATCGTCGATCTATTGATCGATAAAAGTAATTGTTGGTCTTTCTCGATCTCATTTACCATATGTAGTGACCTATAGGAAGATGTCTGGTACTATCTCCTCTTTTTATATTTAAACGATCACTCAGGCCGATAATATGGAGTCGTTGATGTCTGTTAATTTATTAGATTTGTGGTAGTTTATATATATATATATATAATATATCCGTATTGATTCTTGTTGATTATATGCTCTTTACATGACTGATTTAGAGCTGTTCTTAATATCCGAGTGACAAATCTATTTAGGGTTTTTTTTTGTAATTGTCATCATCTCGGTTATAGATCCAATAGCTAAAAATGATGCCTCTATTACTCTGAAGAAGTTTCTTTCTATTTTATCAGGTATTTTTTATATACATATTTAGATCATACCATTTAGTGCAACCCAAAGTTTTCCTTGTTTACTGTTTATATATTTCTAAGTTTTTTTTTTTAACTTACAATATACTTGAAATATTCTACTTTTTTATGATGTCACAATTAGTAATTTGGAATAATTCGGTTGTATCTTGGTTCCTACACATATATTCATTTTCCAGATGTAATGCATATAGGTTAAGAGTGATTTTAAACATGTTGTTTATTATAGATTCGACCTTCAAATTATGTATATTTAAATATGAGTATTGAAAATAGCCAAAACAACAATAATTAATTTGAGTCTATATTGGATTAGCATCTTCCTAGTCAAATTTAACATAGGAACATATAGGAAAATACCAAAAAAAATAAATATGTATATTTTTTACATTTATAATTAAGATAAATCATGACATTTCAGAATATGTGTAATGTGTAGAGTTCATAATAATACTCTAATAAATACCCTAATAAGTTTTATAACAAAAATAATATTATTTATGATTTTTTTTAGGATTTCTAGGATATTCCAGAATTTTTTTTACCTGGCATAATGTCTTACAGAATCATTATATTTGATTAACTTTATATTATATATGATAAAAAATCAATTCCTTAATCAATGTGTATAACAATGTTGTTTACAAAATTATAACAACCATTAATTAATTAAATGTCTTCAATTATGTTAAAAATCCTTAATAAATGACCATTTTTTTGTGGAGGTAATTTTACAAACTTTAAGAATTTTTGTTGCTACCTTATCTTAAGATTTTATATTTTAGCATACAAATATTATAAAAAAAGCACTCTTTTAATAAATATTAATAAATCATTTTAATAAATAGTCAAAATGACACAATTTTTTAGAAAATTTTGAAATATATATAAATTTTATTTTATTTTTAAAATTAATTATCCAAGAACTAATATTGTAATTAAGGATACTATAGATATTATGTACTACATAATAATATAGTATTTATAAATAAAATTATTTATAATAATCTTATAAGAAAAATACTCATCTATATAATAAATATTGAAATAATTATTAGACTATTTTATCTACTTTTATTGACTTGGGATAAAATAACTTATTATGATTTAATTAATTCAATTAATATTATATATATATATATATATATATATATATATTTATTATGAATAAAAATGAAATATAACATTAAAATAATATATATGACAATATAATAATGACATTATATATGTTAACTAAAACATGACATATTTTTATGAACAGAATATTTTACATTAGTTGAGTATATGTAAATTTTAGTGTGGCATAGAAGCCGAATGACAAATTCTAATTTTTGTTTTGTTATTTCTTTAATAGCGTCATTTTATTTCTTTATATGTTTTAATAAGTATTGCTAATGACGCTATTAACATATGTAGGTAGATGAAGTTTACTCATTATCATGATATTAAAATATTAACAATGATGTTATTATAAATCAATTATGATAAAATGCAAATAAAATTTATAAAATTCAAATACATTTCATCATTTATAAACATTTACACTTAATTAAACATAAACAATACAATTACGAAGTTGTAGCAAACTTTTGAGATTAAAAATCTATATTTTTAAAACCTTCAACGCATCACAAATATGTAACCAAAATATATCTGTATTACCAAAGTTGTGTCATGAATATTTATAGAATCAGACTATGAGATTATTATCTGGAAAATACAATCACTCTTAACCTATAGATAGATATAGATAGATCAATCGTTTATTGAATTACTGGTTATATATAAAAAAAGTTATAATTATATATAAAAATATATAATTATATAACATATATAAACAACATATATAAATGTGATAACAGTAAGACAAAACGACACAATACAAAAAAACGGAGAAGTAGAATAAAAATAAAACATTGGATTATACGAGCCGTTGAAGCAATATATAATATCTGACAGTGCAAGTTGTCAAACAGAAGAGGTAACAAAACCGAAGGTCTCGGGTTGGCAAGGCCCATATGGGATGGATCAATTCCCAAGGGTGGATGAGTCCCTAGTATATAATTTGGTTGACGTCTCCTGTCGTTAAGCTACCGTAAACTGATGACAGCAAGCATAATATCAAATACTATATATTGGTTAAATTAATACGGAATAACAATAACATGATTGATACATTTGGTGTGAATTAATTTTTAACGGAAAGGTGTTACGGTTTTACAAGATGTAATTGTAAAAGGTAACGCGTTCCAGGAAGAGTAAACTCTATGACGTAAGCCACAGACGTAGGGCCTAAGGTTGATTCTTCTACCTCGTGAAATAATGTTGTTGCATTATGTAGCATATCTGTGACAACCGTTATATCATCTGTATAGACTACGTGTTCCGTGATGTTTACCAGTTAAATGCTGGTAGATAACCAACTATGACCACCCTTTTCTAGAACAGCTTCGTTCAGATAATATTGTTATCCCATCCAGGAACTTAGATGAAGTTTTCACTTATAACCATATATGGATCTAATGTCCATTCGAAGCCGCTCTCATCTTAAGGAGAGCCGATCATTTATTTATATACAATTATATAAGATCACTTCTAAATAATATTTAAGATACATTTTTTAAAATTAATTAATGGTCCGGATGAGGCTCGAACTCGTGTATCTGACGCCTTAGTCACTGAGCCACAGAGGCAGTGTATTAATGCTGGTAGATACCCAACTATGAACACCCTTTGCGAGAACAGCTTCGTTCAAATAATGTTTTTATCATATAATGTTCTCTTTAGCTCAATGAAATGTAATGCTGGTGAAAATACTTAACAAGTATCACTATACGGGGCATTTAATCTACAATTTAATTAGTAGTAGATGATATCAATCTTATTGGAGAATAAATTAAAAACTATGATGTTTAAATGACTCTTTTATAATATATAATATATGTAGATATATAAAAAATATATTTATTAAATTAAATAAATAAATTCAAATAAAACAGATGGATATTCAAGTGATAACACAAGAAAAGTTAAAATATATAATAATTATATAAATATAAATAAATAATTATTTATTATTAATTAGATTTATATATTATTCAATGATAATTAATTATTCTATGAATATAGTTAAGTTATATTATAATAATATTTAAAATAAGAATTTATATAATTAATTGATAAATTATAATTTTATTTATTATAAAAACATGTGCCTACAGCGCAAACATTTAGTATTTTCGAATATTCAACAAATCTTTTCATAAGTAATAATATGTATATAAATGTAATACATCGTCACAATATTGGATAGTTTTAAATATATTATAAAAGTATATTAGACGAACTCTAGATAAAATACATGTGGTGGTGGTGTGCTCATAATACATTAAACTTTCATCTCATCTCAGGATGGGGGTGGATGTTTCTTATGTAAATATTTAGATTTAGGAATTGGAATAACTGTCAACGTGACACAAATAGCACGATTATAGTCATGTAATAGTGACATAACTCCGCCAGGGGAGGGGGTGTGGCCTACACGGGGGCGTGTCCTACTTTAGTTCCTAACATAGATATTTATGTTACCGGTAAACTATAAAGCTATGATTCCTACGCAGGGGGAGGCGTGCGTTCACGTTCCAGGTGCGAATGTTACTAAGAGTGGTGTTCAGCTTGTCGCACCAGATCAGACGGTCAGGTTTAGTGTCTGCGGATAGCCAGTGTCTGTCAAATGTGGTGGAGGTGTCAGAGAGTGGTATTATTGCTAGTGGTGGATATCTCCACATAATAGTGTTATTAGTTGTGTCAGTGGTATCAGTGGTATCGATGTATTTTTTGGAGTGTAATTGTGGTGTAAAATATAATATAATATATAATGATATTATTTATAAAAATAAAGTTAGGTTATACAAATAAAAAGCGGTGAATAGAGTTATATATACACTAAAACTTGTATACTGGTATTAGCGGTGCCAGTGTTGAAGAGTGGTATTATTAGTGTAAAGATTAGTATCATATATATCGATATAATCATAAATTAATGACATATAAAATACATATAGATAAGTAAAATCTAAAATTAACCTTATGTTATAAAGGTACAAAATATGATTATTGGTAGAATGATATTCATTATCTTAGATATCATTATAATAATAATTGTCATCAATAATGTGCTAGATTAATATTTCAATTTAGCGAAATAGATTAAATATCGATTTCTATATTTGATAATACATGTTAAACGAGTTACACATAATTAAATATTGATTATTATCTCTATACACACCAATACATAAGTATTTAGAGGTCACATTATAACATAATAAGCTATTATTATATATGTTACCTGTATGACCCATACACTATATTAACCAATTACATGGATATCTGCAATTTTTTAGTTTGTAAACTTGATTAATTTAAGCATAATGCTTCATGAATCATGGTCCAGAGTACATATTAGAATGTAATATACAAATCAATGCAAAAACGCGTATTTAATAAATGATATCAATATAATTATATTACAATTATAATATAATGCAAAACATGTTATATTAATATCGTCATGACAAATATATAGTTCAATATATAAGATCGTTGAATTTAATCAAATTAATAAATAATTTTATAATTTTATTAAAATATAATAAAAATAGAATTGAAAAATGAATGCATTTTTATTTTACAAATAAATAAATATATCCGATATCTTTGATTCAAAGATTGAAATATAATTAAATACACTACTGAAGAGTACCTATTTCTGAATATACAAATTACCAGTATTGATATAGCGAGCAGACGACCAGTCATTGGTATTAAATATATTACCTAAGTGATATTTATGATACTTTAACATTTATACTATATAGGCTACATTAAGTGACCTCTATGATATATTAACCTTGAACTACAGAGGTCCCCATTAGACGACGGCATTATGGTTGTGGTCATTGATTCGCGGTCAGTGTTTCTCAGAAATAGTCTTGTGTTTCTTAAATGTAGTTCAAAGGTGAGGAGTCGAGATCTGCTGTCACGTGAAATTAGGTACACTTTGTTAGTAGTGCAGTTCTTCAGGATGATGATGCAGATAGGTTACTGTAAGTGATGTGATTTGTATTGGGGTTATGCTATAGCATATAAAACAATAACAATGGCTAATTCATATTTAATATTAGTTTAACAAGGCTTTTTAAATTATTCCATTTAATATTGATTATAGCTTATAATTAATTAAAATGTTTAAAAGTATTGATACAAATAGTAATTTATCAGAGAACATAGGTAATGATATATATATATATATATAACATGATAATTTCAGACAACGTATCATTAAAACAAACTAAGATCTCCATCTCTTATATAAACATGTGACACTATACACTTACACTATATAATTTGTATATAGACACATTTATTCCTCTCGGGAATACAAATATCTGTACATGCAACTATAATATCAATACTATAACATAACTACTATATACATAGTAATATCATATATCATATATATATATATATATATATATATATATATATATATATAGATATTAACATGTAACTATAGTATGCTATACACATTGTGAAGTGAGTTACCTTAATGAATTAATCGTTGGGGTACTTCACTATGCAGATACGCCCATTCTTCAAGATGCACCATCTTCTGTATCAGGATCCATATCCTGCTACTTCATTAAACAACGTCTAAAGGGGAAGGGAGGCATATGATTGATACATGATATTACCGCAACATTAACATTCATACAGCGAGTGTAAATATAACTTATGTAAAGAATTTACTAAGGAAATGTATGTTACCTAGGCTTAATTAAATAGGTCACCTACGTTTATAGAAATTGTTATCGGATATAAAAAATACGTTAGATTTTATATGTAATTTTGAAATGTAAATTATAGATATAAGTTATACTACTCATGTTATTAAAATTAAGTGGTCATACATATATATAGTCGTTCACTAAATATTCTATAAGAAAATGTAAAATTTTACTTATAAAATAAGAGTCGTATTTCTATATTTTGAATTAAATTAAAAAAATATTGTTTACATTTTGAACTATAATTCAGTGAATACTATATCAATACTATATGCATTTCAATGATGTAAACTACACTACACAATATAATCAAATTGAATAGATATATCTCCCTATAGGGAGTGATATGACGCATGAACAAGCAAGGTATAAGTAATGTTATGCATGGCGTGAGGTCATAGTTCAATAACTAACCAGGAATCATCGTTCCTCGTCCGTGTCTCGCATCACGAAGGTCAAGCGGAAGGTGACCGGAACCTTGTAGAGGTGAATACATCGGTACCTGATGAAGGTGGTGGTAGTGTGGTTACATACATAGTATTATTATAGATGACTATGGTTGAACAAGCAATGTTAATTTATAACCTACAAATGTTTTATATAATTGGTGGTTTCCATTTTAATATATCTTACATGAGTTATGTGATTATCTCCAAGCACCATACAATAATAGGAGGATGCATACGTTAGATGTATCATTAGAATAAAGAAAAAGTACATATTTAGATATTTATTTAGATAAAGTTTAAAATTCAATAGACTTATCATGCGGAAATATAAAAATGTATTATTATTTTATAAATGAAATATATAATCTTGAATTGCTCACAACTTTTATAATTATTATATATAATATTTATGATACACCTATTAGTAGTAGTGGTAGTAGTATTAGTAGTATTATTAGTAGTAATATCAGTTACACTAACATTATCAAGGGCAAAGTGAAATTTCCCAAGGGCGTTCATGGTGAGCGGGAGACAGGCTACTTCATGAAAGTTTGTATAACGAGGCCTTCTTGTTTAACTGTTGATTTTGAAGGTGAAATACAGATTAGTCAATTTCAAATTATTTCCAATGTACATTTTAATCATTGACTTTTTGAATATATAAATAAATACACATGTATATATTAGATAACTATATGGGTGTCCCCTTACATAACTTCTTTAGTATATACCTATATATATAATTATATATATATATATATATATATATATATATATATATATATATATATAGGTAATTGATATCAATAAGTATTATCATATTTTCACAATTATTAAGAATGTTATCAATAATGACATTAATATCGGCGGATATAATCAGTAATTAAGAAACCATAAAAAAGAATTCCCTATTAATACAACAATTGTATACATATATAAATATATAAACTAGAAAATTAAAAATAATTATTAAATGAAGATATATAATTTTTGAAAAATAATTATTTTGAATAAAATATATTATATAATTACTACAACTTAGGTAATACTAATAAACTAATAGGTTATCTCGTAACCATCTAAAATATATTATTAAATAATATATTATATAAGTTATATTAGATTTATATTAAATTATAAAATAATATATTATTTTAATACAAATTTACTGTAATATTGAACGCATTTTTTCATTTATTTTATTAATAAATATAATATTAATATAATATTAATAAATATTGCATCATTATTTAATTGTATTATTTACAAATTTAAAATACAACATTGATATAGTTATGTAAACCATGGAATAAACGTGCATTCTGAAATCTTTAGAAATGTCGTTCAACTTGATCATGTTCGGAAACTCTTAAGACTTTCTAGCCTGAGAGTGGAAGAATAAAGATAGAGTAGAAAAGAGAAAAATATGTATTGTTAAAGGGGTATCACATTAACTAGAACGTAATTATTAACTATAATAATTAGAGGTTAAAGTTAAACTCTAATATTTACATTAAAAATAATAAATGAATATATTATTTTGTAATCTGCTAACTAGGATATTAAGTAATACATATTTGTATTGCGACATATATCATTACAAAGACATTACGTAACACATTATGAATTATCAGCAATAGAAACCTCTGCTTGTTCCCATTTTGGCAATGAAGTCGTGTTTCAAGGCCAGAGAGATTCCTCCGATAGTAAGAGTTCCACTCGGAGATATCTCTACGTTATCCATAATGTGGCTGACGATCTTTGGCAACGTTCTTTTAGTTGTTGCATTTCTGTGAGGAATGCTTCTCTTTTCTTATCTATAATTTGAAGTATCATGTAATATTATGACATATATATAATAATGATGTAATTCAATAAACTACAAATATTAATATAATCATTATAATATATACGATATATATTTAGACTTGCTGAGTATAAATTATAAATAAATTATTAGATAATTTACAAATTGTATCCATAATTATATATAAAAGAGATAATTAATTAGGTAGATCACCAGACTATAGAATATAGAGTAGGGTTAAGTATTAACCCTTATAGGGGATGGCTAGATATGTCCGGGGGGATACAAACAAGAAATAAGTATCATGCGATGACATTCGATGGCCTCAGATGAGATGGAAAAAACAAATGTTTCTCCACAGCATTGGTTCGGACTCTTAACTTCAGAGCATTATAGGTATGTATAATGACGCTCTTCTCCCTAATGACCAGCTCGTACAGCTTCTAATATGGGCGTATAGGTTAGTGAGGAAAGATAGGTCAATGTGTGCGGTAGGGGTTAGTTTATGTATGTATTGTTTAAGGGGACATGCGTGTTTGAGAATTTAGGGAAATGTCTATTTTATAGACTATATATATCCTATATAGCCTTTATAAAATATTATATATGTGATTATTGTTAATAATGTTATATGTCACTCGCGAACATTACTCTTGGAAGCGAGGTCCCCTTAATCAAATTAATGAGATATTATGTCCTCTATTTCATTATAATATTGTTATTACTATTATTGATTGATTCTTTATTTAAGAAAATATTTATATTAAAATATAAAATTGAAATATTTTGTAAACGTACGAAATAATTTAATAACGTACATTATTGAAATAAAGAACAAACAAACTCGCAATCTTAGTTTGGTGGACTGTTCGTTGTTTTTTTACGGTGGCGTATATATCCTCGTTCTCCCTTTGTTGTTTTAGCTGGAGCTGATCATGATGCTCTGAAGGTCGTATTTCCTGCACGATCGGCTTAACCTATCTTTAAATCAAATAATGATACATAATCTAACGTAATTATTGAAACAGATAATTCTGTAATTAATAAATCTATATAAATAATTATAAAAATAGTGAACATTTATATGTATACAAATATGCGCTTTTAATCATATATGTATGTACATTGTATATTGTACATTCTACATTGTTCACCTCTACATATGTGTACACTATAAGTGTATACGAATGCAGGTAACACAGAAGTATGTAACCATGTTATAGTGTAAGTAGATAAGACTATAGTTCAAGTATAGTATACAATATGTCATCACTACACATGTGTATCATTGCTATACCCCCTTTGTTGTACTACCATCATTGATATAATGACGTTAAGAGTTGAAACTGATTGCCAGCCTATACATTACATGTTATAGTTGCATATTTGATACATCGCCTTTCTTGATATCCACCGAGAGGCTGAACTGGGCGGTATATAAAGGGTGAACATATATGTAAATATATATATATATACTATTATTACCTATATTGACTAATAGTGTAGATTAACGATTGATCTAGTTCACTTTATGTAACTTCTTTGTCGTAAGAATCTGTAGTCGTATATGTTGTCACATCGATAGTATCTAAGTGATACAGAGGGTAAAGGGTCAACTGCTTATATATATATATATATATATATATATATATATATACATAGTATACATATAGTGTAAACTATAGTTTACGGATAAGATAATTTCAAGTTATAAAATAAATTATTAAAACATAATATTTATCATATTTACCATATTATCAATATATATTATTGAATACACTTATTACTAAAAGTAATGTAAACAAATTGATTTAACTATTTACTATAATTATCTTATATATTTATACAAGAATTTAAAATATTAAATGAATCATAGTACTCTATGATATATATTTAATAACAAAATAAAGTTTAGTCATAACAATGTTGTATAAGATTATAAAATCATACTATATTATATGAAATAAGAAATTTAATTTAGAATTGCCTACTATAATCTACAATTGCCTTCAAATGATTACATAAGATAATTTTCTCTTCCTGGTATATTGAATTTACAAACTCAAATATATGTTAATATTACAAAATTGTAATTAAAACTGAACCACATATATATATATTTATGGTCAATATGGTTATAACTGGTCACTTAAAATATGTATGTTAAAAATAAACCTGAATCTCAAATGTACTGCTTTCATCATCAATTTCACTGAAACATTTATCCAGCATGTTGATCTATTCATATTATGAGGTAATAGGTAATAACAAATATTCCGTATATTTAAATAAACTATATATATATGTTTATATGTATAGATATTATGAATAAATTTACCATATGTGAACATTAATTAATTTAAATTGAACATTAATTTAAATTACATATGTTAAAATAATAAATATTTAATATTACATATATTTATGTTATTGTTATTGTTATTGTTATTTTTGTTATTTTTATTTGGTGGAGTCCTTTCATCCCATCCAGGAACTTAGATGAAGTTTTCACTTATAACCATATATGGCTGTAATGTCCCTTCGAAGCCGCTCTCATATTAAGGCATCCATGGTTTTAACGAGAGCCGATCATTTATTTATACACAATTATATAAGATCACTTCTAAATAATATTTTAAGACCCATTTTGTAAAATTAATTAATGGTCCGGACGAGTGTCGAACCCGTGTCCTACTGCTCGTGTGTCTGACGCCTTAGACACTGAGCCACACAGGCAGTTTAATGTATATATACATTTAAATAAAACAATAACCTGTCATACTTTGTGAGTCGAATAGTTATTCTATTATTAATCGTGTTGTAGAACATTAATAAGTGTGTTATTTCCTTATGTTGAGTCATTCTTATAACGTATACATTTCTCACGTCATTACCAACATAGTAGAGTTTATAACATTCGTTTCAATAATTTGTGTACTCCTTTTTTTTGCGTATTTCATCTATTCCTATCAGGTTTCATCTGTTCAGTTCATGCTCGCGTTATTCTAGTTTACCTTCTTCTCTTAGTGTGCATACATTCCAAATACATATATGTATGTCATATATTATGTTGTTAGTTCTGTGTTCAGCAATAGCTAACTCGTAATCTTTACCCCGATGAGCGATATATGAGGCGCCTCTAAATATTGCAGACGATGTCCGAACTGGTATGGTTGTTGTTTGTTGTTGTTGTGAAGGCATTGGTTGTGTATATTGTATAGTGATACTCTAGCAAAGATATCAGTATACAGTATACCACTATCCCTATCACACGTATACCCCGATGTATAGAACTCGAATAATCAAATATTAATCAATAATTGTTTAACTAAATATGTAATGCTATAACTTTAGAAATATTGTCTCTGAGAGATTGGGTATATTTATTGTATTCTACATATAGGTTAGTATAGATATGGACTCTAATACTATTGTGTTTCCAGATTCTATATTCCCTTATTGGAACAATTTTTATGGCATTATAGTATATACATTTATTTATATTATCGCTCACACAAATACTTCTCTCATAAAATTAATTACACAAATACTTACTCTCATAAAATTACTCATACAAATACTTACTCTCATAAAATTACTCACACAAATACTTCTCTCATAAAATTACTCACACAAATACTTACTCTAATAAAATTACTCACACAAATACTTACTCTCATAAAATTACTCACACAAATACTTACTCTCATAAAATTACTTACACAAAAACTTCTATCATAAAATTACTCACATAAATACTTACTCTCATAAAATTACTCACACAAATACTTACTCTTATAAAATTACTCACACAAACTCAAATCATAAATGTGTTAAATACTATATCCTATTTGTTAACATCTTTAACAAATATAGGCGATAAGTTTAAACTTGTCTTGCTGACTAAATATTTCTTCCTTAATTCAGCGAGACTAATGTCTTGTTCTGGCTCAATACCACAGTACGTGTATGATAAGTCACATACTTTATCTTCATTCGACACTTCTTTTTCTTTAGTTGGTATTTGTGTTACTTTATTTTCTATGACGGTGTTATTTATCAATTTTATAGTATATTTATTTTTTTTAATAGGTAAAGAAATTGTGTGGTACGATATTTCCATTTGATGTATTATTTTGGTTTGCGAATATGCCTCTTTCACATTATTGTTATTGTTTATGGTAGATAATTTGTCTTGATTATAAACTATATGTTCATAATACGGATATATATCTTCACTTATTTCATCATTTACAGATTGAGGATAACTGTCATATTTACAAATTGCTCCATTATTGTACCATTGTTCAATTTCACTTATTTCATCATTTACAGATTGAGGATAATTGTCATATTTACACATTGCTCCATTATTGTACCCTTGTTCAATTTCACTTATTTCATCATTTACAGATTGAGGATAATTGTCATATTTACACATTGCTCCATTATTGTACCCTTGTTCAATTTCACTTATTTCATCATTTACAGATTGAGGATAATTGTCATATTTACACATTGCTCCATTATTGTACCCTTGTTCAATTTCACTTATTTCATCATTTACAGATTGAGGATAATTGTCATATTTACACATTGCTCCATTATTGTACCCTTGTTCAATTTCACTTATTTCATCATTTACATATTTAGGATAATTGTCATATTTACACATTGCTCCATTAGTGTACCCTTGTTCAATTTCACTTATTTCATCATTTACATATTTAGGATAATTGTCATATTTACACATTGCTCCATTAGTGTACCCTTGTTCAATTTCACTTATTTCATCATTTACATATTTAGGATAATTGTCATATTTACACATTGCTCCATTAGTGTACCCTTGTTCAATTTCACTTATTTCATCATTTACATATTTAGGATAATTGTCATATTTACACATTGCTCCATTAGTGTACCCTTGTTCAATTTCACTTATTTCATCATTTACAGATTGAGGATAACTGTCATATTTACAAATTGCTCCATTATTGTACCATTGTTCAATTTCACTTATTTCATCATATACAGATTGAGGATAATTGTCATATTTACACATTGCTCCATTATTGTACCCTTGTTCAATTTCACTTATTTCATCATTTACAGATTGAGGATAATTGTCATATTTACACATTGCTCCATTATTGTACCCTTGTTCAATTTCACTTATTTCATCATTTACAGATTGAGGATAATTGTCATATTTACACATTGCTCCATTATTGTACCCTTGTTCAATTTCACTTATTTCATCATTTACAGATTGAGGATAATTGTCATATTTACACATTGCTCCATTATTGTACCCTTGTTCAATTTCACTTATTTCATCATTTACATATTTAGGATAATTGTCATATTTACACATTGCTCCATTAGTGTACCCTTGTTCAATTTCACTTATTTCATCATTTACATATTTAGGATAATTGTCATATTTACACATTGCTCCATTAGTGTACCCTTGTTCAATTTCACTTATTTCATCATTTACATATTTAGGATAATTGTCATATTTACACATTGCTCCATTAGTGTACCCTTGTTCAATTTCACTTATTTCATCATTTACATATTTAGGATAATTGTCATATTTACACATTGCTCCATTAGTGTACCCTTGTTCAATTTCACTTATTTCATCATTTACAGATTGAGGATAATTGTCATATTTACACATTGCTCCATTATTGTACCCTTGTTCAATTTCACTTATTTCATCATTTACATATTTAGGATAATTGTCATATTTACACATTGCTCCATTAGTGTACCCTTGTTCAATTTCACTTATTTCATCATTTACAGATTGAGGATAATTGTCATATTTACACATTGCTCCATTATTGTACCCTTGTTCATTTTCACTTAATTCATCATTTACAGATTGAGGATAATTGTCATATTTACACATTGCTCCATTATTGTACCCTTGTTCAATTTCACTTATTTCATCATTTACAGATTGAGGATAATTGTCATATTTACACATTGCTCCATTATTGTACCCTTGTTCAATTTCACTTATTTCATCATTTACAGATTGAGGATAATTGTCATATTTACACATTGCTCCATTATTGTACCCTTGTTCAATTTCACTTATTTCATCATTTACAGATTGAGGATAATTGTCATATTTACACATTGCTCCATTATTGTACCCTTGTTCAATTTCACTTATTTCATCATTTACATATTTAGGATAATTGTCATATTTACACATTGCTCCATTAGTGTACCCTTGTTCAATTTCACTTATTTCATCATTTACATATTTAGGATAATTGTCATATTTACACATTGCTCCATTAGTGTACCCTTGTTCAATTTCACTTATTTCATCATTTACATATTTAGGATAATTGTCATATTTACACATTGCTCCATTAGTGTACCCTTGTTCAATTTCACTTATTTCATCATTTACATATTTAGGATAATTGTCATATTTACACATTTCTCCATTAGTGTACCCTTGTTCAATTTCACTTATTTCATCATTTACAGATTGAGGATAATTGTCATATTTACACATTGCTCCATTATTGTACCCTTGTTCAATTTCACTTATTTCATCATTTACATATTTAGGATAATTGTCATATTTACACATTGCTCCATTATTGTACCCTTGTTCAATTTCACTTATTTCATCATTTACAGATTGAGGATAATTGTCATATTTACACATTGCTCCATTATTGTACCCTTGTTCAATTTCACTTATTTCATCATTTACAGATTGAGGATAATTGTCATATCCTTGTTTACCAACATAGTATTCACTTTTGTCAGAATTCGGGATGATCTTCTTCTTCTTTTTAAGACCCAGACGTCTCAACATTGCATTGAATAGTCCCATCTATATGTTATATTAGTGATATTATTCATAAATAAGTTAATAAGTATATAAGTAATATATATATATGTGTGTATGTATGTATGTGTGTGTGTATGTGTGTGTGTGTGTGTGTGTGTGTGTGAATAAATGAATGAATGAATGTATTAGTTTATTTTAAAACACCGAATTTAGCGGGATTTAGGAATTTAGCCCTCACTGGTGTATAACGTAACGAATAAACAAATAAACAAAATAAAACGAATTGATTCCAAAGAATTGTAGTTAAGACATACACATTACTATATATAAAAAGGTATTATACAGAGTTTAAATGATGTTTCAGTTAATTATATAACAATATTGTATTGTATCCTATATAGTATGATTGGATCTTGCGGTGATCATATTGTTATTGTTATTTTTATTTGGTGGAGTCCTTTCATCCCATCCAGGAACTTAGATGACGTTTTCACTTATAACCATATATGGCTCTAATATCCCTTCGAAGCCGCTCTCATGTTAAGGCATCCATGGTTTTAATGAGAGCCGATCATTTATACACAATTATATAAGATCACTTCTAAATAATATTTTAAGACCCATTTTATAAAATTAATTAATGGTCCGGGCGAGGGTCGAACCTACTGCTTGTGTGTCTGACGCCTTAGCCACTGAGCCACACAGGCAGTTTATATATGATAATATATTCCATGTACGAGGAACAACTAATGAGAAGGCACGAGAGCTAAATACGCTTCTAGTAGTACCTCCGTCTAGTAGAATAGTACCCGATGTTCTGCCTTGACTAAATATCGTTCGACGTTTCAAAAGATTGTTTAGATATCCAGGCTTATCAGTTAATAAATTTGTTGTGTGCTAAGCAAATGGTGTTTGTATCGCTTTCTAAATGAAAGCCACTTAAAGATTATATAGGTACTTTGAAAGATTATATTGGTACATATCAGTAAGCATTGGTTAACATTATAAATAAGTCGTATAAAACTCGAATAATCCTATCTACTTTTTTTATATCAGTTCTATTTATTTCACTAAAAAGTGATCCACCATAATCTATTCTGGATAATACAAGATCATTAATTCATTTTTTTAGAAATACGCGTAGAGAAATATATATATATATATATATATATATATATTGTTATTGTTATTGTTATTTTTATTTGGTGGAGTCCTTTCATCCCATCCAGGAACTTAGATGAAGTTTTCACTTATAACCATTTATGGCTCTAATGTTCCTTACAAGCCGCTCTCATGTTAAAGGCATCCATGGTTTTAACGAAAGCCGATCATTTATTTATACACAATTATATAATATCACTTCTAAATAATATTTTAAGACCCATTTTATAAAATTAATTAATAGTTCGGACGAGGGTCTAACCCGTGTCCAACTGCTTGTGTGTAAGTATATATATAGATATATTACTTGTATACTGCTTGTATATATATATAAGTATTATCAATAATATACATACTTATAAATATAATTATTAATGTATTACTTTATATATATATTACAAATATAAATACTTATTACTTTATTTATTAATATTATCACTAATATAAATATGGGAGTATTCAATGCAATTTTGAGACGTGTAGGTCTTAAAAAGAAAAAGAAGATCACCTAGTATTCCGTAACAGAATTACCGGAATGTTGGTACGATGTTGAAGCCAGACATGCGTTCACCGGTGTAGAACACTACAGGAGTGACAAGGTAGATGGCATGCCATACGATAACCAAGATATGTATATGGAAAAACCCAATATTACTAACATATATTGGGTTTTTCCATGTATATATATATTTCTTCGTTTATGTATGGAATATCATATACATGTTCTTTCATCTAGTGTATACACGTATGAAAGAACATGTAGATGAAATTACATACGAAAACGTAAACATTTATATGGAAAAACCCAATATTAATAACCCATATACTATATAGATATGCGATTATCTAATTATATAATACATAATACACCTGCTGGTATAACACATTACATATAACTAGGTTGGTTATAACTTATATTTATCCCGACGCTCTAATCTCGTATCTATATAGCATTGCTTATTGATATCTAGATATATCTAAATAAATATCTGTTTAGATAAATATAAATCGTTAAGTATTTATATTTATATTTAAATATAGATAGGGAAGAGAAGGGGGCAGTGGCCGAGGGGGTAGTAGTGGCCGTTTTAATTAACGCTTAAATGGTGATGATAGGATAAAAAGTTCTAGATACAATATTTAGATAATCAAAATATCTATAATATATAGTAAAAAAAAATGTTAAATAATTAATTAATTACTCTAATTTATTATATAATAATTTGTTGTCAAATTTGAAAAAAAATATGACAAAAAACATGATTATATATATGCATGCTTATTTATGTGTAAGAGTATACACATATATGTGTATATATAATTAAATCATTGAATTAAATAAGGTACGTATGCATCATAAATATAATTATTTAATATTACATAATTAAAAAAATATAAATCGAATACATTATTATTATTATTATTATTATTATTATCAGATTTGGTTTTAACAACCGGGTAATTGTAGAAGCAGAGCTTATCGAGACAATTACCCTTTATTATTTTGACAAGTCCTAAAAAGTACAATTATAATTGGAATAATAAATTCCTGAAAAAAAGAATAAACTATATATAACATAATGTTATATCTAAGTTGACTTCCTGTTTACACTAAATCTAATTATGAATAAGATAAAATAATTGTACTTATGAAGGACTTGAAAAAATTATCAAAAATCATCATATAATATATAAAAATAAATAAATTAAGAATAAACATTAAGAAAACTAAAACGACTAAAAAACTAAAAACAGACAAGAAAGGTTAAGAAAAGTAAATATATGAAAATTTAATATAAAGAATAATAAATATATGTTTGGCAATTATTCAAAAATAAATTTATAAATTATCTACACAAAGTAAAAAATATTTAGATAGTTTTCATAAGTAGAAGAGTAGTTATAGTTTAAATATGGAAAAAATATGGAAAAAAGAAGAAATTAATGTAAAAGTCTGAGTAAAGATAAAATGTATTAAAAATATTATATAATATTATATAAAAGCGTAATTATAGTATAAAATATGGATAAAAAGGAGAAATCAATGTAAAAGTCTGAGTAAAGATAAAATTTATTAAAAATAGTAAACTTATTAAAAATTAAAAAAATGTTAAAATATAATTTGAAGTAGAAAAATAACAGTAGATTAAAAAATCACAAGGTTAAAAAATAATTAAAAATATTATTACTGAAAAGGGAAATAGATACTAATTTTCTTTTATCAATATTTAATTCATTCCAAAGTCTTGGTCCATATGACATTAAAGAATTATTCATATAGTTATATTTATTATAAGGTTGAATGAAATCAAAAGTACTTCTTGTATTAATTTTTTTTTTAGTTATTCTTTTATAATGTTTATAAATACTTGGACTACAAGTTTTAAAATATATTCTATGCATAAATATTAGTGTTTTATATTTACACAAATCAAAGATATTTAATAACTTATGATCAATAAATAATTTTTTTGAACTAAAATCTATAGGTTTAGAAAAAACTAATTTTAATATTTTTTTTTGTATAACATGAATACAGTCTATATTAGATTTATATGTATGCCCCCAAATTTCTAAACAATACATTAAATGGGGATAAAAAAGTGCATAATAAAGTTTAATCATAGCTGATTCATTAAGGCAGAATGATACATTTTTTATGATCCAATATATTTTTAATAATTTATTCTTTAGAAATTGAAAATGAGATTTCCAGTTCAATGAATTATCAATGATTAGTCCAAGGAACTTTGTTTCAGATACTTGAACTAGAAGAGTTCTACAATAGTTCTATTTATTTCACTAAAAAGTGATCCACCATAATCTATTCTGGATAATACAAGATCATTAATTCATTTTTTTAGAAATACGCGTAGAGAAATATATATATATATATATATATATTGTTATTGTTATTGTTATTTTTATTTGGTGGAGTCCTTTCATCCCATCCAGGAACTTAGATGAAGTTTTCACTTATAACCATTTATGGCTCTAATGTTCCTTACAAGCCGCTCTCATGTTAAAGGCATCCATGGTTTTAACGAAAGCCGATCATTTATTTATACACAATTATATAATATCACTTCTAAATAATATTTTAAGACCCATTTTATAAAATTAATTAATAGTTCGGACGAGGGTCTAACCCGTGTCCAACTGCTTGTGTGTAAGTATATATATAGATATATTACTTGTATACTGCTTGTATATATATATATAAGTATTATCAATAATATACATACTTATAAATATAATTATTAATGTATTACTTTATATATATATTACAAATATAAATACTTATTACTTTATTTATTAATATTATCACTAATATAAATATGGGAGTATTCAATGCAATTTTGAGACGTGTAGGTCTTAAAAAGAAAAAGAAGATCACCTAGTATTCCGTAACAGAATTACCGGAATGTTGGTACGATGTTGAAGCCAGACATGCGTTCACCGGTGTAGAACACTACAGGAGTGACAAGATAGATGGCATGCCATACGATAACCAAGATATGTATATGGAAAAACCCAATATTACTAACATATATTGGGTTTTTCCATGTATATATATATTTCTTCGTTTATGTATGGAATATCATATACATGTTCTTTCATCTAGTGTATACACGTATGAAAGAACATGTAGATGAAATTCCATACGAAAACGTAAACATTTATATGGAAAAACCCAATATTAATAACCCATATACTATATAGATATGCGATTATCTAATTATATAATACATAATACACCTGCTGGTATAACACATTACATATAACTAGGTTGGTTATAACTTATATTTATCCCGACGCTCTAATCTCGTATCTATATAGCATTGCTTATTGATATCTAGATATATCTAAATAAATATCTGTTTAGATAAATATAAATCGTTAAGTATTTATATTTATATTTAAATATAGATAGGGAAGGGAAGGGGTAGTGGCCGAGGGGGTAGTAGTGGCTGTTTTAATTAACGCTTAAATGGTGATGATAGGATAAAAAGTTCTAGATACAATATTTAGATAATCAAAATATCTATAATATATAGTAAAAAAAAATGTTAAATAATTAATTAATTACTCTCATTTATTATATAATAATTTGTTGTCAAATTTGAAAAAAAATATGACAAAAAACATGATTATATATATGCATGCTTATTTATGTGTAAGAGTATACACATATATGTGTATATATAATTAAATCATTGAATTAAATAAGGTACGTATGCATCATAAATATAATTATTTAATATTACATAATTAAAAAAATATAAATCGAATACATTATTATTATTATTATTATTATCAGATTTGGTTTTAACAACAGGGTAATTGTAGAAGCAGAGCTTATCGAGACAATTACCCTTTATTATTTTGACAAGTCCTAAAAAGTACAATTATAATTGGAATAATAAATTCCTGAAAAAAAGAATAAACTATATATAACATAATGTTATATCTAAGTTGACTTCCTGTTTACACTAAATCTAATTATGAATAAGATAAAATAATTGTACTTATGAAGGACTTGAAAAAATTATCAAAAATCATCATATAATATATAAAAATAAACAAATTAAGAATAAACATTAAGAAAACTAAAACGACTAAAAAACTAAAAACAGACAAGAAAAGTTAAGAAGAGTAAATATATGAAAATTTAATATAAAGAATAATAAATATATGTTTGGCAATTATTCAAAAATAAATTTATAAATTATCTACACAAAGTAAAAAATATTTAGATAGTTTTCATAAGTAGAAGAGTAGTTATAGTATAAAATATGGAAAAAATATGGAAAAAAGAAGAAATTAATGTAAAAGTCTGAGTAAAGATAAAATGTATTAAAAATATTATATAATATTATATAAAAGCGTAATTATAGTATAAAATATGGATAAAAAGGAGAAATCAATGTAAAAGTCTGAGTAAAGATAAAATTTATTAAAAATAGTAAACTTATTAAAAATTAAAAAAATGTTAAAATATAATTTGAAGTAGAAAAATAATAGTAGATTAAAAAATCACAAGGTTAAAAAATAATTAAAAATATTATTACTGAAAAGGGAAATAGATACTAATTTTCTTTTATCAATATTTAATTCATTCCAAAGTCTTGGTCCATATGACATTAAATAATTATTCATATAGTTATATTTATTATAAGGTTGAATGAAATCAAAAGTACTTCTTGTATTATTTTTTTTTTAGTTATTCTTTTATAATGTTTATAAATACTTGGACTACAAGTTTTATAATATATTCTATGCATAAATATTAGTGTTTTATATTTACACAAATCAAAGATATTTAATAACTTATGATCAATAAATAATTTTTTTGAACTAAAATCTATAGGTTTAGAAAAAACTAATTTTAATATTTTTTTTTGTATAACATGAATACAGTCTATATTAGATTTATATGTATGCCCCCAAATTTCTAAACAATACATTAAATGGGGATAAAAAAGTGCATAATAAAGTTTAATCATAGCTGATTCATTAAGGCAGAATGATACATTTTTTATGATCCAATATATTTTTAATAATTTATTCTTTAGAAATTGAAAATGAGATTTCCAGTTCAATGAATTATCAATGATTAGTCCAAGGAACTTTGTTTCAGATACTTGAACTAGAAGCTCATTTTCAATTTCTATTTCAAATTCTATATCATTTCTAAATGACATGCAGTGAGTTTTATCAATGTTAATTGTCAACTTATTTGATTTTACCCATAACATTATTTCATTAATTGTCAGCTGTAATTTAACTTTTAGTTTGTTGGCTGAACAATCACTAATTATAATATTGGTGTCATCAGCAAATAGTATAAAAGTATTATTAAAAGAGCAGGTCTTTCCTAAACCAGGGTACTGAGGCCTTTCCTAAACCCAAATTGTGAACTACTAATTATGTTATGAAAATCACAGAAAGAAAGTAATCTTGAAAAAAACAATTTTTCTAAGATTTTCGAGAATTGAATATTCAAACATATGGGTCTATAATTATTAAAGTCATTTTTATTACCTGATTTATATATGGGAATAACTTTGGATTTTTTAAACAAATTTGGAAAAGTGCCTGTTGAAAAAGAAAGATTAAAAATATATGTTAAAGGTTCAGCTATAGTGGATGAGATTAATTTTATGAGTTTCATAGATATATCAAGTTCATCCTTAGATATTTTTGGAGAAAAATTATCAATAGTTTTAATGACCTCACTACATGTGATTGGAGATAAAAATAATGAATAATAATTACTATTTTTAAGGTAGTCGTTGAACGATGTTAGGTGAACAAATGTTCTTAGCTAGTTTACTACCGACATGTATAAAGTGTTCATTACATTTATTTGCTATTATTTCATCTTTTATTTCCTTTCCATGTATATCAAGTACTGATATTTTTGAATTATTATTTTGTATAGGATTTATCAATGAATTTATAATTGACCATGTAGTTTTACTGTTATCCAAAGATTTAGTATAAAAATCCTTTTTACACTTTCTTATAATATTCGTGAGATCATTTTTATATTTTTTATATATCCTAAGATTATTATCATTTCTATTATTTATATATTTTATATACAGCTTTTGTTTTTTTCTACATGCTTTCTTTAAACTTTTTGTAAACCAAGGAATATATTTTTTGCGAAAAATATTATTAGATTTATGTTTTTTAAGGCATGTTTAAATTGCATAAATTTGACTAAAATGTGTTATAAAAAGGTCAAGAGAAATATTAATATCTTCAGATTTTATAAATGTCCAGTTTGTCTCATTAAGTTCTTTCATTAATTTATTAACATTGTTAATGTTATTTATATTGTGAGTTATAATTGGAACATTATGTTTACATTTGAAACGTGTTTTATTTAATTTCATTAAGATAAAAATTGGCAAGTGATCAGTAAATTTATATTGTAAAATACCAGATGAAATATAAGAAAAATGTCCATTATAAAAAATATTGTCAATCAATGTAGAGCTATTATTACTGATACGTGTTGGTTGATTTATAGACTTAAATAGGTTTTGTAATTGCAATGTGTTTAAAAAAGAATCTGTAATAGTATTGGCTTTAAGTATGTCTATATTAAAGTCCCCACAGAGAAATATATGTTTACCATCATATACATTGAATTTTTCAATAAAATTATTTAGATAAACAAAAGAATCTTTTTCCAATGAGGGAGATCTATAAATTGAACTGATTATAATATTTCTAGTATCAAGTTTAATTTCTATAGTAATTGTATCAATGTAAAGGTTACTAAGAGATAGAATGACAATTTTATTTGTAGAAAATGAACTCTTAATATAAATAGAGACGCCACCAGATTTTTTGTGATTTTTAATAGTGTGAAAAGAGGTATATCCCTGTAATACAAATAGATTCATATTAAATTCATTGAACCAAGTTTCACATATTGAAATAACATAAAATGTATTATGTATAGATTTAAGTAATAACTTTAAATTATCAAAGTTTTTAACTATACTTCTACCATTTAATTGTAGTACTGATAACGTATTTAAGTTGTATTTTAATTTATTAAGTTCATTCATCGACATATAAGGAGAAACATGGTCAAAATTATAATTAAGATTCTCTGGATCACACTTATGAGACACATAGCGCATTTTCTGGTACTAGCGGCCACTACTAGAGCCTTGCCTTATTTTAGTGCTTTTTGTAATGCCTAATCAAACGTTTATATTATTAGGTTAAACACTCTATATATAAAAGTGAAATCACAGTATTCTAAAACTATATGATTTCTAAAAAATTAGTTAATTCAAAAAAATAAGAGCCTAAAATTCAGTATTTATCAATATACTAGAAATCTTCGGAGGCATATTAATTATCGGCCACTACCCCCTTCCCTCCCCTATATATATATATATATATATATATATATATATATATATATATATATATATATATATATTAATGGTACGAACGTTAAGGGTGATAACAAAAAAAATAAAAAATAATGATAGTGTTTCTTTATAGAGATTTGAATTCTAAGAACAATACAATTCTTGGATTTTATTTTTTATTTAGTTTTAGACACTGCGCCCGACCTTCAAAGTTTCGTAAAAATTTTAAAATAAATTTGTCAGAAATAAATATTTCCCATGTTACCCATTTTACCCATGACTCTACGATTACGTAGATCTATAGTTATTATTTTATTGTGAACTTTTATATTTCTTATTTTTAATTGTCCATCTGTATATCAACTAGGGATGTAAATGATGCCGAGCTTCTGATGGTTTTTGATGCCGAACCGAGACTCTAACCTAACGAGCCCGAGCCGAACCGATACTCTAGCCAAACGAGCCCGAGCCGAGTTGAGACTTTTACAAAACATTACCGAGTCGAAATGATGCTTTTTTGAAATTACATTTTAATACTAATTTTTATATATTTCACATTTACATCAATTTAAAAAAAATAATCTGCGCCAACTTCGCGATTCAGTGAATAATGATATAAATGTCAACTCGGGATGTAAATAATACCGAGCTTTTTGATGCCGATCCGAGACTTTTGGTTATTGATGCCGATCCGAGACTTTCATTTTCGGGAAAAAACGAGCCCAAGCTGAGCCGAGACTCTAGCCAAGCGAGCCCGAGCCGAGCCGAGACTTTAACAAAACGAGCCCGAGCCGAGTTGAGACTTTGGGTAACTGAGACTGAGACTGCATCATGCTTTAGATTTGAGCATCATTTACATCACTAATATCAACCAAGCCATACTCAAATGGTTAAAAGAACCATATAAAGGGTATCAAACACAGCTAAGTGTCTTTCTGGCCCAATTGAGCGAGATGGACCATAGTACACTAATTGAAGGGCAAAATCTAAAATAGATTTTTTTAAATAAATATTATTCTTTATATTTCTCTATATTTTACTTATACATATTATGTGAATTTAAGGGAAATGTTGGTAATTTATAATAACATTATACTATAATATATAATAAATATATTGTATATAAATTAAATTAAATATATAAATTCAATAATATTTTCTAGATTTTTAATTAAAATATTTGGAATACATAAAATGTATCTCCAAAAAAAAATTCTTTAATAAATATTGAGTAAATAGTAAACAAAATTATAAAAATTTACCATAGATTGGAAATGTAAGCAATATATATATATGAATAATATAGATATACAATTTTTTTTAAATAATATATATTGATCAAAATTGGTAAAAAAAAAACAATTTCGTTGCAAAAATAATTACTAAGAAAAACTGATTCTTTTTTTTGTAAATAAAGTATTTATTTAGTTTTTATATAATATTTATAATGTATTTATATATGTTTTAAATTTTAAAAATATTTTAATTGGAAAAAACAAGTATTTTTGCATTTGTAGGAAAATCCTCGACATTTCTATGATTTTTTTCTTACAAATAAAATGTTGTAATATTTTATTATATATTTATATCATAAATAATTTTTCAATGTTTCATAAAAATATATTCATTATTTGTGTTTTAATTCCAATATTTATATATTTTGGTAAAAAACAATGAAAATCGTATCTTTATCAATGCTAATTATACGTAATCTTAAAAACGCATATCAAAAATTGTTCAAATTGAGTCAATTTTGTTTGTAACTTACTTTTTGTTTTATTCTCTATAAGATATTTACTAGAGCGTTTTGTATACTTACACATTTCATAAATTTCGGTTCCTATGATCACCCTTAACGGAATGGGATTGACCTCGCTAGCTAAGGAACGCCTCCCTGTGAGATCTATATACTATTGTTTCTACGTCTCACCGGAACCGTACATATTGTAAGTTTACTTATTATTATTATTATTATTATTATATTTATGTTGTTAAATACTGCATATAGACTTTCTAATTATACTTATATTCATACAATACGAAATAATAAACGTGGTGATGTTTTTCTATTTATATAAATAATAATTTTAATTTTAATATAATATATATATGTTATAATCTAATATTTACTATATATAATGTAATGTATATATGTACCATTGAACTTATGTATAATAATACAAATATAATATTAAGTAGTATATAATATAATATACTATATATAGACCAATAGATTATAATATTTATTCTCTTACTGATATTATATAAAATTATTTACAGAGTATATCATATAATAAAACAGTATATTTATGCGGAGAATGTAACATTGATATAAATAAACATATTAAAGATGTCATCGATAATAGTTATCTATTTGGTTATCATCATAGATGTAAATAATAATATCTACGGTTATTCCCGTCAATACATTAAACTTACGTGTTCATCTAATTCTATTATCAATATTATTTATATGAATAATAATACTCTACAATATATATAAATGGTTTTGTGATTTTTCTGTATTTTAAAACACAATTATCATGAAAATTATTGTAAAAAGATAATTATCATTTATATATTATTGTCTTATAAAAATCATCTTAATATTAATAATAATAAATCACAAAATAATCACATAACTTTGTATAATAGATCACAGAATAATAATATTAACAACATTAGAAATGATCTATAAACCTATTTGGTATAAACCATATAACCCTAATTGGTTATATATAATTGTTAATTAATGTGTTTATTAATTTAACAACACATATAATATCTAATAATATTTCACATACATTATAATTATAATATTAACTTCTCTTTATTTTAACTATTATAAATTCCACTGAATTAACCAATATTATAAATAATATTAAATTATCATATAGTAAAGACTAAATTAATTATTATATAATAAACAATATAGCGTATTTCCCTTTATCAAAGGTGTATAATACATTTTTTATCACAGGTTACTTTCCAGAATCTCTAATAATATCTAAAGTAATTCAAATATACAAAAAGCGAAGAAGCTGTAAAGTTAATATTGAGAATTATAGTCCAATGTCTATTTAACCAATTTTATCGAAATATTTTAAAAATTAATAAAGATAAGATTTAGTTCATTTACTAAAAAAAAACAATATAATAAATAATAGAAAATGTGGTGTTCGTAACAATTGATATATAGGTTACATAAATACCTATAGGTAATGCTAAAGTTAATAGAAGAAGTTACCGAAAATATAGATACATATGTGATCTTTATTATATAATATATATATATATATATATATATAATATATATGTATATATATCAACGTAAATACATCGTAAATGTTGGTGAGTGTCTAATTTAGTCCGAAGACCCACTACATTACTCGATAAACACTGAATACAAATAATATAAAATGGCTACTTATTTGAGCGTTTATATTTCTGAAATGTCCAAGCCGTCAAACCGATAACATGATCCATTAGAATCGTATTGAAATCCTTTAAATTAGTAATCATTGTTAACTATTTTTTAAATAACAAAACAATGAATATACTATTAACCCTTAACTAATTATACGAAATTAATCATAAATAATCAATGAATAGATGTGGAGGACATACATTAAAATAATATATTACTGTCATTTGTAATAATTAGTATATCTAATAATAGGATCTACACTGGTAAAGTTCAAATCATATTAACCTAGGTTACTATTGTACAAGTACTGTTTATATATTAAATAGATACCCTTTAATATATAAACAATACGTGTACATAAGTAATACCTATATTATAATTATATTTAAACTTCCATTTGTTATATCAGCATTAACTAATAATAAATGATATATTATACATATATATATATATATATATATATATATATATGCGTGTATATATGTACCTATAGGTGCAATACATTATTAACGAAGTATTAGTATCTGCATAGGTATCCTTGAGTTTATCTTATAGTGATTTATAATCGAAATAAGCGAATATACATGTGATTATGTATGTAATAATGTATATATGTATGTATGAAGTTTTTATATATATATATATATATATATATATAAATATATAATACATTAATGTATTGACTAACCTTAACACTAGTGTAAGGTGTTCCTAAAGCAAATTAAACTTGAAGACAAAAGATGACGATAATACAAGTTAGTATATTGAAGAGTTTTACGTGCGTTTGTTATTGTAATAATAACTTTAGTATTCTATTTATATTGTTTACTAACAATTATTAACAAATATTTATCAAATCTAAATTTTTATTTTGATAATATTTTTCGATATTTAATTTTTAATTATATTTTAATATTATAAATCATTTATATTTTGTATATGTATATTATAATCTATATATATAACCTTATGGTTACTCATAAGTAGCATATATGCATATGTGCATATATTTTACATATACACATAGCACATACATTAATAAGTTATATATATATATATATATATATATATATATATATATATGTTATGTAATGATACTACGTTACGTAAGTAATTTAGACAAGACAAGGTGAGTGTTCCAGGTATTTATTTGAGTGCATCTATTTCAGAGTTATACACGTTCAGTTCGCGGTCGAGGGTTAAAATCTACGATATTTAGGGTGTTTATATACAATATAGATGTATTTTAAATACGATAATAATGTAAGTTAGAGCTACTATAGTAATCGCGAGCTTCCAGAAGCTTCCAGAATAGCTCCTTATCAGGCGGTTCATAGCGCTGTAACCTTGAAGTTGACCCGGCCGCATACTTATTCCATGACGCATTCGTAACCGTCCGTTATGTCGAGTTAGTGAAGTCAGTGCTATATTACGTATCCCACATAACTCGAATAATACTACGCACCTCACTTAATATAATAGTTGACTCTTTACGATGCGTACCCACAATTATACCGATTATTCATTACCGCGTGCGGCGAATACAGACACTGTCCGTATTAGGACACGGGTACCGAATACGGACACCCCCGTTATCTACGGGATTAAAGATTAAATAAAATTGTTAAATCACAATAATATCTATAACTATATAATATTAATATAATGTAATTTTTGAATAAAAATGACGAGTCATGATATGTTAAGACTATTTATTGTTAAAGTGTATTTATTATGTGTCTTTCCCCTACATTCATTGATAGCGTTCAACAATCGAATAAATAAATACATATAAAGATAATTATAAATATTTATTAATATTGTATTATTATAAATTATTATAAAACACTATACAAATTAATAATATGTACAGTTATAACGTTAGTTTATAATGGAATATTAAAATATGAATTTATAATGACAACATCACATTATAAATAATTGGATAAAATTTAGATAAGGAATATAGTTAAATAATATATGAACGCAATAAATATGTTATATATATTATATATATTTATAAATAGAACCGACATTATATAATAAACATTCCGATACATATATTTTTAGCGTTAGAAATTGGCCGTGCATATTTTCATCACTAGTTTTTTATATTGCGTTCGTCTATAATGTTTTCTTTGTGATAATTTAGCGAATTGTACACTAGTTACTTTACGATGATGGACATTATCATACTTGGATAACGGTGCAGTGTATGCCGGATTAACATAGTCATCTTCGAGGATGTCATCGAGTTTATACATATCTATAGTACACGTTGACTTGTAATATTTATTCGAAGTATAATAATTATATTCTAAGTGAGAAGTAAGTCTATGAATTCTATCGTTTAGATTAATCAGCGAGTTGGTATCGTGGTCCCCCCTTTCAACATCCGACAGAGAATCTTCTTCGTAATAGTCATTGTATTCCGTTAACTCGGCTTCCTCGTCCGAGTTGGAAGCGTATTCTGAGATATCGACATCTTCATCCGACAGACATAGTTGTTCTACCTCTTCAATTACTTTAACTGTTTCATCCGAAGTCACGCTATACAAGTATGGTTATTAGATTAATCAGTTGAATATGTAGTATTCAAATAATTATTATATATATGTTATAGATAGTAGTGATATTACCATAATTTGGTATATTATAAAATAGTAACAATATATACAAGGTACGTGGGGTGCTAATCGACTATTAATGGGATCGTTTTTAATAGATATAACTAATTATTCACAAATATGTTATTAGATGATTTCATATTTTAATATAATATTAATAAAATATAGTTTTAATGTGTATGATAAAGTATATAATTTTGTAGTTATTGATACAATTGATCACTAAGTTGCTATATAATTATCATCGAGTATGGTATTTGGAAGATAGTTCCTAAAACATCCGATAGGTAGGTTGGTATTCTATCGAGATATGTTCTGATTCATATATTACTTACCCAGCATTCGACTTAAGTCGATGGTAACTAATTAACTTAAGTTCAACTTAATTTTTGATGTAAGTTGAATACTGGATAGTAACATTGGTATTATGGTATATAGAATATGGCGATCTATATGTATATAGATACAAATATTATTTAAAAATAAATAGTTGAAAAATAAATAAAACTACAATTTAAATAAATATATTTATATATAAATATATATATAATTAAAACAAATATTATTGTTGATTAGCCATTACTATCTAAAATCGAATATCCAAAAGCCCTGGCATTGATTTACCTATTGTAATATTCCTAAAACTAACTACTTTAAGAATATATATTATAATCGAATATAAAAAGATGTAGTAAATATATTATAGTTGATATAAATGCAAATACACGTACTATCCTAATGTTATTATTTTATAATTTGTAAAATTAAAAAATTTGATATTTATCAAAGTTATATTATTAGTTAATCTAATATGTTATATATAAATTTAATAAGTCCACAAATATATAATATATTTATTTGTATTACAATTCTAAAATATTAATTATCAGATTTATAGGATAAAATAAACTATACATATAATATTATATATATATATATATATAAATTATCAAGTGAATAATAGTTAATAATTATTATATTATTTTCATCAGCATTGAATTTTATATATATCATTGATTCAAATCTCATAAATCATAAATAAAGTAATACAAATATAATTCAAATATATTAACACATTTTCCTTAAATTTAAAATACAGTATAACTAACACAAACTTAAATATGTATACAGTATAATTGTATTCAATTGTAATATTGCTATATTTAAATATAGAATCAATATACTATTTGCTTTGATCAATGTATCTTTGATAACAAGCAAGTTATTACAATAACAAAAGTATTATTGAAGCAATTACTTAATGGATAGAATCAAACATATAATATAGTTGTCTCATACATGCTGATCTAACTTCACTTCTATGTAACTAACGATACGATTGTTATATTAAATATCCAACATTGTATGTGTATAGTATGTATGTGTATATAAAAAGGTAGTATTAATATTGAGCAATTATAAACTGTTGGGGAAAGTAATTGAATACGGACAGTGCCCGAATACGGACACTCTATGTATCTCAGAAACCATATATCATACAAAAAAAAGTGTTTAATGAATACAATATTCATAATTATATAAATATTCAGTAATTTTAAGCATTCATAATAGTGATAATATACCCAATAAACTAATTGTATTACATTTTTAAATTTATGAAAAAAAAAGGCAACTTAAAACCTTCTCAAACATATACAAATGTATCGATATAAAGCATAACAATATATTATTAAAAACTAAAGCATTCTAAACATTATATACATAATTGCTCTATTTGTTATCAATTATACATTAATTTATAAGTATATATCTAGAGGTCATATAAGTCCCTAATACCGATACTCTATATGTATTAATACGGACACCCTATAACCAACCAGCGCGCAGCGTATACACTATTCTGATTTTCATAAAAATGAAAAACGTGCGTTATAATATTAATATCACCAATGCAGCTAAATCTAAACATTTTATTATTTATATACTTAAATTATATTATTAATTAAAAAGATAATAAAAATTAATAAATAAATTACTAATTAAAGTACATTACATTATTCATTAAATTAATTATAAATAATGTAATTGTAATTTATCTGATTGGTTCATCAATACTATGTAGTTTATTTAGTTATATATAGGGTTTCCGTATTATAACGCAGGGTGTCAGTATTCAGATATGGGTACCGAATACGAATACACCCGTTTTCTATTGATAAAAAGATTAAATACAATTTTAAAATAACAATAATATCTATAATCAGATAATATTAATATATTGTAACTGTTGAATAATATATTGAGTCATACAATTTTAAGACCATTTATTGGTAAAATTGTCCGTATTAGGTTACTTTCCCCTATTGCATTAGTAAATATAGTATTATAGTAGAATTTAATCACGGTTATTAATATGAAAAAATAATATAAGACAAATTTTGTATTGATGTGAATATATAAGGATTGCATTCAATACACTTTACAATATATATATATTAGTATATTATGTTATGCAAGTATTGAAAGTTTCTATTACGAAATGCTAATGGCTTCAATGTAATAGTAAAGTTAGGTATTGCTCATAACATTATAAGCTGATATATCATAATAATATAACAGGTCAATATTTAAATAAAACATATGTTTTATGTAAATATAAAAATATGATTGTATGATTCAAATGATACGATGCTAAAAGTGATATTTATATATTTACATATTCTATCTCTGTATTTTTTATAATATAATACATTACATATGTATATCATAACATTATACCACTCATACAAATATAGAATATGTATATATGATAACTTATATAATGATATATATTATAATACACTTCCTAATATTAATATATAATGTTTAATAACCTTTCTTGAAGTATTCCTTTAGAGGACGAATTCTTAATTATTTGAGACATTATAATTATTAATTGTAATAAAATACTTGAGAAGTATCGAGATTGTAATATAATTATGATTATCGACTACTATGTTCTGTGTATTTTATAGTACCAGCTATAACCTGATTGGTAGGAATAACCACGCCCCTTTATGTATAACTGACAGTCGAGTATATTGTTATATGACTGTAGCCGTTGGAAGCTCAGTTATATACCCTCGCGAGTAATTCCGCGGAGGGAGTAGTAGAAGAAGTACCGCCACTACCGGGGATAGGGGTGAGTAGCTCTACCCGTTGAATAGGTCATGTGATTGGTAACGTATACCTCGTGATATTTATAATACGTTGTCTTCCTTTGTTATTTTAGATTATTATTAATATTTAATATAAAGCGTATTGTACATAATGCATTACCACCTATTGTTCGTGTGTTACACGGATGTATTATTGTTGTTTACCTTTACAAATAATTATCAAATGTTAATTAGACAATGTAGAATAATAACTCTGATAGTAGCTATATTTAATAATGATATAATTATATATTATATACATACGGTACAATATATATAGTTGAAAACATAGATGTCATATTATATTATAATAAGACATAATTAAATACATTTATTTTAAAGATATATTAATTAATTGTTACAATAGAAATGGTACTTAATTAATTAATTTAATTCATATATATGACAGGATACATATATATATGTGTGTGTGTGTGTGTATGTTATATGCATAGAGCTATAGAGAACACTTTATCTCTAGTTCTATAGAATACTATATATAGTTCTACATATGCTTATTATAATATAACGCGTATTGTAAATAATACATTACCACTTGTTCAAACGTATGTATTATTGTTGTTGATTGTCTTTATTAAATGTTAATTAGACAATGTAGAATAACTAACATTAATAGACTTTCACGTACAGTAGTTATATTTAATAAACAAATATAATGTTATATATGTTATTGTTATATACATATTGTACCAAATATAGTATAAAACTATAGTTGTCATATTATAATATAAAAATAAAGAGTCAACTACAGTTAGATTAATGTTATATTCATTATGTATTACATTATAAGTTTTACTTAGTTAAATAAATTCATAGATAAAAACGTATGAATATTTACATATATATATATATATATATATATATATATATATACATATGTATATTTGGTAATACTATAGGTATACCTATAACCTAGATATACTACAAATATATATATTTATATAGCTAGGTTATTTTGGTGTATTAGAACCTATTATTAATACTATAATTAATACTATAATTAATACTATTAATATACTATAAGTTTAGTGCATACACACAAATAAATACAATGAAACAATAGAACAAAGCCGAACATATTAATGGTTGACTTCTCTGTCCATGTTGAATACATGACTACATTACCCATATATAGTTGTATGTGATGGAGATAGTAGATATAATTAATAAGCTATCTTATTAAGTACTAATAATTAAAGTACTCAGCTTGTAAGAGATGTTATGTTAGGGTTTAATTAACGTTTAGTTAACTTTTCGATCCCCTTCGTATTAAAACATATTTGGCTAAGGTGCGCGATTCTAACATCACATACATCACGTGGTCGTATAATTGTTCTAATTATCCCTATAGTGATCATGATGACTATATTATAGTATAGTCTATATATATACATATATATATATATATATATACATATATATATATATATATATATATAAGTTCGATAACTCAGAATCACGAATACCAAAGATAATACTTTTTTTGTTTACATATTTTACTAATTCTATTCGCTAAATTAGAAATTGGTTCGCTGAAATATACAATATTATATAATATGATATTATATATACTATATAGTACATATGTAATATGTATTACTTGTATCTATATATATATTATTATAATAATAATACATTGATATTAAATTAACAACTATAAACATTACGATTTCTGTAATATTTAATTACAATTTAAACAAAGGCTCCTATGATATTGATGTTAGCATTAAAATACCCACATATTTAAAAAGTGTCTCATCAATGATTAGTCGATATGTTATATAATCATTATGTAATAGTATAATAATTACGAATTCGTTATTACATAATGTACAATTAATAACAACATATATGTGACGCACCTAAATACTTGTAGTGGGATACCTACTATGGTATACCTCAGGCAACATGTTTGAACCACGACTTCTTACAATTGTGACACCATCACACATTGATTTACAATATTTAATGTAATTAGTGATGATAATGATACATATAATATAATAGAAGATACTCTAGTATATAAATACCGATTGACTGACTTAAATAGGACTGCTAACTGTATGTATTATTCCTGCAGACATCATGATGTGATACATCATTAAATACGATATAAAATGTTATTCTAAAATATAATTAAACGGTAAAATATATACCATACATCTATATAGTTTTTATATTATTGATATTGTCTTATAATTATTGTTACAAGTTCGAATCCCATCTTAATATATACCTACATTTTTCGCTAATATGCATATTTCTAATATCACGTACGACAAACGTAGTAATTTTATTTACTATTTTTTAATATAACCATAGAGCTAGAGAGAAAGTTGTTTCTCCATCTCTATAAATATAACACACACACATAAATATATATCCTAGTATATCTATGAATTCATTTAATTAATTAAGTACAATTTCTATTGTAACTATTATTTAATATATCTTCAAAATAAATGTATTTAATTATTTATTATTATATTATAATATGAAAACTATGTTTTCAACTATATATCTTGTACCATATTTATATAATAAATAATTATATTTTTAGTAAATACAGCTACTATCAGAGTTATTATTCTACATTGTCTAATTAACATTTGATAATTATTTGTAAAGGTAACCAACAATAATACATCCGTGTAACACACGAACAATAGATGGTAATGCATTATGTGCAATACGCTTTATATTAATAATTACTAATAATCTATAATAACAAAGGAAGACGAAGTATTATAAATATTACGTGGTATACGTTACCAGTCACATGACCTATTCAACGGGTAGAGCTACTCACCCCTATCCCCGGTAGTGGCGGTACTGCTTCTACTACTCCCTCCGCGGAGTTACTCGCGAGGGTATACAACTGAGCTTCCAACGGCTACAGTCATATAACGATATACTCGACTGTCAGTTATACATAAAGGGGCGTGTTTATTCCGACCAATCAGGTTATAGTTGGCACTATAAAATACACAGAACATGGTAGTCTATAATCACAGTTACATTATTATCTCGATGCGTTATTTCTAATTAAGTATTTTAAAACAAATTTATTAGTGTAACAAAAGTGTAATCAAATTATAATGTGCATATTTACATGTAAAGTAATTAAGAATTCGTGCGATAGTGGAGTGTTTCTACAAAGGTTATTAAACATTATACATTAGTATTATGAATTATATTAATATAAATATATATATATATATATATATAATTTATAGTTAACAGGATTATAGTTGTATTATCCTACATTAAATCCTATGTATTATATTATACAAGTACCGATGTTTAATAAGTCAATATGTAAATAAGTAAATATATAAATATTATATAGTATTAAATCATCTCAGATATGCTTGAATCTGATGACACATAATATTATCCATTTACATTATTAAATATATAATTTTAAATTTTAGTTTATTGAACCCACTGCCATTTCATTGAGTGAAACTCTCAATAATATAACATGATATAATAATATATATATTGTATTTTTTATATATTATGTATTTTATAATTAGTAACATTAGAAAAATAATAAAATCTGTATACTATTATGAGATATGGTAGTTTAGCTTTAAACTACAGCTTTTTATTTTGTTATTATGAAACTTTTATAACTTTATTAGTCAATTATTGTATTACAGTTAGGTACGCCGGTATGAGCCTAGAGTATGTTTGATTATACACTTTAATGCATTGCATCATGAACAATCATACTATTGTTGTCTGATACATGTTATACGGTCAAAGATGCATTGCTAAACATGAGTATTATATTAATTCTGTATTGCAACATGTCGACATTAAAGTTGAATACACATTAGTATTTGTAAAACTATTCTAAATCGATAATGTGTTTGTCTGTAAATTATGTGTACTTTATTTATACTTTATGTTACTTCACTATATATATTAATTTAATTATTAAATATAATTTATAGGGGAAAGTAACCTAATACTGACACTTTAACAATAAATGGTCTTAACATTTTATGACTTATTATTTTTATTCATAAATTATAATATATTAATATTATATGATTATAGATATTATTGTGATTTTAACATTTATTTAATCTTTTAATTTCATATATAACAGGGGTGTCCGTATTCGGTACCCATGTACGAATATGGGCATATTAAATATAAAATCAATTAACATAAACTCATATTTTTATATTTACATAAAACATATGCTTTATCTCAATATTGACCAGTTATATTATTATGACATATCAGCTTATAATGTTAAGCAATACTAAAATATACCGTTACATTGAAGCCATTAGTATTTCGTAATAGAAACTGTCAATACTTGCATAACACAATATACTAATATATATATTGTAAAGTTTATTGAATGCAATCAATATATGTTCACATCAATACAACATTGGTATTATATTAAATTTTCATATTAATAACCATGTGATTAAATTCTACTATAATACTATATTTACTTATTCGATAGGGGAAAGTAACCTAATACGGACACTTTACAAATAAATCGTCTTAAAATTGTATGATTCAATATTTATTCAAAAATTACAATATATTAATATTATATGATTATAGATAGTATTGTGATTTTAAAATTTATTATTTAATTCCATATATAACGGGGGTGTCCGTATTCGATACCCATGTCCGAATATCGACAGCCTGTGTTATAATACGGACACCCTGTATATATACCACTAGATAAACTATATATTATTGATGAATCAATCAGATAATTACAATTGCATTATTTATAATTAATTTTATGAACAATTTATTCTAATTTAATTAGTTAATAATTTATTTATTTTTTATTATTTTTTAATTAATAATACAATTTAAGTATCTAAATAAAACAAATTTTAGATTTATCTTCTTTGGTGTATTCATATTATAACGCACGCGATTTTTATGAATATCAGAATAGCTCATACGCTGCGCGCTGATTGGTTATAGGGTGTCCGTATTAAGACATCTAGAGTGTCCGTATTAGGAACTTATATGACCTCTAGATATATGCTTATGAATAATGAATAATGAATATTTTATAACCAATATATAAATTATATATATAATTTCAGAATGCTTTATTTTTTTATAATATAATGTTATATAACTTTATAATGTTATATAATGTTATATATATTTTATATCGATACATTTGTATATTCTTGAGAAGGTTCTAAGTTGCAATTTGTGTTCATAAATTTAAAAACGTAATACAAAAATCAGTTTATTAGATATATCAGCAATATTTTGAATTATAAAAAAATAAAAAATACTTTTTAGACTATTTTTATAATTATGAATATTTTATTAATTAACATTTTTTGTAGCATTTATGGTTTCTGAGATACCGTGAGTGTCTGTATTCTGCAGAGTATGCCATGGCACTGTCCGTATTCGGTTACTTTCCCCTATATATGAATAAATAGGCTATATATATATATATATATATATATATATACCTACGGTTGTATATATATATAATTGATTTAGTAAATATGCAAGTTTAATAGTATAATAATACGAGTTAGACTAATTCTAATAATAGTGTATACACTTAATTATATATATATATATATATATATATATATATTGTTATTTTTTATTTGGTGGAGTCCTTTCATCCCATCCAGGAACTTAGATGAAGTTTTCACTTATAACCATATATGGCTCTACCCAGATAACAGTAATAGAAGCATAATAGCAGCATAACAGCATATGCTAGAGCATCAAATGTTTACATTGTGCTATTATGCTGCCATTATGCTGCTATTAAATGTCTATTATGCTGCTATTAATTGTCATGCTATTATGCTGCTGTTATGCTGCTATTATGCTGCCATTATGCTAATATTATGCTGCTATTAATTTTAAAAGTATATTATGCTGCTATTATGCTGCTATTATTATAATAGCAGCATAATATACTTTTAAAATTAATAGCAGCATAATAGAAGCATAACAGCAGCATAATAGCATGACAAATTAATAGCAGCATAATATCAGCATCATATACATTTAATAGCAGCATAATAGCACAATGTAAACATTTGAGGCTCTAGCATATGCTGTTATGCTGCTTTTACTGTTTGCTGGGTAATGTCCCTTCGAAGCCGCTCTCATGTTAATGCATCCATGGATTTAACGAGAGCCGATCATTTATGTATACACAATTATATAAGATCACTATTAATTAATATTTTAAGACCCACTTTATAAAATTAATTAATGGTCCGAACGAGGGTCGAACCCGTGTCCTACTGCTTGTGTGTCTGACGCCTTAGCCACTAAGCCAAACAGGCAGTTAATATATATATATATATATATATATATTATAATTAATATATATATATATATAATATTTAACAGACTTATATAATAATACGCACACGTTTATAGTATGGACGAAGAAGAAACGGATTCATTAGAAGATGTATCGGAAGCTGAAGAAGTTGACGAGGAGGCGGATGTTGATACCGATGAAGATGCCTACCCGGATGAAGTTCACACGTACGACGTAGATAACTCGTCAGATGATGAAAGGGATGACGAAGACGCTGAAGATGACTCATTAGCTGACTGGATCAACCGCATAATAGAGCTACGTATGCATCAAATGCGTAGTGATATTTTGTATTTCTTCGAGCGTGATACGAGAGGTACGAGCTAAGTGTATCGCATATGTAATCGATATACAAAACTATCGATGAAAAACTCTAAAACACAGCGAGGTGTTTATTAATAAATGCTGTTTCCACTTATTATTATTCAGTAAACCGTATACGTTCAATAATATACATTACGTTCGTATATTATACACTTATTATTCCCATCCAAAGTGCTATTATTATAAATTTACATTTTTTATATTTGAAACGATCATTTTATATATTTATATTCTGTTATTTTAAAACGATAATAAATATTTATAATTATCTATATACCTACTTATTGATGTATTAGTTTGTTGTAAATGTCTAGCTAATACGCAATATACCTAGATGTAATAGAACACGATACAGACATATATCTATAATGCATTAAAGGCGCATTAAACACGTTTATGATAATTATAATATAAATGAAATAATGAGAATTACATGAACAAAGGTAGTTATATTAGCTGCTTACTTATTAACATAAGTCTGATACTATTAGTGAATTATCACATTCGTACACATCAGTAGGGGAATGTTGTCTAATACGGGCTACTTTTTATGTTATCAAATAACTTTGTAGTTATAATGATAAATTAATGAAATGTTATCACACAACTCACTAAATACTATTTAGTTTAATTCATTATTATATAAGAATAACTTAAATAATTACTGGTAGTTATGTTTCCCTACTTCCATATTGTGTTACTTCTGAAACGAGTTATAAACAAGTATGTTATCTCTAGATCGTCTCTAAATAGTTGGGCCCTAGTTTTATTTATAAATAATAAATAAAAACGAATCTAATATAATACGAAATATACATATGTATACGTATATATATATATATATATATAATTATATTATAAAATTATAGTATTTAAAGCAGATACTAATATTAGATTATTATTATTTACAAATAACGACTAAAATCAGCTCTATAGAAAATATATTCCCTTATGTTTATGACTATAGTCTCATAGATACATTATGATACATGTTATTAAATAGTAGAGTGAATTATAAAATGATATCCATTTAATTCTATATATAATTAAATGACTTATTGCGATTTCCGATTGGTCCTAGAAACTCATTATAATCTTCAAGTAAATGTCTTCACCATTACAAGTTCAGACTGACTAGATAAGTAAACTTATAATACCTGTATTATGTAATATAACACGTAATAGTCACGTGTCTAGTAACATGTGACCACGCCCTTCCATTGAATAATTCACTTCGAAACTTCACAATCTAGTATTTGTAAATAGTAATGTTCTATTTTAATATATATTCTAATTTAATATTATTATTAGACATTTTATTATGTTTGTTACGGTGTTTATCTAATATTCTAACCGGTCTTTTTCACTGTCTTTGTAATAGTAACCTATATAGCTTATTTATATATCATTGTTTTAATCATAAATGATAATAACTATTTAGTCGAATATCTAATTATAGGTCAAATGGAGCTCGTTCCCTTAAAAATTACATACACCAAGTTTACAAAATATAATACTTAAGAACATATTAAGTTATATTAATGTATACATAAGTGATAATTATTCATTTGTTGACTTGGATTAACTTCTTTATAATTGGTTTCCACTATTACTTGATATTATAAATTGTTAGTAAAAATAGTTTATCTATAGATAAAAAGAACAACTATAGTTCTTAGTTCTTTTATAAATTATATTAGTAATTTAATTTGACTTAATAATATATATATATATAATTATATAATAAATAAAAACAATATTTTAATATATAATAATATGTATAGTATATTGTTTACATTTTAAATTGATTAATATCGTAATAATATGATGATTATTAATATAATTGATTAATTTATTAACACATTATTAATGTATTGTTTACATGGTGTCGGTTACGCAATCATCGGTGTACGAGTGTGGCGGGAAGTCGCTAACAATGGCGTCCGAGTGAAGGTCACCGCTGTCATAGATGTCATCAGCGGTAGTGGTGACCGACAGACTGGCTGCTAGCCTCTCGTCGGCCATTACGTTAACGATGTCGTCTATCCGACCACTGGTCAGCATTACTTCGGACATTGACCTCTCGGTCAGGTAAGAGTCCGTCCTATAGGACATATGGGTCAATCATCTTCCGTTGAGGACGTACAGACTATGGGCGTGTCTTACAATGAACTTCTCTCCTACAAACGTGTACAATCGATATACAGTAAGTGGATAAAGTGAATTATAATGTAGTGTTGGAATGTCGCTGTAGAGGCGCTGCAGCGGATGCTGTAGAATCATAACGGTAAAGTTAACGTTATTATTTATATTTCTATTATTATCAAATTTAATATACTATAATATACTACATATATATCTGTACTCACAATAATATTTATAATAAAATATATCAATATTCATATATTTTGTATTTAAATTACATTATTTACCTATTTTATTGTTATTTGTAATCTAAATCTATAGTTATAGAAATAAGTCATTTTAATCAAAATTGATGAAAATCATTAATTAATTTAATTGTACGATATATTTAAAATAAAATATGAAGTACAATTTGTATAGGAGTAATGTTTAGAAATGAATATTTCACGAATTAAAATAATATTCTCTGCTTATTTTAATTGAAATATTCTAATTCATATATCATATGTATATATATATATATATATATACTAACAATATCCACAACTTCCGTAGAATTCATTGAGATGTCCGCAAGAGGTGATAGTGTATGCATACGTTGCTGTTAATACATATATTATTTATATTACATCATTATTAACTTATGTATTATATTATTAATAACCCCTATATTATAAAGCACTTACTATATGGTAATTACTCTTCAAAGTATACGATCATCAGAACTATATATGTACCATAGAAACTAATCGAAGATTATTCTATCACAATTATTATGTTTTGTATTGTATGTTTTATTTTCACATTTTATTATTTAAATATAGTATTATTATTACATACATATGTAATCAAGATATAATTTGATAATAAAAGTTTAATTATAAATATAGTTTATAAATAGCATTACAATATATAATAATTGACATGAAATAAAACTTCTTATTAATGCAATAAGTAATACTTTTTGATTTATTTATTATATAATTTATTATTTAAATTGATAATTAAATATATAATGTATTAATTAGAATATATACGATAATTACGTAATAACTATCACAGACCTGGAGGACAGAGGCAGTATTATCAGAGGCAGCTGCATTATTATCTTTAGGAAAGTCTAGCGTAGCTCCACATGACCTATCTTCTACGGACGCCATCTTTTGTTCCACTGTACTGGTCTATATAACACACACACGTACGTTATTAAATATCGACAGTAATGCACTACACATATTATATGCATAATGTTAAAATGTCTATACTTAAGTAAAGCCCTAACTGTAAAGCCTTATAAGATACATTAGATGTGAATATTATATAGGTATACACACGCAACAATGCGCATATAAACATACATATGTGTAGAGTTGTGTGTACACTGTTAAAAATGATGGTTTTCTAGACTGATATTTACTGCAGAAAACCATCTAAGTGGTATTTTAAAAAAATATTTATTTAAAACCCTCTAAATGGTATTCTGTGAAACCGGCTGTATAAAACCCTCTAAATGGTATTCTACATTTCTACAGTGGAAAACCATATAAATGGTATTCTAATTACTACTGTGGAAAACCATATAAATGGTATTCTACATATCCACTGTGGAAAACCCTCAACATGGTATTCTAAATTTCTACTGCAGGAAACCATATAAATGGTATTCTTAATTTCTACTGCAGAAAACCATATAAATGGTATTCTTAATTTCTACTGTGGAAAACCCTCTAAATGGTATTATTAATTTCTACTATAGAAAACCCTCTAAATGGTATTCTTAATTTCTACTGCAGAAAACCATATAAATGGTATTCTTAATTTCTACTGTGGAAAACCCTCTAAATGGTATTCTTAAATTCTATTGTGGAAAACCTCTTAAAACTATATGGTATTCTTCATATCTACTGTGGAAAACCCTCTAAAAGGTATTCTTATTTCTACTGTGGAAAACCATCTTCAAAACATATGGCATTTTACACGACTTAAGTATTATTATTAAGTTTATATAATTGTTTTATTATAGAAAAAATAAAATATTATACCTTTTAATTATTTTGAAATATTGATTTATTTTGTATGTATGCAAATTAATTAATAATTATTATTTTAAATTAATATTTAATTAAATATACTGTTTTTAATAAATAAAATATTATTTTAAAAACTAAAATTATGTATGTAATCCTATATATTTTGCTACATTATCATAATATAATTCAGGTGACTCATGAACTACAATTGTAATCATAATTATATTGATAATATAAATGGAAATCATGTTGAAATAATTGCCCAATATTGAATATATCGCAATTGCATATTGATTAAATATTTTATTCAATATTAAAATGATTTTATTATTGAATTTAAGTTTTAAATCTAACTTAAATGAAATTATATAATATATAAGTTAATATTTTGCTACAATACTACGCTAATATACTAATATTTATTTTACATATAAAATGATGTTCAACTTATATCAACAACTTAAGTTATTGATGTAAGTTGAATATTGGGATATTCTTAATTTTTACTGTGTAAAATCCTCTAGATGGTATTCTTAATTTCTACTGCAGAAAACCATATAAATGGTATTCTTAATTTCTACTGTGGAAAACCCTCTAAATGGTATTCTTAATTTCTACTGCAGAAAACCATATAAATGGTATTCTTAATTTCTACTGTGGATAACCCTCTAAATGGTATTCTTAATTTCTACTGCAGAAAACCATATAAATGGTATTCTTAATTTCTACTGTGTTAAACCCTCTAAATGGTATTCTTATTTCTACTGCAGAAAACCATCTAAATGGTATTCTTAATTTCTACTGCAGAAAACCATCTAAATGGTATTCTTAATTTCTACTGTGGAAAACCCTCTAAATGGTATTCTTAATTTATACTGTGTAAAACCATCTGAATGGTATTCTTAATTTCTACTGCAGAAAACCATCTAAAGGGTATTCTTAATTTCTACTGTGTAAAACCATCTAAATGGTATTCTTAATTTCTATTGTGGAAAACCATCTAAATGGTATTCTTAAATCCGATAATAGAAAACCCTTAATATGGTATTCTAAAAATATCACTGCAGAAAACCATCAAAAGGGTTCTATTATAAGCACACCTTAAATACCATTTATTATACTGCAGAAAACCATTTACTTGTTACAGTGTATGTAGTAATGTCGACTGTATTATATGTATATATAGGTATATACCTTGTATACCCAAAGATGTATACATAATACAATTAAAACTAAAATAAGGACTAACACCTCCCATCTCGTTGACATATTTATCGCTACCCTGGATTGATGTTTTAATACAGGTATTTGTATGTTATTTATAGTATCAAATAATATACAATTTACTATTATTAAATATTATATTTATAATATAATTTATATGTTAAATCAATCACTACTAATATTCAGAACTAAAGTTTTAATTATATATATATAATATATATACTATATATATATATATATATTTGTGCTTTTAAAATTTAAATTATTTGATAGTTCTCGAGAACTTCAAATCTAAATTATTTATATTAATGTTATATATTAATTATATATATATATATATATATATATATATATTATATATTAAATAGTAATTGTTTCTTATAAATGTTGTATATATGTAAGTATACCTGTATTAGTTGATCACGTATGTCTCTATTGGCAACTCTGAGTTGAACTATTTGCACATCTTCCTCGTTATCCGTATCGCTGTTCTCATCATGACTCCGGTATGTGTTAAGGAACGACATGCTACACCTCAGTTTAGTGTAGGTAACCTCCGCATTATCGCTCCACTAAATACACGTAGATATATAATTACTAATATATATAATTACTAAAATATATATATATATATATATATATATATATATATATATATTCATATATTAGTTAATTTATATCATATATCATATACAATCATATCCTGGTTTGTATACAATGGTATACTCTAAATTATAGAGTAGAAATGTAACTATATATATATATACTATATATAATATAATATAGTATACATAGTATATATATAGTATGTATAGTATACTATATACTATATACTATAATAGAATTTTTATATATAGAAGAATTTTATAGAAAATTAAATATTGATAATATGTATATTATAATTAATAATATAATAAAATAAGAAATTTAAAAAAATGTTACATGATATATTATAATACAAACACAAATGGAAATAGGCATACTATTAATAACTATTTATTATTTTTATTACATTTTTATTTTTATTAAAGTCGCTAAATTCTATGATATATAGATGAGAAACAACCATCGATGTCAATAAAAGTTAATAAAACTTTTATTTACATCGATGGAAACAACTTAGCGAAATATCTTATTAATTATTATAAATATATATAGTGAAAACTAGTTATTAATATATAATAATATGAGAATGTACTAGACTATTACTGACAATTTTATTATTTTGCGATTCATGTAGGTTTTCAATGATGACGACTTTAATCACTAACTTATGATTCAGTAAGATCTTTTTATCGTCATCAGATAGAGGATGTCGCTTAACTATATTGGGAGGAGGGAGGGCTGACGTGAATATGATTTAATTGTGCTGTACATATTGTATAGTTAAATTACATTTCATTAACGACATACATATAGAAGACATAATATAAACTCACGAGTGAAATTAATATGTCCATTTAGGGATATAATTATTTAATAAAAATAAAAAAAATTTAAATTGTACTTCAATTAATAATTATCCTAAAAAGTGATTTTAATAAAATATCATTTAATATTATGAAACCTATATAACTGTATTGTTAACAAAATATATATATATGTATATATATATATATATATATATATATATACTAGGTGGCCGGGGGCCAGCTTCGCTCGTGTTCGGTCGTAAGGTTCACTTTGTGATGTAATGCAGCTACAATAAACCTACATAATTATATATATATGATGATCTACAACTAACCCTTGACCTCGTAGCTATGGTTGTCCATCACAACTCCGTGGTTAGGTATAAAACACATTCGCTGCTGTCGTTTTCACCTTGAAACAAATCAAATGTTTGGTTGGATTTATCAATCGCAAGATCTTGGGAATAACTTCGTTGTCACACCCTAATTATTAGTAATACTAGTATAGTTTGATATAGGTAGAAGTGGTAGTGTTAGATCTAGTATAAGTAGGGAAAATAACTCATATGAAAGGATAGTTTATACTAAAAGTATACTCAATATAGCATAAGTCAAATACAAATTACCAAATTGAATTTTTTATATATTTACATACACAGTGTTTAAATTTACAAGATAGTTAACTTATTTTTTAAATAATATCTAATTGCATATTATAATAAATGATTAATAAGTAAAAAATGCCATTTTTCAGTGAATATCCAAACTATGTGGTTTTTCCAAGAACGTCCGATACGAGGCGATACCTTATTTAAAACGTTATTCTAAAATTAAATATATAATTAGACACAATATAAAACTACGTTATTAAATAATAAATATTATTTCATTATTTGTAATCATCATTATCCCTTAAAGTGAAAAACTTACTAAATTCGAATAACCTATAAACTAATCAATAATGCAAAATGTATTGCTTATAATCTTGAGTAATAATTATTGATTTATTATAATTAAATGTATCTTAATATTTGTCAATTCTTTATATTTTGTAATTATTTTTGTAGTATCAACTTGATTTTTTAGTAGGGGAAAGTAACCGAATAATGACACTATCGGAATCTCAGAATCTATACATCCTACAAAAAAATGTTTAATGAATAACAATTCATAATTATATAAATAGTCTAAAAAAGTATTTTTTATTTTTTAATTATTCAAAATATTGCTGATATATCCTATAAACTTATTTTTTTTATTACGTTTTTAAATTTATGAAAAAAATTTTCAACTTAAACCTTCTCAAGAATATACAAATGTATCGATATAAAATAAAGCATTCTAAAATTATATATATAATTTCTATATTTGTTATTAAATATTCAATAAGTTATAAGCATATATCTAGAGGTCATATAAGTCCCTAATACGGATACTCTAGCTTTCTTAATACGGACACCCTATAACCAATCAGCGCGCAGCGTATGCACTATTCTGATATTCATAAAAATCGCGTTCGTTATAATATTAATACCACCAAAAAAGCTAAATCTAAAATTTTTAATATTTATATACTTAAATTATATTATTAATTATAAAAATAATAAAAATAAATAAATTATTAACTAAATTGATTAGTAATTAAAGTAATTAAAGTAATTGTAATTTGTCTGTTTGATTCATCAATAATATACAGTTTATCTAGTGGTATGTAGGGTGTCCGTATTATGATACAGGGTGTCCATAATCGGACATGGGTACTGAATACGGACACCCCCGTTATCTATGGAATTAAAAGATTAAATACAATTTTAAAATCACAATAATATCTATAATCATATAATATTAATATATTGTAATTTTTAAATAAAAATAATGAGTCATAAAATGTTGATCATTTATTATTAAAGTGCCCGTATTAGGTTATATTCCCTTATTCTATAAGTACTATAATTGATATATCAATAGATATTGAAAAATAACACGTGGTGTTTGGGGGTTCTCCGAGAAATATGGGTACTTTCCTTTTCCTTTTCATATTATTATTAGTAGTAAAAGTATTATAATTATATTTGTATTAGTATTAGTATTAGTTGTAACAGTATTATTATTATTAGTATTAATATTAGTATTTCTATTAATATTAGTAGAATTATTATTATCATACGTAGTAGTAGGGGGTGGTGGTGTTGAAGGGGTGGAAGTGGTGTTATATATATATATATATATATATATATTTACATATATTTACATATAATTACATACATAATTGTTTATATTAAATTATTTTATTAATATAAACTAGTCTATATAACTAGGAACATAATATTAAATTAAATTAAATTAAAATCGTGTACTATACTAATTATTTTATAGGATTAATTATGCATATAATTCAGCTAAAAAAATAGAAAAAACCAAACTTAACAAAATTATATTTATCAAAATATAAATCTGTTAATATATATAACATATATTATATATATATATATATATATATATATATATATATATATATTGTGTTTCATGAGATTCGCTATACTATACAGTTTTTCTCATTTTAATTTGTTATAAATAAACTTATAATGTTTAAACTAACTAAATAACATATGCATATTTAATTATCATTCAAATATAAATACCATTATCATAACTACCTTCAAAATTGACAATTTCACTCGGATCATTATATATCAATTGTTCTAGTGACATTTTACGTTAACTATTTAACAATAAGAAATAACAATTATAATGACAATGTTAAATACGGATGTAAACAAAAATTTAAAATTTCTAAATTTAATTAGCCTTGTTTTAATAATTTAATTTAGGAAAACAAAGTAATTATATTTAAAATAATAAAAACTATTTATTGTTAATATTTTAATATTTATATTAATAATTCCTCAATAATTTATGATTAAAATAAACATACAAATATACCTATATATAATATATATATATATATATATATATATATATATATATATATATATATATATATATATATACTTTTACTTTACTTTTGTTGGTTTATGGACTGGTAGTGTGTGAGCAATCGGCCGTCCGTAGGAGGGAAATTATTGAGTGGGAGGGAAGGCAAGTGAGAAGTAATGAGTCTTGAGGTGGCGTTTAAAGGAGGGAGTTGGTGAGTTTATTCGTAGGAGTTTTGGTAGGGAGTTCCAGTGGTAAGGGGCAGAGAGGGCAAAGGAGCGTATATTTGAAGAATGGAGTTTGTAAAAATGGGGAGTGGAAATGATAAAGGAGGAACGGGTCTGGAGTATAGTGATGTGTGTGTGTAAATTTAGGAGGAAGGCAAGTTAGTCAGGGGAATTGTGGTAAATAGCTTTGTGGATGGTTAGGGAGAGTTTGTACTTTATACGATAGGGGACTGGCAGCCAGTGTAGTTGTTTTAGGAGAGGAGTAATGGAGTCAGGGGAACGTCGGGGGAGTAAATGGACGCAGCGAACTACAGCATTTTGGAGTCGCTGTAGTTTGATGAGTTTGTAGTCCGGGAGGTTAAAGAGTATGGAGTTACAATAGTCGAATAGGGGGATGATGTAGGAGGAGGCAATGGTAATAGCGATGGGGAGGGGTATGGAGCGTCGGATTAAGCGGAGGCAGTGTAGGTGATAGTGGATGGATTTATGCATGTGTATAATATGATAGTCAAGGGAAAGGGTGGTATCAATATGGAAGCCGAGGTTTCGGACATGTTGAGAGTAGGGGAGTGTGGTATTGTCGAGTGAGATGGGGGTTGGTTCAGGGAGGGTGGAAGAACGTAGTGGTAAGTTGAGAAAGATATCTTCCGTTTTAGTGGGGTTAAGTTTTATGGATTTGGAGGTAATCCATTGGTGTATGGACTTGATACATGAGGAGAGTCGATCAGGGGCATAAGTAGGGGAGTCTGTGTAGTTTAGATATAGTTGAAGGTCGTCGGCGTAAGTATGGAAGGAGATTTCGGGGTAGTCAGTGAAGATGTCAAACATGGGAAGTAGGTAAATATTGAAGAGGAGTGGGCCGATGACAGATCCCTGGGGGACACCATGAGTTATGGAGCGGGAGGGGGATGAGTGTGTGTTAATCCTGACTGAGGAAGAGCAGTTGGTAATGTAGGAGGTGAACCAGTTGAGGGCAATGCATTTGATGCCGATGGCGGAGAGTCTGTGTATGAGGACATTGTGGTCAAGGGTGTCGAGAGCGGAGGACATAGCAAGGAGGACAAGTATGGTGCCATGGTTGTTGTTAAGGCCAGAGAGTAGGTCAGAAGTAATGAGGGTTAGGGCGGATTCAGTAGGTTTGTGGGGGAGGTAGGCAATTTGGAATATGTTGGGGATGTTGTTGGCTGTGAGTTAGGTGATGAGTTGGGAGGAGACAACATGTTCGAGGACTTTGAAGTGGATTGAGAGGTTGGAGATGGGTCGGTAGTTAGAGGAATTCAGGGAGTCAATATTAGGCTTTTTAAGGATGGGGGAGATGGCAGCTACTTTGAAATCAGGAGGGATGGAGCCGGATGAAAGTGAAGTGCAGATAATTTTGTGGAGGGGTGAAGCAACGGTGTGGGTTATATATATTATTTATATACTATATATCTACGAATAATATTCCTATATCTATAGATATATCTATATATGTATTACTTACATACATATTTCCTATAGGGGAAAGTTTAACGAATACGGACACCCCCTGTATCTCAGAAACCATAAATCCTATAAAAACAATCTAAACAAATAAAATATTCATAATTATATAAATAGTTTAAATAAGTATTTTTTATTTTTTAAATATTCAAAATAATGCTGATATATCCAATAAACTGATTTTTTATTACGTTTATAAATTTATGACAAAAAATGTCAACTAAAACCTCAAGAATATATAAATGTATCGATATAAAACATAACAATATATAATTAAAAACTAAAGAATTCTTAAAATTATATACATAATTTCTATATTTGTTATCAAATGTTCATTAAGTTATGAGCATATATCTATATGTCATATAAATCCTTATTACGGACACTCTATATTTCTTAATACGGACATCTCCGTGTACTGCAGTGTCCGTCGGAAACCCTATAACCAATCAGCGAGTACGCTATAGCGTGTGATATATTTTTATTACCATATATATCGCGCGCGTTATAATATTAATACCTCAAATAAAGCTATATATTTATAAATCTAAAAAATGTATTATTTAGACACTTAACTTGTATTATTAATAAAATAACAAAAATTAATAAATTAATTACTAATTCAATTATATTAAATTATTCATAAAATTAATTATAAATTATGTAATTAATTTTAAATTACAATTGTAATTTACCTAATTGGTTCATCAATAATATAAAGTTTATCTAGTGGTATATAGGTGCTCCGTATTGTAACACAGGGTGTCCGTATTCGGACATGGGTACTGAATACGGACAGTGTCAGTCGGAAACCCCCGTTATCTATTGAATTAAAAGATTAAATAACATTTTAAAATCACAATAATATCTATAATATATAATATTAATATATTGTAATTTTGTAGAATACAAATATTGAGTTATAAAATGTTAAGATAATTTATTGTTAAAGTGTCCGTATTAGGTTACTTTCCCCTACTAAACTGATGCTCACAGAAGTCCATTTCCTTCAATTCATCCAATACAGAAATCCTACTACTACATCTTCCTATACGTAATCACCAGTTAACATATGCACTACTTATTATATGATCTAATTATATTATTCAATATTCATATCATATCCAAAACCATTGCGTCAGATTTGTTCACGCGTTCTCTATCGATATATCGAAAGTATAAAGAATATATTCATATCATCTTCCCACCTGATTAAAAGCATCTATTTTCATCTCACATTTCGCAGTGAATGTGTGTTTCAGACTTTCCAATGAAGATTGGAATGATCTTCTAACTATATTTAGGATATTGATAGCAATGTTTAGGCGTTATTTTGATTATTAACAATAAATTATTATAAATTTATCACCAGAATAGTCAGAGCCTTATGAGTAGGGGTGATGGAACGATTTTGTATGTAGAGGGGACCAACCAAAATATATTTTGTGGTAAAAGTGTGGGTGGATCAATACATAGGAGGTCCCCCTAGATTTTAAAGTGGGGGACAAATCCCCCGTCCCATCTCTTGCAGCGCCCCTACTTATGAGAAGTATTTTATTAGTTGTAATGACATAATATATACATAACTAATTCGTGTTGAATGTGCATGGTAGTAGAATCAGATGTTATGGAGCTTTGACTTATAGTAATTTATAGTCGTTTGATTGACATCACACTATCGCCTCTAGTAGTATCTAATACGAGTTGTTTACAAAACATGTTAACTATAGTTGGATATACCCATTATAATAATTGAAGACCAGTGTTAAGATATGTAGCAGAACGTAGACATTTTGATTATATCAGCGATCCACTTGTTTGTACTAAGTAATACTGAGTATAAAAATAGTTATAACTATTACTATATATATATATATAAATATATATATATAATATAGGAATGCACATAATAAAGGGAATATATTTATATGAATTATATTTATAATATGTATTTACTTTACCATCTTGAGCTAGCTCGGTATTCCATTACGAGTTTCCTATATTCTTCTCTATTTTCAATTGCTTTCAGTAGCTCTATTGGATTGCAGAGTATCGTCGATCTATTGATCGATAAAAGTAATTGGTGGTCTTTCTCGATCTCATTTACCATATGTAGTGACCTATAGGAAGATGTCTGGTACTATCTCCTCTTTTTATATTTAAACCATTACTCTGGCCGAAAAAATGAAGTCGTTGATGTCTGATAATTTATGAGATTTGTGGTAGTTTATATATATATAATAATTATATATATATAATATTACCGTATAGGTTCTTGTTGATTGTATACTCTTTACATGACTGATTTAGAGCTGCTCTTAATATCCGAGTGATTTAGTTATTTAGGGTTTTTTGTGTAATTTTCCGCATCTAGGTTATTGATCCATAAACTAAAAATGATTCCTCTATCAGTCTGAAGAAGTTTCTTTTTAGTTTATCAGCTATTTTGTATATCCATATGATGGTCATATCTTTTAGTGCAGCCCAAAGTTGTTCTTGTTTACTGTTTATATATGTCTAAGTTTATTCTATATAACTGACAATATACTTGAAATATTCTACTTTTTTATGATGTCTACATTAGGAATTTGGAATAATTCGGTTGTATCTTGGTTCATACACATATCCTATATTTATTTTCCAGATTTAATGCATTTACATAAGTTAATAATGATTTTAAACATGTTGTTTATTATGGATTCGACCTTCAAATGATGTACTTTTAAATATGAGTATTGAAAATATCCAAAAAATAATTTTTAAATTAAGACTATATTGGATCAGCAAATTCCTAGTCAAATTTAACATAGGAACATACCAAAAAAAATAAATATGTATATTTTTTACATTTATAATTAAGATACAATCATGACATTTTAAGAATATGTGTAATGTGTATAGTTCATAAGAATACTCTAAATTTTATAACAAAAATAATATTATTTAAATTTTTTTTTAATTTCTAGGATTTTTTTTACCTGGCATAATTTCTTACATAATCATTATATTTGATTATCTTTATATTATATATGATAACAAATCAATTCCTTAATCAATGTGTATAATAATTTTGCTTACAAAATGATAACAACCATTAATTTATTAAATGTATTTAATTATGTTAAAAATCCTTAATAAATGACCATTTTTTCTGTGGAGGTAATTTTACAAACTTTAAGAATTTTTGTTGCAACCTTATCTCAAGATTTTATATTTTAGCATACAAATATTATAAAAAAAAGCACTATCATTTTAATAAATAGTAAAAATGACACCATTTTTTAGAAAATGTTGATATATATATAAATTTTATTTAATTTTTAAAATTAATTATCCAAGAACTAATATTGTAATTAAGGATACTATAGATTATATTTACTACATATTAATATAGTCTTTAAGAAAAATACTTATCCATATAATAAACATTTAAAGAATTATTAGACTACTTTATCTACTTTTATTGACTTGGGATAATATAACTTTTTATGATTTAATTAATTCAATTAATATTATATATATATATATATATATATTTATGAATAAAAATGAAATATAAAATTAAAATAATATATATGACAACATAATAATGACGTTATATATTATAACTAAAACATGACATATTTTTATGAACAGAATATTTTACATTAGTTGAGTATATGTAAATTTTAGTGTGGCATAGAAGCCGAATGACAAATTCTAATTTTTGTTTTGTTATTTCTTTAATAGCGTCATTTTATTTCTTTATATGTTTTAATAAGTATTGCTAATGACGCTATTAACATATGTAGGTAGAAGAAGTTTATTCATTATCATGCTATTAAAATAGTAACAGTGATATTATTATATAAATCAATTATGATAAAATGCAAAATACAAATAAATTTATAAAATTCAAATAAATTTCTTCGTTTATAAACATTTACAATTAATTAAACATAAACAATACCATTACGAAGGAGTACACACTTTTGAAATTAAAAAGGCTTATTTTTAAAACCTTCAACGCATCACTAATATTTAACCAAAATATATCTGTATTACCAAAGTAGTGTCATGAATATCTATAGAATCCCCACCGTGAGATTATGATCTGGAAAATAGAATCACTCTTATCCTATGACGTAATCCAGAGACGTAGGGCCTAAGCTTGATTCTTCTACCTCGTGAAATAATGTTGTTGCATTATGTAGCATATCTGTGACATCCGTTATATCAACTGTATAGACTACGTGTTCCGTGATGTTTACCAGTTAAATTGTTATTGTTATTTGGTTGAGTCCTTTCATCCCATCCAGGAACTTACATGAATTTTTCACTTATAACCATATATAGATCTAATGTCCATTCGAAGCATCTCTCATGTTAAGGAGAGCCGATCATTTATTTATACACAATTATATAAGATCATGATCTCAAAGTGCACTTTTAATATATATAATATTTAAGACCCATTTTTAAAAATTAATTAATAGTCCGGATGAGGCTCGAACTCGTGTGTCTGACGCCTTAGCCACTGAGCCACTGAGGCAGTTTATTAATGCTGGTAGATAACCAACTATAGTTGACATATATGACCACACTTTGCGAGAACAGCTTCGCTCAAATAATGTTGTTATCATATAATGTTCTCTTTAGCTCTATGTAATGTAATACTGGTGAAAATACTTAACAAATATCACTATACGGGGCTTTTAAATATACAATTTAATTAATAGCGGATGATATCAATCTTATTGGAGAATAAATTAAAAAGTAAAATGTTTAAATGACTATTTTATAATATATAATATATGTAGATATATACAAAATATATGGATATTTACTAAATTAAATAAATAAATTCAAATAAAACAGATGGATATTCAAGTGATAACATAAGAAAATTTGAAATATATAAATATAATAAAGACACTGCAATATTCTCAATTATCAAAACTAATATAATCTGGAACAGTAAATAAATCAACTGTAAGCAGAAATTCAAACTATATATCCCACAGTGTGATAATATATCATTTACGGATAACAAATCTTGACATTAGTTGTAATAAAAGATATTACTCAGAAACGTTCGAGAAAAAATCATGCAGAATATTAATCAGAAAACAAAAGAATTTAATAAAATCAGAGAATAGAATATAAAAGTATGAGCTATTCTTCGATACCCTAAAATGAAGAAAACTTTCCTGGTTCAGCTATAACATGAATTATAATACTCTATCGAAGTGTATTCTACAAGAAATAATCAAATGTATAAGTAAAATGGTAGACAATATGTATCAGATGAATACAAATAAATGGACGGTTAAAGCGACGTGAACATCACTAATGAGAGACGAATGTACACAAGTAATGGCTTCTGATATTCCCTTATGGTCACATGATCTAATAAGTAAGCAAGTTATTTAAATACCAACATTATATATATACGTTAATAATAAATTAATAATACATTAATTAATCATATTTCAATGTAGTTTTATAATTAACATTCAATTAAAAGTCTTAATTAAAAGATTTACGAGTTTATTCCCGCATACACCATTTAGTTATCGAAATAGATCGTGTTTTAGTAATTCTTATGTTTATGTACATTTAAAGTGTCTATGTATAATAATAATATATATGTATATATAATAATAATTATATCATGCAATTGAGTATTATGTTAATTTATTTAGTATTGTATTAACTTATTATTATATATATATATTTATATATATATTTATAATCTAAACAAATATATTAATTCATAAATTTATTTAAAACTAATATAAAATGTTAAAATGAGTTTAATACCAATTTATTTATCGTTTATGTTGCCAATCTTTCCTTCGCAAAATATGCAAGAATTACCTGAGGAGTGTAAGTTTAGGACATGTAAGGACATGTAAGTGTTATGTATTTTCTATTATTGTGCATACATCATATATTTGAATATAGTAATAGCAAAGAGTTTGCGAATCAAAAATATAACATTCCCTATTTACATAACGTGATTAATATCTACTCCTTGCTGCAGGCAGTAGTATAGAAATCACTGAAATAGATTTAGATTTGGCGCGTTTCTATACAACAATGTTGGCATTGATCTATAAAATTACATAAACAAATTTGCTTTTACTCGCCGCATAGAGCTATAGAATTTAAAATCAAAATATCATATCGCTTTATATAAGTTATGTATATATAAGTTTACATCATATAAATAATAATTCAAAACATATTAATATACATTTTAAAAGTGTATAATTTGATATAAATTGACACTATAGACAACGAATATTTCGAAAATTGAACCTATATAGGTGGCGCCGGTTATTTTGTTGTACATATCGAATTACACGATTTAATGTAAGTGTTATATCTCCCTTAGATTAATATTGTTGTTATTGTTATCGTTATTGTTATTTTTATTTGGTGGAGTCCTTTCATCCCATCCAGGAACTTAGATGAAGTTTTCACTTATAACCATATATGGCTCTAATGTCCCTTCGAAGCCGCTCTCATGTTAAGACATCCATGGTTTTAACGAGAGCTAATCATTTATTTACACACATTAGGTAATATTATTTAGCGTACAATACGAAGTTATGCTGTCCACTATATCCTGATAATCAACCTGCTGGTAGACGATAATGTACGCCGTTAACCGATTGGTTGTAATACCCAGCAAACAGTAATAGCCGCATAATAGCAGCATAACAGCGGCATAATATACTTTTAAAATTAATAGCAGCACAATAATAGCATAATAGACTTTAAATAGCCGCATTAACGCAGCATAATAGCACGACAAATTAATAGCAGCATAATAGACATTTAATAGCAACATAATAGCAGCATAATAGCACAACGTAAACATTTCAGGCTATTAAATATTCTGTAGGCCTGCTATTTCTGTTTACTGGGTAACGAGCGGGCGGTGGAATACATCGCTACGAGTGTGTGTACACCGTTCAGACAGATTCTTTAGCGCTTACGTTTAAAGGCGCGTTCACATGAAACAAAACAACAATAAACGATGGATATTCTAGAGTGTAACCTTTGTATTTGTACATCGCGGAGCACAGCGAGCAAATGTAATAGGGAACCCGCGTACATAATTCTAAACTGCTTGAACATCTCCCTGGTAACGGGTAAACAATCTTAATCGTAATAATAATCATAATACTAGTTTATTTGGAGGATTAAATAATAGTATAGACAATTCTCTAAAGTGTAATTGTATATATTTATAGTAATATTTAATAATAGTTACGATAAAATATGTTTCTTCTGTCGTTTTGCGGAAGATTTAAATGGAAGGAGCACATATTATTATGTTTTAGTAAATATAGTATGTGAATATATTATGTAGCCACAAGTGATGTAAATGATGCCGAGCCGAAACTTTTGGTTTTTAATGCCGAGCCGAGACTTTAATTTTTGGAAAAAAAACGAGCCAGAGCCGAGCCGAGACTTTAGGTAACTGAGAATGAGACTGCATCATGCTTTAGATTTTAGCATCATTTACTGAATCACTAGTATACACATACAAATGTATATATAGATATTTTAAATAGGCAGGCGGTTGATAATAGATAAATTTTAACCACAAAATTACTAAATCTGAAGTTATTATTATATATATATATATATATATTTGCCAAACCGAACGTGTGTTCCTTTTCACAGGTTCCAGTATGAATGTTATCGTAGCTTATATCTGTAATCAATCATTCATTAATATTAATATGAGGACATTTATTAGAAGTAATTATTGTTATATATATAATCGTAGATTTTTAAATTAATATAATAATTATTATAATTATAATTAATCGAATATATTTTAAATATTTATATTTGTGTATGCCTTTTATCTATACGTACATATATGGCATATATAAATATCTTTAATTTTCATGTTATGATTTAAATATTTTAAATATTCATATATATATATATATATATATATGAATATTTACAATATTTAATACACAATGAAAATCTAAGATATATATATAATATATATATATATATGTGTTAATAATAAAATACAATTATGATATATATTTTCCATTGTATATATTTTAAATTATTAAATAAATAAAAAATAAATAATATATATTTGTGGGCGTAGAGGTCAAAGTTCACTGTTAATCTGGCTATATTATTCAATGTGTAAAACATGTATGTACAAGTCAGTCTATACTACATAGCACTATATCAGTACTATATATATATCAAGAATTATATATGTTACATTACCGAATACTGTACTATGAAAATAATAGTAAAATTTGATATAAGGAAATGTTAAATGTCAGGTGTCGAGGTAAAGTATTAGATGTTAAGGTTACGTGGTAGTAAGTTTCATTGTTTTAGTAATAAGTGCGGATATTTTTTAAGGGAGGAAAGTGTTCGTTTTTATTTTTTATCAACAATTATTCTACTTTAAAATATTAAAATTTAATTTATTATCTTTAAAATTATGAATAATATGACATTCAACAGTAATTATAACTACCAATATATCAATCTATATAATTTGATAAAGATTTATTAAACGGTTCAAATTATAGAATCTTCAAAAAATTATAAATTTGATAACACAATTCCGAGACATAAGCTTCTAAAGATTTGTTTATAATAAATATGACATCATAATTGGTATTATAATATGTAATATGTTTATAATGCATAAATAAGGTAGTAATAATTATTTTACTTGAATATATATTATTCATTATTTTAAAGTTAAGGGGATGTCCCAGTGTTCAAAATGATAAAAAAAATTATTTTGTATTTATTTTTTATTCCATAATATTAATAAATGTAGTGTGTTTAGTATCTGTATAAATATGAGACATGAATTCAATCTAGAAATAACATAAAATAGAGTTGTTAGACCATACTATTCAAAAATAAATATATAAATTTTTAGATAACAATATTTATATTTCTATAAAGATAAGAATATATATATATATATATATATATATATATATATATATATATATATATATTAAATAAGAATATAAATTAAATTAAATATCTATGATAAATAAGAATATAAATTGAAATAGATTATAATATCAATTGATTTTCATTGTAAAACTTTAACAGTGTGGTGTGTATAATATAGGTATCACAAAATATATTATATGTACTATAATAATTTTTTTTGCATCATATCAACAATATATATATAAATAATAATATAGAAAATTAATTTCTAAATTTTTATATTATCAATAGATATTCATACTTTCAACTTTCAAATGCTGTATTCTCAGAATAATTATTTCGCGCTAGGTATGGGTGTATAAAAGACTGTTTATCGAAAACTAGTATATGTATTCTCTAATTTATATTGCATTATATAAATAACATATATATGAATACTCCTATAGTAGAAATTTTCTAAATTTGTATGTGTATAATTGCAAAAAATAACAATTTCTATAGAAATTCCATAAATTAACAAAGTAAAATGTTTATGCACATATATATATAGTATATAATATATATTATACAAATTCCTTTCTATAGCTGCATGTGTATACATTTAATGAATAGAATACAAAAAAAATTAGCTCAATTCAATGAGTAGGTTTCTGCACTCACTGTTTTCTATAGACCCATTATTTACTATCTCTATACATGGTGAGGCAAGCATAGTGTGACATCCCCTTAATGGTTTATATTTAAATATTTTAAAGTAAAATAATTTGTAATATCAAATGAAAAGAACGCTTCCTTTAAGGAAGGAAACCTTCGTATTATTGTTTTTTTTATATTAAAGTTATATTTTTAAATATTAAAATTTAGTTTATTATCTAAATAATTTCGAATAACATACTTTTAAATTAATTATGTTAATGAAAAAAGCAATTCATGTTAATTAGGATACTATTTAATAGATATTATCTATTGAATACAACAAAAGTATTTAAGTATATCTATTCGTTATTATCATTAGAATTTGTAGATAGAGCTAAAATAACATGTGAACATCAGCCTCTACCACTAAGAGATGATACGATAATAGTAGACCTTTTTTTCCCCTATCTTTTACATGTAAAATAATCGACGTTTCGCCTTATCCCTTAATGTTAAGGCTAGTATTAGTACGGATAGCGCGCAACTAACCTTTATTACAGATAGGACACTACTTACCTTTATTACAGATAGGACATGTTTCAACGAGTGTGGTTTCAGCATTGTCTTCGTCGTTCCTTCTGAACAACGAACTGAGTCTTTTGTGTAGAGAAGCGCTGATTTCTGTAATGCAATGTGTGTGTATATATAGGTAACCTGTCGAGGGAGGTCTTTAGGCTATAGAGTATTATACAACATCAATTATAGCTTACCCAGATTAACATATATGCAGGTATATTTGTTGTAAAAATATATATATATATATATATATATATATATATATATTATAGTTAAAATATAAATATAAATATGATAATGATGATAATAATAAATGTAATTACTTTATATTATAATATACCTGATAGTATGTATGCTATCGAATATATTATAGAAGGACGGCTACACCACACGAAGTGATGCTAACTTGAGAAAGGAGTTTCCGCGGAATAACTCCTGATCATGATAATACTCTTCACGAGAACCACTTTTTCCCTGGATTCCTGTTCACGCGTAATACATAACAAATTTACGCGACACAATATCTAAGGCTGAAATAAGCGAACATAATGTATAACTATAAACCTTCATATCCCTGTCTATTTTCAATAGGAAGCTGTAGAAATATGAACACATTAGCGATATTCAACGCCGGGGCCGAGATGCTTCACGCATCGTTACTAACTATAATCTTCTCAGCTGTTTTAACGGTAGCGCTCGAATCGATTCGTTGTCTAGTTTCACGATATCGTAATTCTTTTTCATCGTCAGGAAATTATCTCTTTCGAATATCATTACGTCCTTATTGAACTTACCTGAAAGTAATACAACTTATATACCTTACTTATTAATATTTATTACTCGAGAGCTTTTCGCGTTGCAGGTCCAAATGAATGGAACAAGCTTCCCTACGATCATCGTGTAATACCTAATATGCTTTGTTTTAAAGCTAAGCTAAAAACTTATTTATTCAGTAACGACTGAACTTTATTATTTTTAATTATTATAATTTCTCTCTATGTAGAGAGTATACAATATTGTTAATATATATTATATTTAAATGGTATTAACATAAAGTAATAATAATATAATAATAATTAAATTATAAAATTTATTTTTATTCTCATTTGTAGTAAAAAGATTAAATAAATGATATAATATTCTAGCTATAGGTAATAGTTAATGGTTAATAATGGTTATTTAGGTCATTCGGAATCATTTCAGAAGTAATTTAAAATAACTTTTAATAGAAGTTATATAACATTATCTATATTAATAATATCATTAGTAAATATATTAAATCATTTATAAAATACAGACAATTATCTCTTTATAACTATCCATTTCAATTTTATTTTATTTAATTTTTAAATTCTGTAAATAATAATATAACACATATTTTATTCAGGATTCATTTAATATTAGTATATGGATATTACTTAATTTGCAATTTATACACACGTATAAAATAGATAACGTTTAAAAATTAGATTGATTAAATTAATATTTTTCATATCAAACAAATTTAATTACGTAATATATTATTTATTCTACATATCATATGTAATATATTACATAATATATATTATCATTAATTATAATTTTTTGATATCAAAAGTGTGTAGTTATTAATACATATATATATATATATATTTCATAAATAAACCAACCATAAACATCATGGTTGGAGCTCTTATTATCAATTAAATCATAAATTTCTATCTAGAAAATTTGAGTATTTTAATAAATATTAATGAAAATAACATATTTATATAATATAATAAAGAAATAAATACAATTAGAATAAATTATTACATTATTAATATATATATATATATATATATATAGGATGATGCAAACTTCCATTAATACTATATATATATATATATACATATATTCTATATTAAAAATACATACAATTAAAAGCTAAAATATATAATTTATAATATTATATCATAATTTTCCAAAAAAAAGATTTGAATTCGAAATTTAAAACACCCTCCGAAATTTAAAACATTTTATCGTAGATATATATATATTCTATTATGGATGTATGCAAATTGATACATTGGTCAATGCAGAGTTATAACATCATAGTATTGCATCATAGTTATAACCTTTAGAAATGGCTTCGATCTTATGTCAATGTTGTTGTTGTCTCTACAGGGATGGGGAGGTTAGGATGCGTTAATGAAAATAGTTTAAACTAGGATAAGATGGAAGGTAAACTAAAAAATAATAATATCATAATAGTTATAATATACAGAAGATTCTATCAATATTTAGTATATCTATAAAATTAACCATTATTAAGTGTGCAAGCGCGGGTTCTGGCTTACTATGTTAATTATATCTCTAGCTAAAATGCTATGGATACTAAACTAATAAATATAATGAAGTAATTTTTACTTTTATTTAATAGATATTATTCTACTGCATAAAAGTATTGACTTTTTATAAATATAATTTATTTAAAATTATGTAAAAAAAGATAGTTTAAATGTTATTTATTTTTGTTATTAAAAATTTTAAGTTTATTAAAATGCATTTTAAAAATATAAATTATAATACATTTATATTTATATTTATATACCGTACAAATTTCAGATAAAAATATTAATAATCAAAGAAGTAGTAGGCCTATATGTATGCTTACTAAGTGCAAAAAGTAAAAACTGGAGAAAATGGCATTCAAAGTTTTATAAAATAAATAATCACAGAAAATATGTTTAAATATACAAATATGAATTATTGAATATAAAAAGAAATATATAATGGTAAATTTATATATATATATATATATATATATATATATAATAAAGACTTAATTGGTACTATTATATAGTATTGAAATTATAGTTATAGATATAATTTATTATAAAAAATATAATTAGAAATAAATGTATATAATAATAATAATGCACATGTATAACAATGAGGTAAGAATAATATAAAATACATAATAAAATTGAAACACGTTGATTTCCAATCATGGATTTTGTATGTTTTCTAGGTCGAGGCATAGTAGTAAATAAAGTAAGTATAAACTTAAAAGTACGTCATATCGTATTGATGCAATTACACAAAGAATGCATTTAAAAATTTTCCGTTGAAAGCATCTCTTTTCAACTAATGATATATAGTTATATACACATGTAATTTGTTTATTTATTTTATGCTATTTTATCTATAATTATATGATTATAATCAATGCTGAATTTAACATAGAAATTTTTAATTTAAACGCATTTACTAATAAATCGTAATATAATATTATATATGACACGAATTTATAAAAATACAAAATATATTTATAAATTTATTGTCAATTTCCAAATATTTGTAATTCTATTGGTCTCGTAAAACACTTTATATTGATAGAAATACTCAACATTATTTTAAAATATTTTACAATGTGATAAATAAGATACTGAACATGGATAATAAGTAATAAAAAAAATAAAAAAATAAAAATATTATGCATATCTTATCCCGCGCTTGCATTACATTATAACAAACAAACGTAATAAAAAAATGTTAATATTAATATAATTATAATAGACAAAATAGTAGAATTATAATTTAGTAGAATAATAGATTATCTATTAAGAATGTTATTTTTATTAATATACCGTGAATATTACAACGTTATTAGATTATAATTTTAGGTTAAATAAGATGTAAAAAAAATTATTTTAATTATAAAAATATAAAACTATATTTTAGTAAATAATGAATAACGTTTAATCACCGACGTCTACAAAGAAATGTACTACGTTGTACAGCACTTCATGTGATAAACGAAGCGACTATGTTATATTCGTTGACTTGTATTTACATCAGAGCTTTAAATATGAATCATCGCTATGATCGCTGACTGGATCGCTAACGAGTTAGAAATACGAGTGAACCCATCAAAACAGTGAAGTTAAGCGTTATGATATACAAGACGAGATGATATCGGTCGTATGTTTGCATACTATAATGATATAGCCTACATTAGTGTATATTATATCACGTATAGAGAGAGAGAGACTTTGGTTTGATTTTGAAATAATTTTATGTAATATAATTTGAAATAATTTATGTTTCTAAATTATTTAGTTGTATACTCGCATATATGTATGTCCTTACGTATGTTCATAAGGACATACCTAAGGACATATATAAGGATATATATAAGGACATACGTATATGTATGTTACGGAAAGTAAACGTGTGTAATTATATATAAACAATTATATCGTTACATGTTAATTATTAATAAAATATTTTATGTTAACAAATTTTAATTTTACCAATGCTACGATTAAAATACAAGTATTCCCTATACGTTATGATCATTAATACGTGGTTATAATCGTTGGTAACACTATAACTAACCCGACTAAAGCGAACAGGTATATACCGTTACTGCTAGGCACAATGGAAAGTAGTTTGACGGCGTTCTTGAAGTCTTGAATTTGAAATGCACTTTTCTGGAATTCTGTATATATGAATGTAAGTTTAAATTTAATTATATTTGTATGTATATGTTTTGTATCATCGATATAGTGAGAAAGTGGATAATCAATTGAATGTAGTGTATGGCAATAGAGCGAAAGAGGCGCAGCAGTCGCAGCCCACTAATATGTACCTACTACATATTAAATTAATATTATTTATTTATGCATATATATTGATAATTACTACCACTTTTAATGTACTATCTATACTAAAAATAAATTATATATTTAAAATACATCATATCAACGTTCCTAGTAATTTTGTGTTAATAGTAAAATTGAAGATATCATACTATTTTATTGATATTTATAATCTAAATCCATTGATATAGATAGAAGTCAACTAAAACTAGTTCGACGAAAAGCCCACTGTTTTAATATTTGACATATATAATATGACTAATCAAAATCACTGATACCATTTTGTTAATTTATCGATAAAAATGCCATTAGCGTATCTATCTTTAACATGTATTGCGTGCGTCAATTGTTCATCCACTTTCTTTATATCGATGGTGTGTTCATGTGTGTGGGACCCACACTGTGGGTGGTTGTAGGTATGTGTGATTATATGTGTAAATATGTATATGTGTATGTATACGGATGTGTATGTATATATGTGCATGTATTATAAATGAATTACTGTATACAATACATTTAATATTAATAAATATTATTATTTATATAATTTTAGTTTATAGTTGCGTTTTATAAAGAATTTCGCTACAAAATTATAATAACATAAATAAAAAAAGGTATTATTTTCAAACATTTATATATAATTATACATAAATAAATATATACAGTGCATACAGGATATTCTACTCGGCTAAAACTATCCACGTGTGCTTATATATACAGGGTGTTAAATCGAGGGATGATATAACATGGTATGTATTATATTTAATTGTTACTATTTTTGAGTTAGGCATTTACAGATTCAGCAAAATATGTATATATAATTATATGTTTATATATATATATATATATATATATATATTTATTATCAGGTAAACGACTAGATAAGCATTGCACTTCTTCGATTACCTTGGTCATGCCTAAATTCTGATATTATTATTATTTTTATTATTATTTTATTTTGATGGAGTCCTTTCATCCCATCCAGGAACTTAGATGCAGTTTTCACTTATGACAATATGGCTCTCATTTTAAGGCATCCATGGTTTTAACGAGAACCGGTAATTTATTTATACGCAAATATATAAGATTATCTCTAAATATTATTTGAAGACCTATTTTAATGGTCCGGATGAGGCTCGAACTCGCGTCCTACTGCTTGCGTGTCCGACGCCTTAACCAACTGAGCCAAACACTGTGTGGCACACATGCCATTTATATATATATATTTATATATAATGATAGCTAGCCTATATTAACCATTGTTCTGGAATGTTATCTGAAGTACCTCGCCCTGTACACTAGCGGCCACTCCCTCTTTGAATAAACTCAGACCTGTGCGGTATTGTTGGTCATTAGTAATACGTCCGATAATTGCGACCAGATAATCGTGTCTATATTATAGGGTATGTTTAGTTATTATTGTCTATATTATAGGGTATGTTTAGTTATTATTATTATTATAGTCTATATTATAGGATATATTTAGTTATTATTTTCTATATTATAGGGTATGTTTAGTTATTATTGTCTATATCAGTAGTTTATTTATTATATTTATAAATAAGTTATATTATGAGTATTTAATTATTTTATTGTGATTTAAGTGATTTAATAGTGAATACTTGCTAATACTAACAGATAACTGAAATTAATATAGGCGCACATTGTGATGTATATCAATAAATATATATATAAATATAAATATATATATATAACAGGGTAATTGTCTCAACAAGCAGCAATGCTTCTACAATTACCCAGGTACTTGTACCTAAATCTGATAATAAATTAAAAAAAATATATATATATATACAAATATGTATATATTTGCTTTTATTGGGGTTGGATATCATTATATAAATAGAATATATTATATTAATTCTATATAATATACTCTAATATATAGTTAACAATTGAATATATTTGTAAGTTGTGAAAAATATTTAATTAAAAAAATAATAATATATTATAATAAGAAGTACAATTAATATTTTATTAATCATAATGCTACCTTATAATTATTTTTAAAACCGTAAAATTATAAAGAATGTTGAAATATTGTATTTTATAAATATTATTTTTATTACAGATAGTATATTATAGTTACTATCTGAGAGTACATCTCAAAAACCAAATCAACCCTGATACTAATACTAATACTAGTACTAATACTAATACTAGTACTAATACTAATACCAAAGATTTTGCGAAGCAAAGATATAACACTCCCTATGCATGCAACGTAATTTAGTTATAGCCCGAACCGCTGCTAGCAGTAGTATCGAAATCACTGAAATAGATTTAGGTTCGGCTCTGTTTGCATACAACAATGTTTTCATTACTCTATTAAATTACATGCAATATAAATTAGCTTTTACTCATTAAATATATACTTATAGCATTTAAAACATACATATCATATTTGTTTGTTATATATTAGTAATGAACACTTAGTTTTCATCATATAAATATTAATTTAAAGCATATTATTTAACATTTTAAAAGTGTATAGTTAAATACGAATTTACATTATAAACAACGCATAGTTCCTAAAAGTAACCCGCTATAGGTGGCACCAGGGTATTTTGTATACAAATTCGAATTACACGATTTCGCGTAAGTGTTATATCTTTCCTTCGGAAAATCTTTGCTAATACTAATAATAATATTAATACCAATAATAATATTAATACTAATACTAATACTAGTACTAATACTAATACTAATAATAATATTAATACCAATAATAATATTAATACTAATACCAATACTAGTACTAATAGTAATACTAATACTATTACAAACACTGAATACCAATACTTTACATCGATGCGTGTATCACAAACTTGTAAAGCCACACTTGGAGTCTACTTCGAAGTTGCAGACTTCGCTGGTAACGGATCCGTCGGCTCCGGCGGACAGTTGAAACCTCAATAGATAGCAGCCCTTGGTCACGTACAGTACGCGTTGCTGTTGTATGTAGGTAAGTGTTCAGTTGTGCGTTTATTAGGGGACCTATTCTTCGAGTGCTTATACATAGCGGCGGTCCGCTTTATATAGCCAGCCGTCTGCGCGTGGGTCGGTCATGCGAGACGGCCACGCAGGAATGTGTGTGCGCGATACCAGGCACTAGGCGTACGTGCGGCGCTGGTATCACGTTGATAGACAATATCGACGCATGTGGAGTAATAATATTTTGTCCGATAATAATATATTACAATACAATATATAACAGTAGGTAGGGCATGTTTGTTAATAGGAAACATATAAACACTGCATTATCCCAGTGTGAAGCATGACTACTTATCAAACTGGCTGTACAACTATGAATGAGGATATTGGAGTTAGAAAATTTATTCCAAAGACGATATAAATGAAAATATGTGGATTATAAAAAAATTCTAATTGTGTTTTATATTATAGATTATTAAATTTTACGATTTTATTATATTTTAAATTGTTTCTTATTTTAATCATATATATATATATATATTATTTTATTTTGGGTGGTTCCTCTGATCTCATTCAGAAAATTAGAGGAAGGAAGTATATATATTCAATTATTTGATATTTCATTAATTAAATTCTAGATTTAAAAATTTAAATATATACAGTATTAATATATATTTATATATTTAATTATAAAATATGTTATAAGTAAATCGTTTTATTGATTTATTAGTCAGTATTATTTTTTATTTTTATAAAATACTTAATTATTATTTTGTGAAGCACATGTTATATGATAGCTACACTACATATCCATTATTTATTATTATAAATTTTATTAATCATATACATTAAACTAAATATAATCATGTATACATCCTCCATGTGTAATTTGTAGTAAATTATAAGTTGATATATAAATATATAAGATTAAAAAAAAAAATATAGAAGAATTAGAATTTAATAATTATTTTAAAAAAATTCGGAAAAATACATATATATATATGTATTCACATGCATTATGTTATTTTCTAGATGGGAGTTTAATTTCTTTCATCGTTACCATGTGTATGATAACAATCATTACACATGGAGGAAGTTGTGTTCAGCATGTGAACCCCTACGACGATAGCATCATGGAACTAAGTAACTAGGTAAGTATAATCATTACCATTATAATTATCAGCATCATTATCACCTTCATTATCATTACCATCATCACCATCATCACTATCAGCATGTGTTACCTTACTATCGTAGATCATAAAGTTTGCGGAGATTGAGTCAGAGAAGTTCCACAGCGCTGCGAGTTCAGGTAGTCCAGTGTAAACCCCATTGTCCACCCCCCCAACACCAGTGTCACCCCCGCCAACACTAGTGTCACCCCCAACACCACTGGGTTGAGAGGCGAATATGTTACGACAGTCGAATATTCTGACACGGCCCACGTGATCGCACATCACTAGGTAATCACCTGTAGGTAGAGCGGGGGGTTAGATGTAGGTTATAGGTCACTCCCATAGTTAGAGGGGGTTAGAGGGAAGTTATAGGTCACTCCCATAGTTAGAGGGGGTTAGAGGGAAGTTATAGGTCACTCCCATAGTTAGAGGGGGTTAGAGGGAGGTTATAGGTCACACCCATAGTTAGAGGGAGGTTATAGGTCACATCCATAGTTAGAGGGGGTTAGAGGGAGGTTATAGGTCATGCCCATAGTTAGAGGGGGTTAGAGGGAGGTTATAGGTCATGCCCATAGTTATAGGGGGGTAGAGGGGTTATATATCATACACATAGGTAGAGAGGGGTTAAGGGGTTATAGGTCATACCCATAGTTAGAGGGGGTTAAAGGGGTTATAGGTCATACCCATAGTTAGAGGGGGTTAAAGGGGTTATAGGTCATACCCATAGTTATAGGGGTTTAAGGAGGTTATAGGTCACGCCCATAGTTAGAGGGGGTTAGAGGGAGGTCATACACATAGTTAGAGGGGAGGTGTATGTCGGGATTATAGGTGAGACATCGTCCACTTTAAGGGGACGAGCGTCATTCGTTTTATAATAAAAAAAAATGTATTCTATTTTTTTTCATGAGAAAATATGTATAATTGATTATTTTTCTATACATCTAAAAAGTGTGGTATAATTCATCATATAAGTATCTAAAAAATGATGTTTTATAGACCCTATTTTTCACAATGTTATTCAAAATAGTTAAAATTATAAGAATATATATTATATGATAAAATTGTGAATACTCTATCGTTTGAAACAATTTGAAAACCATTAGCAACTGTCATATTATGTTGTTTATTTAAAATTTGAATTTATGAATATGTGTATACATAGGCGACGCTACATGTCATGTATATCGATATAAAGAAAGTGGATAAGCAATTGAATGTAGTGTATGGCACTATCCGCTCCTGGAGCTGTAGTCGAAACCCACTATCTGGCCACTACTTTTTATTTATAATTAATATTTATTTATACATATATATTGATAATTACTACAAATTGTAATGTACTATCTATACTAAAATAAAATTATATATTTAAAATACATTATATCAACATTCCTCGTAAATTTGTGTATTTAAATTGAAGATATCATACTACTTTATTGATATTTATAATCTGATCCATTGATATAGATAGAAGTCACTTTAATCTATTTCGACGAAAAGCCTACTATTTTAATATTTGATATAATAATATGACTAATATCCAATCAAATCACTGATACCATTTTGTTGATTTATCGATAAAAGTATCATTTGCGTATCTATCTTTTACATGCATTATGTGCGTCAAATGCTTATCCACTTTCTTTATATCGATGGTATTAGCCAATGAATATTCAAGCTTTTATACCTGTATATATCAAGTTGTAATAAGATATAAAGTTACTATAAAGTTACTATATTTCAGACAAGTTGCTGGAAAGTAAGGGGGTATCCCACAACAATTGTAGTTAACTTGATAATAAATCATTTTAAAGTTACAATATTTGCGGTAAGTTGCCGGCAATACGTGTAGTGGGATGTGACCCCCTTAGGTAGTTCTAAATAATTATTCTGAGTAAAACACATCTAATGTGTTTATAAATAAAAATCAATATTATAAAATAAAGCTTGAAAGTAGGCTTATTAATTAATTATCATAGTAGAATATAGAAAAAAAATATATTATTATATATAGTCTATATATATATATGATAAAATAAAGCAATAATATAGTTTGGTATAATTTATAAATAATATATATATATATATATATATAAATTCAATAAATATTATAAATTGTAATTGTAAAATACATTCAATAAATAATTGTCAATTGTAATTGTAGAATTCATTTAATACATAGTTATATATGATCAGAGATGGACAGGATCGTGATCATTGATCAAGATAGGGTAAGAAAGAAAGGATCGGGATCGGCAAAGGATCGCATAAGATAATAAATAGAGGATCGGGATCGCTGATACAGGAAAAAGGATCACATCACTATATATGATAATATAATATATATATATATATATATATATATAAATAAAATTAAATATAAATTCATTATAAAATAATATAAATTCAGTGATATAAGCATTAGAAAGCATAGTATGGTGGTAATCAGGGTAGTAAGAATGTTGGTAATCATAGTGTTAAGTATAATTGTATGCATGATTGTAATGTATATATGCTCCTGATAAGATAAGATAAGATAAGATAAATTTTATTATTGTAATCATTATAAAAGAAAAACAATAAATGGATAAATAAAATAGTCAGAAGACTTTCGAGGTATTTGACCTTAATAATGCCATATGCATAACATATTATATAACAATTAGATACTAACGATCGTTAAGAGATATGAACCGCAAGCAAGCAATGTCATTGTAGCCTGTGAAGGTCACATTTATCAGGTTGATACTGTACTTCCTGTATGTGTTGTAGTAGTAGTAGTAGTAGGAGTAGTAGTAGTAGTAGTAGTAGTAGTAGTAGTAGTAGTAGTAGTAGTAGTAGTAGTAGTAGTAGTAGTAGTAGTAGTAGTAGTAGTAGTAGTAGTAGTAGTAGTAGTAGTAGTAGTAGTAGTAGTAGTAGTAGTAGTAGTAGTAGTAGTAGTAGTAGTAGTAGTAGTAGTAGTAGTAGTAGTAGTAGTAGTAGTAGTAGTAGTAGTAGTAGTAGTAGTAGTAGTAGTAGTAATAACCTTATCCCGTTGCTATAGACCATTAGCTGCCAGATGCAGATGTGACCACTACGCATACACACTGCAAGGTTCACATAGATCTAAGGATAATAGGGTTAAGAGGTCAAGGTCATAAATATAGGTTACGAGAAACCAATGCATAGTTCATTAATTATATTATTGTTATTGTTATTTTTATTTGGTGGAGTCCTTTCATCCCATCCAGGAACTTAGAAAAAGTTTTCACTTATAACCATTATGGCTCTAATTTCCCTTCGAAGCCGCTCTCATGTTAAGGCATCCATGGTTTTAACGAGAGCCGATCATTTATTTATACACAATTATATAAGATCACTTCTAAATAATATTTTAAGACCCATTTTATAAAATTAATTAATGGTCCGGACGAGGATCGAACCCGTGTCCTACTGCGTGTGTGTCTGACGCCTTAGCCACTGAGCCACACAGTCAGTTATGTACATATGTATGTATGTATTCAGGTATTATATAAGCATGTATTATTAATTATATATATTGTATATACTACTCAAATATAGAGATAATAATAAAGGGAATATTTTAGCTATTACTACTACAAATGAACTAACGTTTCCATCAATTTCATAAGAACGAGACCATTCCATATCTATAGATATTCGATGATGAATTTATTAATAATAATGTATTATATACGTATAGATATGAGTAAGCAAACACTAATGATATGCTATCACTGACCACATTCGCATTACTAGTAACAACTATAGAGAATCGTAATTATTACTGCTGTTATGCCGACGATACATTATTGTGTATGTACTAAACCTATAGGAACTTACAAACTAAAATACTAAACATAATAACTTAAGGTGTGCTTTATGTAGCAGGACAGTTGATCAGATGGACAGTTGATATATTGCGTAGGCATAACATATGTAGTCAATAAATTATACCCCAACATTAATTATTTAATCACAATAATGTAAAGAACCCATTACAAATGAATAAATGAATGAATAATATTTATTTTACCTATATAATATATATAAATAATTAATACACATGGCATACGTATACACAATACGATATAGTTATATAATTAGTAAAAAAGGAACCCTTTAATAGCGATATGCTTTCGAGAAAGGATTCCACAAACGGAAAGAACGCGCTCCTTCGGGGCATTAACGACTAGCGACGACCGAACACAAGTGGTCTGACAACTAACTGGACGGGGCTAGGGTGTAGGTTCTACCCCTGAAGATACCGACGTAATCCGTAGAGGTCACACCGAGGTCGTCTGACATTCTGAATGCGGTGCTCTTCTCCACGTCGTTCAATAGTTCGGATACGTCGGCTATCTGTTAATGGAACGGGTCGTGTGATCACAAGAATTTCACTTAGTTATAGGCGTATACATTTGTATAGCAATAGGAACATATAAACGCCTGTATCATATACGTAGAGTGCTAATATTATACAATAGCCCCTCCCCCCCCTCCGCCTTCTAATTATCGTTTATCTTTATTAATTATAAGATCATTATTTTTACAATACAAATATTAGCTATTTTGCATTAATATATTCTGAATTATATCACTTCATTAAATATTCACTTTTATCTGTCGTCTCTATCGATGTTGATATTGCGTGTTCGTTGATCCTGCTTGTTCAACTCGTGTTGTGCGTATACGCACTGCGGTATGATTCAAGTAAAGTATAGGATACAGCATATATTAATATCTCTCTCTCAATAAACAGGTAAGATCGGTTACGCTTATGCCTGTATGTGTATGCCTTAAAAGTAGGCCATCTAAAATAGGCTAATTTAAAGTATTCACCTATTCGCATTTGTTAATATTATATAATAAATATATCGAGTATTTAGCTATTTAAATTGCACGAAAGAAATACGATAATGATTAAATAATGATTTGATCGAGTAGATTAAGATATTGATATCGTTAAACTGGCAAGTAGATTATTAGTCAGTATACGATATGAATTGTTGAAATCTTCTATTATACTTCCTATATCGCTTACGTGGCATTAAGTGATGTAAATTTATGTAGGTGAGCCAGATGTATGTTAAGATTACTACTATAATGTAATATAGTGTTAGTGTAAGCATTGATGAATCATTGTAATGCTAGCTCAGGCCAGTGCCACTAACCAATGTCCACTCTTCCCCTTCATCCTGTTTGTATACGCATAGGCGATGATCTACTGACAGTGTGGCTATACAACAACTATGGGAGAAATAGGAGGAGTATTATGTAATGTATGACCTTGAGGGAGAGAGAGATAGAGAGAGAGAGAGAGAGAGAGAGAGAGAGAGAGAGAGAGAGAGAGAGAGAGAGAGAGAGAGACGAGAAAGAGATAGAGAGTACTACTAAACCTTGAACTACACAGAGGAGACCACGTGCAGGAAATGAAGTTATTACGCTTAGAAGCACTATAGATCATCGGATTCATGGTGCTGTCGTAACATACTGACTTTATATTATCTGAGGGGAGGAGGTGGTGGATGAGAAGGAGGAGGAGGAGGTGAAGGAAAAGTTAGATGATGATATGAAGGAGGATGATGATGTAACCACTCTTACTGTACACATGAAATGATAATCAAGATTAAGGGGTTTGTCAGCTTCATTTACCTGTAAATAGATAGGTGATCCCTGCTACTACTATACCTTTTATTTTGGGAGAAATTATTGTAATATTACTGATATTTTCTTATAATTATAAAATAGACATATAAATCTTAACATTTACAGAGAGAATTGTTAATAAACTGTAATATTATTATATGTAATTCATATTTGTATGTAGACATTTATTTTGTTCTAAAAAAAATGTTCATTTGTAAATTTAGATATAATTACAGATTCGATATAGAATATATATATATATATATATATATATATATATATATATATATATATTCTTTCTATACCAACACATTGATATATATCATAAAATATTCTCTGAATATTAATTTGAATACTAGTGAATGAGATAAAATAATTATTTTGAGATTAAAAAGTTATTTCAATAACATAATAAATAGAATAGTGTTTGATATTGAAAATGTATATTACTAATAAGGTAATATACTACTTATTCAATTATACTAAAATATATAGTCATCTATTAATTGATTTTTATCTTAATTACAATCTTCTTAAAATATTATTATTATGATACTTATAAAATAGATTATTAATTGAAAATGTCATAGAATTTGTATTATGTATAATTGTACCTAAATCCATAACAAAAATTAAATCATTACATTCACCAAAATTCACTATTTGAGGTAAGGCCTAAAAAAGAACATCCTTAAGGTGATGTCACACACCTTGTTTTGGTGAAAATAATTATTATTTAAAATTTGTTTTATTTCATAATACTATTCTATGATTTGTTTTTTAATATCTGTAAAAAAATTATTTATGAAAATAGTCTAGAAATAACATAAAAAGTGGTTTATATATATTCATTATATATTATATATAATGTATTCATATATATTCAAATTCTATTTTATCAGAATAATTATTTCACGCTAGGTATGTGTATATAAATGTAGGTATAACAAAAACTATTATAGGTATTCTACTAATTTGTATTGCAATATATAAATAACATATATATGAATATTATTACAGAAGAAATTTTCTAAATTCGTACGTGCATAAATGCAAAAAAATAACAATTTTATATAAGTCGCTATACGAACGAAGTATTCTACTGTAATGAATAGAACGCGATACGCGCGCACTTGTATCCCGACGATCGCGGCCTAACCCGGTGAAATTTTAGACTCCATTTTGGAACGATCCATTTCTATATCGAACCATATGACCTTGGGGTTCGGGGCAATCGAGTGTATCTTGATGCCTAATCTTCCACTGTCGACCAGCACCGGTGAGAAGCTGTTCTTCAACGCCTGCGACGGTCATTTGTTATCATTTATGTTCGATAATAGTATGCATTACTCTATAAAAATATATTGAAATGTAAATTAATTTACTCTATAAATTAGTGCGATTTAAAGTTAGAATAACATTTATGTATTGAATAAATATCAAATAAATTATTATAATTGTACACATTTTATATAAATTTAAATCAGTTTAAAAATATATAATGAATTATATTATATTATATTTAATCGTATGTAAAACATTGGAAATATAGTCAGTTATAAATTACTATCTAATTATAATTAATTTTGTTAATAGTAAATGTTAATTTTAAATATTCATTTAAAACAAAATTAAACAAAATTAAAAATATAAATGTATGTTGTTTTACAAATAAATTATCATCTCTAATATCTAAAAGATCGAAATCATTGAATTATAATAAAATATACCATTGAAAACTATCTAGTTTCGAGTAAAACAGTTTTTGGTAATTATCACAAGAATAGAAACTAATATACAATTACATGTCAAAACTGCATGTGTGGCTCAGTTGGCTAAGACGTCAGACACATAAGCAGTAGACAGATCAATAATTAATTTTTTAAAATGGGTATTTAAATATTATTTAGAAGTGATCTTTTACAATTGTGTATAAATAAATGATCAGCTCTCGTTAAAACCATGAGAGCAGCTTCGAAGTGACATTAAAGCCATATATGGTTATAAGTGAAAACTTCATCTAAGTTCCTGGATGGGATAAAGGACTCCACCAAATAACAATAACAATACTATATTGTTTATCATATAGATATCTAATATTATACCCACTAAGTATACTACTAAAGCCGTGTACACACCGCTAGCATCGAGTACAGCATCAAGTGCAGTAACAAGTCGACATCTAAAAACTATGAAAAGTTCTACTTTCTAGTAACATGTCACCGTGCTTGATGGTCGCTATGTGAACAGCTAATTTTCTCGGTACCGAGCGCAGTAACTAGTCACTGTCAGATTCAATAAATTCAGTCGGAACAAAAACAAGTCGTCGGCCTCTAGTAACAAGTCGCCGCACTCACGATACTTGATGTTCGCTATCTGAATACTAACAATAATGTATACTGAGCATCAAGCGCAGTAACAAATCACCTTGTTTGATGCTAGCGGTGTGTAAACCACTTAAGACGTGGCGCTAGTGATATTATATAAATAGAATTAAGCTCGAGAGGATTTCTAATTTGTAATGTGAGGATTATGCATGTAACCGCGGATTTTATTGTGTTTTTAGTCGTGATTTAAATAAATCATAACGTAATTTTTAAATTTAATTTGTAAAGCCGTTTCAGAGTTTAATATATTGTTTCGTGAAACGGTGTTTCCCAAATCTCACAAAATGTAATTATTAACTTAATATTTAAGCCCTGTTGATTTATATGTTATTTAAGTAGATATATACCATATATACCAAATATATTTAATAGTTGTGATAGGTTGATGTATGATCGCTAGTAAAAATAGTACTAGCGATATTATAATGAATCACAGATACGTAGAATTGTGTACAATCTATTAACGTTACATTACAGTTTACCTATATTTACAACTGATTATAAATTATTTTTATATATATTATAATTTTTATAATTGGTATAGTAATCTCCATTTTGAAAAGTTAGATTAATTACATTTATAGATATTATGAAATTCTATTGGTTTATAATGATAGCCCCACCAACTAACTGCAGTTATTATATATATAGAAATTACAAATATTTTTCTAAGGAAATATATAACACTTATACGAAATAGCATAATTCGATTTTATACACAAAACATGAAAATCGTCACACATTATATATCATAGTATATAATATACTATAGAATTAATTTTCGGAAAACAATTTGTTTTAACTATACACTTAAATGTTAAATAATATGCTTTAAATTATTATTTATATTATTGTGTTTATTACTAATACATAACAAATAAATAGGATACGTTATTTTTAAATTATATACATATCTATGTGGCGAATATAAGCTAACTTATATAATATAATATAATTACTCCCAGCCGATGCTGGAAGTAGTATCGAAATCACTGACATATATTTTTGGTTTGCTGCGATTTTCATACACCAATGTTTTCATTGTTCTATTAAATTAAATTTGAATTTAATTTAAATTCAATATTATATTCAAACTTATATAATAATTATATTAAATAATTTAATAATTTAATAATAAAATATATTTAATATATTTTATTATTAAATTATTTGGATCAACAGAACATTACGATCAACGGACAAATTAGACGAACATCGATGTCCGTTTATTCATAGAGACGAACAAATAAACGGACATCGATGTCCGTTTATCGTAAATTAAATTGTATATACTATAATGTTTATATATTTATAGATGTTCGTTTATCGTAAAGTTAATCTTACTTATAGATGTTCGTTTATCGTAAATTAAATGTTATATACTATAATATTTATATATTTATAAATGTTCGTTTATCGTAAAGTTAATCTTACATACTTATAGATGTTCGTTTATCGTAAAGTTAATATTATATACTTATAGATGTTCGTTTATCGTAAAGTTAATCTTACTTATAGATGTTCGTTTATCGTAAATTAAATGTTATATACTATAATGTTTATATATTTATAGATGTTCGTTTATCGTAAAGTTAATCTTACATACTTATAGATTTGATAAACGGACATCGATGTCCGTTTATTTGTTCGTCTCTATGAATAAACGGACATCGATGTTCGTCTAATTTGTCCGTTGATCGTAATGTTCTGTTGATCCAATTATTTAATATAATTATTATATAAGTTTGAATATAATATTGAATTTAAATTAAATTCAAATTTAATTTAATAGAACAATGAAAACATTGTAACAATGATTGTTGTATGAAAATCGCAGCAAACCTAAATATATATGTCAGTGATTTCGATACTACTTCCAGCATCGGCTGGGAGTAATTATTAAATGCGTTTCGTATATAGGGATTGTTATAACTTGGATTCGCTAAATGTTTGGAAATTAAGTGTGTGGTTTCGTGCAGGCCTATCATTTTATATTTATTAGTATTAATATACTATTAATAATAGTAACTATTATTAAGCTTACCATAATATAAACACATTGAGTAGCAACAGAAATGTGCATATCTTCTGAAATATTCAGAGGATTGTGTGATAGAGATGTACATGTTAAATAATATTCACAATTATATCTATACATTGTTAAAATAAATAAATTTAAATTTAAATTTAATATTTACAATAATTGAACTTTTAACCTACACAAAAAATAGTATTCTTATATCTATGTCACGTGTAAAATACATATTCAATATTAGACTACAAAATCAGAATTATAATTATGATTATAATAACAAGACCTCCTATAACCTCGTTATAGGAGGTTATAGGAGGTCTTGATAATACAGATATATAATTAGTTATATATATATACATCGACGATGTAACATCGTATTATTGATCTATGTATTGAATACGTAATAGATTATTTTTTAAATGTCGAATTTATATATTTTATAATTTAGTATATTATACATACATCTACAATACAGCTATCTACAAATGTATTTATGTATAAGTTAAATAACAAGTTGTATAACACTTATATAGATGAATTATTAAAGTCATTTATAAATAATTCATTTGATACCATTGTATTTGAGAGAAGAAGTAGGTACCTATTATATTTGGTAAATAACTTTTGTGAATAAATATATATATATATATGTCTTATTCTTCCAATTTTTCTTTGTGGATGGTGCAAATAATGTTCGCATTTAATCTTAAGATTATAATGGCTATTTAATCTTCTTAGTACACTGAAAAACCTTAGTGTCACACGAACTTGCAGGTGATATCATAAGTAATTTTAATAAGGTTTAAATTTCTGTAAAAATTGTCATTACTTTGTTATAGTTAGTTTCCTATATAGTTTTAAAATTTTTTATAATATTGTTCAGATTCATGTTGTTATAACGTTTTTTATAAAAATCTAATTTCGACACCCAGCAAACACACAGAGTCTAAATAGGGTGAAAAAAAAGAAATAGAGTCTAGAATAGAGTGAAAAAATATTATGCTCTAAATAGAGTTAAAATAGAGGATAAAAAGTAAATTGTACTACTGATAAATGTTAAAAATAACAGTATAGTCAAAATAGAGTCTAAATAGAGTGAACAAATATTATGGTCTAAATAGAGTTAAAATAGAGTGAAAATAGAGTGAAAATAGAGTCTAAGTAGAGTGAAAATAGAGTCTAAATAGAGTATAAATAGAGTGAAAATAGAGGCTAAATAGAGTCTCAATATTAACATTTTTAGAGTCTAAAATTAGAGGAAATTCACTCTATTTAGACTCTGTGTGTTTGCTGGGCAATCAAATATTCTTTACATAATTCTGGGTAGTCTTTTATTATATTACTATTTTATTCTGTATTTGTAAATATTTGTTCCATTTGTTTGTATATATTAATATCTGTTGTATTACAATAAGTATGTATTGACTCAATTTCCATATAAATAATTCTATAATAATATATTCGATAAAATTATTCTATATCAATATGTTGATTATTATCCTTTAGCTTTATTTTTATTGGTAACATCAAGTCATCAATATCATTATCATCAATCAATTTGTTAATTCGGTCTTAGTGGAAAGTAACCTAATCATGACACTTTAACAATAAATGGTCTTAACATTTTATGAATCATTATTTTTATTTAAAAATTACAATATATTAATATTATATGATTATAGATATTATTTTGATTTTAAAATTTAATCTTTTAATTCCATAGATAACGGGGGTGTCCGTATTCGGTACCCATGTCCGAATACGGATACTCTGTGTTATAATACGGACACCCTATGTACCACTAGATAAACTATATATTATTGATGAATCAATCAAATAAATTACAATTACATTATTTATAATTCATTTTATGAATTATTACAATTTATTCTAATTTAATTAGTTAATAATTCATTTATTTTTATTAATTTTTTAATTAATAATACAATTAAGTATATACATAATACATTTTTTAGATTTAGCTTTATTGGTAGTATTATTATTATAACTCACGTGATTTTTATATAAATCAGAATAGTTCCATTGCCTCCTTTAGCTTAAGCTAAAGGAGGCCATGATAGTTCATACGCTGCGCGCTTATTGGTTATAGGGTGTCCATATTAAGACATTTAGAGTGTCCGTATACGGATATATATAATATATAATATATATATATATAATATATTAGGGACTTATATGACCTCTAGATATATGCTTATAATTATATAAGTTAACTTAATTAATATTTGATAACAAATATAGAAATTTTATATATAATTTTAGAATTCTTTATTTTTTAATAATATAGTGTTATATTTTATATCGATACATTTGTATATTCTTGAGAAGGTTTTAAGTTGACATTATTTTTCATATATTTAAAAACGTAATAAATAAATTAGTTTATTGGATATATCAGCAATATTTTGAATAATTAAAAAATAACAAATACTTTTTTTACACTATTTATATAATTACGAATATTTTATTCATTAACATTTTTTTTGTAGGATTTATGGTTTCTGAGATACAGAGAGTATCCGTATTCGGTTACTTTCCCCTACATATAAAATATATCTTCTCTAAATCAAACTATAGTTCATAATATGGTTATATTTAGTAGGTATATAACATATAAAAGTGATAGTATACTAATACAATAATAAGATTTACTTATTATTAGTTTGGTAATTCTGAAAACGTTAGTTTATAAATTATGTAAATAACTTTAACTAATAATTGTAATGTAAAATACAAATACTATAGTATTTGTATTTTGTGTATTTGTATTTTGTATACGTATACGTACTATAATTTAATATCCTACAATATATATATAAATATATATTTATATAATATATAAATTAGATACCTATATATTATATAAATATGTACAATAACATTACATCATAATATTATAGGAATACATATAGGATAACTCAGGATAACTATATTGTAATTGTTGTTATGTAGGTCTAAATTAAATATTTTATTTTTATATCAATTCATGTTATATCTATAATAGTAAAAACCTATTTATAAACGTAAGATAATAATAATAATAAAAGTTTATTTTTTATAAAATTTGATCTAAAAATAATGTACATATAAATTGTAAATGTATTTACAAAATATTAGTTAAAAATACATTATTATTTATAAATCATAGATGAGAATAAAGAATACAGTTTTCGTTCGGTTGATATTCCCTTCTTACTCTGATAGTAACGTTGTGATAAAATCTGAAATTAAAATGTATTGGTTAAAATATTACAAATATATAAACATTCGATATTCCTACTTGCATAATATTATATATATATATATATATTAACTACCAGTTGGATAAGGCGTCAGACACACAAGCAGAAGGACGCGGGTTCGAGCCTCGTCCGGACCATTAAAATGGGTTTTAAAATATTATTTAGAAGTGATCTTATACAATTGTGCATACATTAATAATCGGCTCTCGTTAAAATCATGGATGCCTTAACATGAGAGCGGCTTCGAAGGGACATTAGAGCCATATATGGTTATAAGTGAAAACTTCATCTAAGTTCAGTGATAGGATGAAATAACTATAGTCTATAGACTTTATAGAGTCTACAGTGTAAGGCCATAAAACCTACACACCAAATAAAAATAACAAATAAAAATAACAATATATATATATATATATATTACATGCGATGGAATATGTTCAATGCTAGCATAAAGAACAATGTATAGAAAACATATTTGTATACATATGGCAAATAATTCATAATTCATAATTCATAATTCATATTCTCTATTTATATTACATCATTTCAAAAGTATATAGTATATACTATATACCCACAATGGTAGGTCACTAGCACGTGACTAAATGTGAGTAGTATCACGTGATATGATATGGGCGTGTCTATTAAATGTTGACAGCGATGTAAAGTGTATATCTCAGAAATTACAGACATATCTATGTGCACCTTCATTGTATACGTATACTATACATATCGGTATTGTTAAAATGTCTACGGAGTATATTCTTCCTAAGGTAAGTAAAATATTGTATATATATATATATATAAGCACATATTATTAGGTATACTTAGGTATATGCTACTACGTTGACCAACAGGTATATCTGCCTGTTGAATAACATCCCAGGGCATAATTATATATGGAGTTCAACTACCGAAATAAACGCATTGTAAATTTAACTAAAAAGCATCATTATATACTGAAATAATAATTAATATAAATATAAAAATAACTATAATATCTGGTTGATATGTTAGACAATGTAGAATGCAATGTATCCAGTGCATAACACGTGTGTGTATTAGGGGTACTAGGTAGACTTAGGGGTACTAGGTAGACTTAGGGGTACTAGGTAGACTTAGGGGTACTAGGTAGACTTAGGGGTACTAGGTAGACTTAGGGGTGCTAGGTAGACTTAGGGGTACTAGGTAGACTTAGGGGTACTAGGTAGACTTAGGGGTACTAGGTAGACTTAGGGGTGCTAGGTAGACTTAGGGGTACTAGGTAGACTTAGGGGTACTAGGTAGACTTAGGGGTACTAGGTAGACTTAGGGGTACTAGGTAGACTTAGGGGTACTAGGTAGACTTAGGGGTGCTAGGTAGACTTAGGGGTACTAGGTAGACTTAGGGGTACTAGGTAGACTTAGGGGTACTAGGTAGACTTAGGGGTGCTAGGTAGACTTAGGGGTACTAGGTAGACTTAGGGGTACTAGGTAGACTTAGGGGTACTAGGTAGACTTAGGGGTACTAGGTAGACTTAGGGGTACTAGGTAGACTTAGGGGTACTAGGTAGACTTAGGGGTACTAGGTAGACTTAGGGGTACTAGGTAGACTTAGGGGTGCTAGGTAGACTTAGGGGTACTAGGTAGACTTAGGGGTACTAGGTAGACTTAGGGGTACTAGGTAGACTTAGGGGTACTAGGTAGACTTAGGGGTACTAGGTAGACTTAGGGGTACTAGGTAGACTTAGGGGTACTAGGTAGACTTAGGGGTACTAGGTAGACTTAGGGGTACTAGGTAGACTTAGGGGTACTAGGTAGACTTAGGGGTACTAGGTAGACTTAGGGGTACTAGGTAGACTTAGGGGTACTAGGTAGACTTAGGGGTACTAGGTAGACTTAGGGGTACTAGGTAGACTTAGGGGTACTAAGTAGACTTAGGGGTACTAGGTAGACTTAGGGGTACTAGGTAGACTTAGGGGTACTAGGTAGACTTAGGGGTACTAGGTAGACTTAGGGGTACTAGGTAGACTTAGGGGTACTATGTAGACTTAGGGGTACTAGGTAGACTTAGGGGTACTAGGTAGACTTAGGGGTACTAAGTAGACTTAGGGGTACTAGGTAGACTTAGGGGTACTAGGTAGACTTAGGGGTACTAGGTAGACTTAGGGGTACTAGGTAGACTTAGGGGTACTAGGTAGACTTAGGGGTACTAGGTAGACTTAGGGGTACTAGGTAGACTTAGGGGTACTAGGTAGACTTAGGGGTACTAGGTAGACTTAGGGGTACTAGGTAGACTTAGGGGTACTAGGTAGACTTAGGGGTACTAGGTAGACTTAGGAGTACTAGGTAGACTTAGGGGTACTAGGTAGACTTAGGGGTACTAGGTAGACTTAGGGGTACTAGATAGACTTAGGGGTGCTAGGTAGACTTAGGGGTACTAGGTAGACTTAGGGGTACTAGGTAGACTTAGGGGTACTAGATAGACTTAGGGGTACTAGGTAGACTTAGGGGTACTAGATAGACTTAGGGGTACTAGGTAGACTTAGGGGTACTAGGTAGACTTAGGGGTACTAGGTAGACTTAGGGGTACTAGGTAGACTTAGGGGTGCTAGGTAGACTTAGGGGTACTAGGTAGACTTAGGGGTACTAGGTAGACTTAGGGGTACTAGGTAGACTTAGGGGTACTAGGTAGACTTAGGGGTACTAGGTAGACTTAGGGGTACTAGGTAGACTTAGGGGTACTAGGTAGACGTAGGTACCCACCTCTGTAGACAATCTCTCCCTGCACGTCGGCGTCCGCTAGAGATATCATCTCGTCCACCTGGTGGTGATAGTGTTGTTGTTGTTGTTGTTATTGTTGTTGTTGTTGTTGTTGTTGTTGTTGTTGTTGTTGTTGTTGTTATTGTTATTGTTGTTGTTGTGGTAGCGTAATATATAATATATTTAAATACATAAACGAGCGTGTATATTAAGTAAGTATAGGTATAAGCCTACTTATATGTTAATAGTATCTCTTAAAGAATCATACCACGGTAGGAAAACATATATTAAGTCATTGATTGTATATTTATTCATATCAAATGATAATCCGAATATTCAGTATATACTAATGAAGTATGGTATTATTTCCCGTTTACCTGATAAATAATAATATATGATATTACGAAATATATACAATATAGTTTGCGCATTTTTTGGATTTCATATATTATTATTTACTGGATATACACACACACGCTGGATATGTGTGATAACGAGAACACGCCTCCTACCAGGAACACGCCCCCTACCAGGAACACGTCCCCTACGAGTAACACGCCCCCTACCAGTAACACGCCCCCTACCTGTTCCTCGCTGAGTTTCTCCCCTAGATTAGTCATCACGTGACGGAGGTCGGCTGCAGATAGTTGTCCGTTACCGCTCTTGTCGAATACCCTGTAGTGTGTGTGTGTGTGTGTGTGGGTGTGATGGTGTGTGTGGGTAAGTGTGTGTGTGTTGGTATGTGTATGTATGTGAGTGTATGTGTGTGGGTGGGAGTGTATGTGTATATGTGTGTGTTGGTGTGTGTATGTGCGACGCACAGTGTGCGTGTATGAGTGTGTGGGAGGGTGGGTGTGTGTGAATGATAGTGTGGTGCGTATACTATAGTGTGGTGACATGTAATATGTGGGTTACGTAATCTATAGTAGATAGTAATAGCACTATAGTAAGATATATATATATACATATATATATTGTAATTTTTATTTGGTGGAGTCCTTTCATCCAGGAACTTAGATGAAGTTTTCACTTATAACCATATATGGCTCTAATGTCCCTTCGAAGCCGCTCTCATGCTAAAGCATCCATGGTTTTAACGAGAGCCGGTCATTTATTTATACACAATTATATAAGATCACTTCTAAATAATATTTTATGACCCAATATATATATATATATATATATATATATATATATTGACATACTATATACCCTGCCTACCTACACCCGTATACACATGTAGAACACATACACAAATGGGTACATGCAAACACATATACATCACAACACACACGTATAGTTAACAGCCTATCGATGCATGCGAACACACACACACACACACACCATATTGTAGATGTACGGTACATCATGTACCTACTATAGTCGCCATCTATAATATAATGGTAGACATCAGTATCAACACACACAACCATACATATATATTACACATCTCCCCCAGCAAACAGTAAGAGCAGCATAATAGCAGCATAACAGCATATGCTAGAGCCTCAAATGTTTACATTGTGCTATTATGCTGCTATTAATTTTAAATGTATATTATGCTGCTATTATGCTGCTATTATGCTGCTATTATGCTGCTATTAATTGTAAATGTATATTATGCTGCTATTATGCTGTTATTATAATAATAGCAGCATAATAGCAGCATAATATACATTTAAAATTAATAGCAGCATAATATTAGCATAATATCAGCATAATAGCAGCATAATATCCTGCCAAATTAATAGCAGCTTAATAGCAGCATAATAGACATCTAATAGCACAATGTAAACATTTGAGGCTCTAGCATATGCTTTTATACTGCTATTATGCTGCTCTTACTGTTTGCTGGGCCACTAGAATCTATAGGATAACAATAAAGATTTTGCGATGATTTTTCGGAAAATCTTTGATAACAAGTTACCACACAATAACAATGGAGGCGTATACACACTATGTAAAACGCTATAGCTCTATGGAGAAAACAGACCCCGCAACTATTTTTATCATATTGTCATACAATAACAACAATACATCGTTGCATTATGTGTATGTATGTGTGTGTATGTGTGTGCGCGCCTGTATGTATGTATGTGTGTGCGCTCGCATGTTATCGTATACGATATCGAATGGTTGTGTACCGATATGATAACAATAGGATGATAACAATAGCTGTGGGGTCTGATATTCTCTATAGAGGTCGAATAGAATTCTATTGTGAACATTTCTTACATAGTCAACACGTGTGAGCACAGGTGTCATTGTACATTGTACACTGTACATTGTACAATGTACACATATATATAGTAGATCTCGAATATATATTATACTCATATTATAGTACGGATATGTTTTGTTATAGTACGTATATAAAAGGAAATAATGTATAATAAACTGTATATACTATATTCATAATAGCTATTATATAATATACTATACTAGTATATTACTTGGTAGCTAATTAATAATAACATATTATACATGTGTGTGTGTATAAATCATAGAGTTATAGTTTACGAAATACAAATACAAGAGTGAAATACACATCGATAGTGTGGATACGTGAGATGCGCGATACCATATATGGTAAGCTGTGATATTATGCAATACTCGGGTAACTTACGCGTTGCGCAATGCACCATGACGTAACCTGTTTGTATCACCCCACGGGTGTATATACACTATATAGTGGAATAAATAAGAAATAGGCAAGCTGATAAGCGAGTAAATAGACACTTTTTTAATATGAATGTTTACATTAATAATGATTATGTTAGTGATTATATAATCATTAAAATTAATAATAAAGTTATTTTTAAATTACAAATTCCCGAAGTAGGATTTACAAAATTACGAAGTGTTAAGATTTACAAAGTATGCACAGTGCAGTGCACATATGTGTGTGTGCACATACATGAATCATACGCAACTATATTGAGTATTCTCCTTCGTGTTAAGTTACACTAAGTTACTATACTACTATCTACTAAGTATTATCGGCGAGTATTACTCACAGGTATTATGTAATACCTATATCTTAATAGTAATTATCTATAACCTAATTGAATTATATAGATACAGTGATCTATGGACATCTCGCGTTTTCTCGCGTTATCTCGCGTTATCTCGCTGATGATGTGAACGTATTACGCAATACAATAGAAGTTAGTTTTTAACTTTAACTTCAACTTCAATTTCAACTACTTTTCTAACAGTAATAACCTCATAATAGCAACAGAATAGCATAACTAATAGCATAAAATATTTAAATTGTGCTATTATGCTGCTATTATGTTGCTATTAAAAGTCTATTATGCTGCTATTAATTTGTAATGCTATTATACTGCTAATATGTGAAATTTAATGTCTATTATACTGCTATTAATTATAAAAGTATATTATGCTGTTATTATTAGAATAGCTACATAATAGCAGCATAATAGACTTTTACAATTAATAGCAGCATACTAATAGCATAATAGACTTTTAATGGCAACTTAATAGTAGCGTAATATCACAATGTAAACATTTGAGGCTATTACTTATGCTATTATGTTGCTATTGTGAGGCTATTAATGTTAGCTGGGGTACTAATAAAATGTAGTTATTATTATGTACCTAATAATACCATTACGTAATGGTCTCTAACTAACTTAATAAGGAACGGCAGGTGAGTTATTATCTAACGATAACAAAATCAAAGTAAATTTGTATTATTTACAGATAAGAGTATATATAACATAAATGTATGAACAGTGTTCATTGAACATACGTCTATATTAGTTCGTAAATAGCTACCATTGATTAAGGGCGCCTCAACTACTACCCTCACCTCTGGGGTAGTAATTATAGTTATATATATATATATATATATATATATAACTATAACTATTTGTATCCGCTATTTGTATTGTATTCAATATATATATATATATATGAGATTTCAATAAATAAATATTATTATTATATATATACACTGCGGTTATATATAACGTATATTGCTGGCGGCCACACTGCTACGCACCTCGCGAGGTGAAAAGCCGTCACGTGACGTGCATCACGTGATAACCTACACGTACACTAAGGGTGATCATAGAAAAAAAAGTTTTTTTGGACACATTGCATCTTATAGCTATTGAAATTCTAAGAATATATGTATACTTCAATTTTTTTTATTCATTTTTGACAACACGACAAACAGTTAATCTTTTTTTTAGTCATTTTTTACGATTTTTTACATGTACTAGTAGACCGGTTCGTTCGATTCAATTTTTAATCCTTTATATAAAATATAATACATATCTATATTTTAGTATAATATGCATTAACAATTTTTATAAAAAAATAGTTACCTTTGGTCACGAAGCATTTAAAGTTTGAAATATAAATTATTATTTTTAAATAAAATGTATAATATTCCATGTATAATAGTAATGACGCCATCTTATTATCTTTGATGTTTACAAATATTTAAATTAATATTTAAAATTAATTATGTATTTGTATTATATTTAATGAATTAATATAATATATACCATTATTTATATTTATTAATAATATAATATCTATATTTCATTTTTATATCTACAAATTACCAATAATAATGTCTCCTAAAACTCGAGAAAATACACCATTTTACAGTATTACTTTTAAAGTATTTATTTCAAAATAATTCCAAAAAATAATTAATTTTTAAAATAAATATATATAATTATACTTTACATATATTTGAGTGATCAGATTGTATTGAATTGTGGATATGAGTTAGATATAAATGTCCTTTATACAAAAAAAATTAAAAAATATGTAAATATATTTTGTATTTCATATTTCAAATAAAAATCCAAACAAATTTACAAATGATGTTAATTTTTTTTCTAAAAATAATTTTTAATTTTTTAATAATTAATTTGAATTATATTATTATTATCTATAAATTATATATTTTAATTTTTTAAATTAAATTGTAATAATTTATTTATATTAAATTATACGATTTTTAGATATTTTTTTTTACTAAAATTATTTTATAAAATTTGGGCATCTAGATTGTTATGAAAAATATGTTGTATTGTTAATACTACTTGTTATATATGTTTCTAGGATATATCTATAGTTGGCTTAAAAAAAATCATTCAATTTTATAAAAATTGAATAAAACTTATTTCTATATCTCCCCCATGTTAAATTTTATATGTATTCAATGTTAAAATTAAAAGGTCTCGTGACATAACAATATTTAAGATATAGGTCTAAAATTGTAAACACTTATTTATCATACCATACATAATTGTCACAGATGTGAAGGTTTATAAAATTACGAAAAAAAAGTTAGTACGAACCGGTCTAATGTACTCCTGTTAAACTCCAGTCTCCTGTTAAAATTCCAAGAAATGTCCAGGAATTTTTTTTTTAATTCTATTTTTTATATTTTCTATTCTATTATTATAAAATAAATAATGTGTTAAAATTTGATAACAAATTATTCATAACAAAGGTTTCAAATACTTATTTTTTTATAATGTATTGTTTACAATGTAAAATTTGTATCTAACTACATGTTAAACTTCACGAGGCTGTCGTGTGAGCTTAGATTAATAAAAAATAAAAAAAATTCGTGTGCTTCATTTTAATGGTATATTTATTAATAAAAACATAGTCCAATGTTAATCTGTTAATTTTAAATTTTCTATGATCGCCCTTAACGTACACATGCCCACGTGACTCACGCGTGTAACCATGACGACCATGACCACGATGATACTAACCTGAACGCCTCCTCGAGCTGTTCCTCGGTGTCCCTGGGCTGAGAGGACATCACCGGTATCATAGCCAGGAACTCGTTGAAGTCTAGAGAACCGCTTCCTGTGTGCGATGGGGTTTGGGTAATAAAGTGTAGGTTATTGGTCACCGTAGTGCTATCTATAGGTCTTACGCGCGTATATGCGCAGTACCTACCCGGTGTATATATATACTATATATGTATATTATATATAGTATGATAATATATATATATATATATATATACATATACGTGAATATTAATTTAAATTAGACACTAAAATATCCAGGTCATATTTTGAAACATGTTGGTAAAAAGAAATATTTTTTGAATATATTATATATATTTATTTTCATCGTACCCTACATTGTAGGCCTACACGCATGCGCACGAGTATGTGTATACGCACGACGTGCGTCGCACGTCCACTCGTATGTGTGTACGCACGCCCACGAGTATGAGTGTACGCACGTCCACTAGTATGTGTGTACGCATGCGCAGCCTACCGTCTGTGTCGTACTCTGTAAGCAGCGAGGAGATGTCACTCTCCGCAGGGTTGAAGCCTAACGACCTCAACACTGAACCCAGCTCCTGTATGTGTGGGGTAGAGGGGATATCGAGGTTATAGTGATGATAGTCTATGCGCGATGTATTCGTGAAGCTGAGACCTAACATCGCGAATAATGGTATCGCTTTGTGTAGCACGAGCATGTTGCTATAGCACAAACCCACCCGTTCACATATGCACACATATGTATAATTATTAACTGCCTAATTTTGTAAATCCTACTTCGGAATTTAAAGGTAATTAGCTTAATACCAATAAGGTTAACCTTATTATTAATGTATAATAGTAAACTATAAAATAAACATGTTGCGATGTTTGCGAATTCGCACGAATATTAATATTCGTAGAAAATCGGCGGTGATGCGAGCGAATTCGCATGAATTATGCGCGAATAATCGTCGCGATTTGACCGACTGTCTCAGTTTCGCGAATGTTTACGACTACGCTCCGATACGCGTCAGGGATCGGCTGCAGATATATACACAACTATAGCGCTCAAAACTTGCGCTCAAGCTTGTTATTAAATGTATACGATATACACTATGCGTTAATATATAGGATATATACAATGTATATTGTACATTGTAAACTGTGTATACAATACATCTATATACAATGTACACTGTACATTGTACAGTGTACATATCCTCTTTATTAACGAACAATATGTTTAAAATAATAAAGGATTGTTATTATTGTACGCTATATATAGCTATATACACAATATATGTATATCGTGTATATACATATACTGTATATACACGTGTACAATGTACATTGTATTCTATATCATGTACAATGTACATATGCATATCATCGATATACAGATATGTCTTTACATCGATGGTGTATATACTATATACTATATACACAATATGCGATCTAGCATGTATAATAATAACAAAGGATTGTTATTGTAAACGAATTGTTCGTTTATAAAGAGGGTGATAAGTTAAACCTACTACAGATGTACAATGTACAATGCAAATATATACATATACATTATGAGTGTGTATATAGTGTACACAACAAAAGATTAGATAACCTTAGTCATTACACAGCCGTCTCCATCTTTGTCGTACAACGAAAACACCTCTTGTACCTCTGAAATGTGTACATATGGATGTGTGTATGTATTCAGTAATATCACATATATATATATAATATCTATAGCAATTTTATTAATATAATTAACTCATTAGGTACTCGATATTATATATATATATATATATATATATATATATTAATATATCATATACATGTATTATGTTGTAAAGATTCATTGTAAAAAGTCATTATTATGCAATGTCACTGTTATACTATGTTTATCATATCAATTAGATAGTATATCATGTTGTTATTTAAGATTTGAATAGGTAATATATTAATTAATAATATCATTAATTAACAGTATTATACATTGTTGATACACCATGTACTACGTAATACTATTATTATATATTCTAACAATGGAAATACGAATGTAATATTTGATAATCATACAAATATACGACATATAATCGGGAACTTCCCTCTATAATGTTACTATAATGTACCTATATATAGGACTGCACATATATAGATTGTCAAATATATTATTTGCAATATATTAAATTATTATCATGCATCATATATACTTGATTAATTCACAAGATAATTCACCATTTTCATAATGTTATATATAATTTGTATACTGATAACGTGATGACGTGTCAATGATATTACCGGCTATTCTGTCTGAGGTGAGCTGGTCAGCCTGTGAGTTAAAGAACGAGTTAGACTTCAGTTGGAACGCGATGTTCTTGTTCATTATGGGGGCAGGGGTTCTACACGTAGAGGGTGGAGGAGGGGGTGGTGGAGAAGGGGGAGGGGGATGTGTTGGTGGAGAGGGAGGGGTGGGGTAGGAGGAGGAGGAGGGGTATACCCTATATTTTGGGAGGAGGAGGGGTATTCACGTCGCTAGCACACGTGACTATTGTAACGAATGGGGCGTGGCTATTGTTACCCTCGTGGGTCGGTGATTATCTTATCGTAGAACTACGTGTGGATCACGATGAAAATCCCTTAGCATGTGAAGCCCGAGTAACGAGATACATTTTAATTTATGAAATCTGAAATATCGGATATCCACAATGTCGATGTACTACTGGAGTTACTACTATTGTTGATATCGGGGGTACTACTGGAGTTGCTACTATAGTAGATACTATAGAGTATACTCTTGATACCGGTGGTATTACTAATGTTTATACTGGAGTTACTACTACTACTGGTCAGGCACGTTGCGATGGTCAGTGGCGTGGCGTTAGGGAGGATACGCGTGTTAGGGTATTGCATAATACATAGTAGTTCGTAACGTAGTTAGAACGTAGCGTGTTTACAACGCCGGTAAACAGCAACTATAGTCCTAGGATACCTATTAGGGTAAACGGTGAAGATGTCAATCTATATATAGATTATCGAGATAGAGAGGCTGCGTGTTCTAGGAACTGCCGTATATGGCGAGGGTATACGCGGTTGTATTCGTACGCTAATACGTGTGTGTATGCGTACCATAGATACACATGTATACGTGCATGTATACTAGTATGTGTACTTGTATGAGGTGTAGTAATACATCACGTGATGAGCCACAATGGAGCTATATGTTCGCGCATGCGTAATACATAGGCTACGTGTAATAGATGTTAAATAGTTGTTAATAAATTATTAATAATATTTAATATATATATATATATTAAAATGTATACGTTAATATATATATATATATATATATATATATATATTGTTATTATTTTATTATTTTATTTTAGTGGAGTCCTTTCATCCCATCCAGGAACTTAGATGAAGTTTTTACTTATTACCATATGGCTCTCATGTTAAGGTATGTTAAGGCATCCATTGTTTTAACGAGAGCCGATCATTTATGTATACACAATTATATAAGATAACTTCTAAATAATATTTTAAGACATATTTTAATGTTTGGACGGGGTATGAACATGCGTTAAGGGTGATCATAAAAAAAAAGTTTTTTTGGACACATCGCATCTTATACCTATTGAAATTCTTGACCTTAGATTAATAAAAATAAAAAATAAATTGTGTGCTTCATTTTAATGGTATATCTATTAAGAAAAACATAGTCCAATGTTAATCTGTTAATTTTCAATTGTCTATGATCGCCCTTAACATGCGTCCTACTGCTTGTGTGTATGACGCCTTAGCTAACTGAGCCACGCAGGATATACATTTATATATATATATATATATATATATATATTATTAAACATTATATACCTATAATTGTTGTGCCTTTAATGATACATAGATCAACTATTGAAGGAAATTCGAAAGTTAGCAATTATTTATACACAATTTATATAACAAAATATTTGTAATTAAACCAGGGAGACCTCCTTGATTAAACTTTATAATTATAAGTATATAAGTATATATATAGTAGAAATTATATACCTACACATTATAATTACATATATATATATATATATATATATATATATATATATATATATATATATATGTATTATACAAATTATATAGTATATTACCAATACCTCCTACAAACTAAGTTTTTGGATTTAAGATATCTTTATATTTCATATTATGTATATATTTCTATAGTGTAACGTATATTATTTTAAATACATAAAAGTATGTAATTAATCATCATATTAAACTACTACTCAACTAAATATAAACACGTAGTTGTGTATTTCACTAGTGATGTAATACACGGAGACAAACTACATAGTAGCAAAGCCCTTTGATAGTATACTATAGCCTATAGTCTATAGGTAATATAATCGTAGTATGTTAGGTAATATAATCATGAATCATCAACAATGACTCACGTATGCCTCTGTTAGCCTACTTTATAATTCCCTACAGTAAGCATTGGTTAACCACTGGTTTATCATTAATAAGTAATATAAAATTAGTTACTGTATACATAAGTACACACATGTTTGTATTATTGTACTTTGTCCTCGATGATACACTCTAAGTTAACCTACGTTAGGTTATAACAATATCACGATATAGCAGGTTATATACCTTATATATCTTGCATATAGTTATTCTCCACCCCTTGACGATAACTAGTTAACGCCTATAGTTGTAGGCAATAGCTTAGTTAGGCTGTATACCTATTTATAACAACGCTCGGTTATAAAGTATCGACTATTAATAGATTATATTGATAGGCGTAACTATAGATGGAACTCTAGGTAATATATTACTGAACGTCATAGTCTTAGCAAAGGGCTTTGGTATTAGTAGTATATGTATACTGTATGTGTTTAATATGTGTAATATGTTGATATTTGTTGTATACATTATAATGTACAATATGTATCGCACTATATATATACATATAATCAGTATATATCATATAAACCTACCTATATGTCATATTAACTATTTCCTATATATATATATATATATATATATTTCCTATAGAATATCCTATAATTATACCTGTTAATACTTGTTAGTATACTTATAAGTTATATCTATAGATACAGCTATATTCCGCTTACCCGATCATGTTTACTTAGGTATAAAACAAAAATATAATTCGTAAAAAGTCCTAGTTAGTGATATGTCTGAGTTATCGGGAGTTGACTATATATATATATATATATATATATATATGTATATGAACTATTTATATTTAGTCTTTAATTACTAGGTATATAAATATAGTATATATTGTATACTATAGTTAGCTATTAGCTAGGTATATATATACACCATACACATATAACTACTCGTTATAGATGTGATTATGTATTATGTAATAGTATGTAAGATTTCCTATATGGTTTATGTTCCTATAAGATACCCTACGATGTTATCAGCTCTTATTTGTATTCTTATATATTCCTACCAGTATAACTATCTGTAGATAATTAAACACGGTAGATTCGTGTGAAATATAACTACGATTAACTAGATATTAGATTATCATAATAATTACCTACCATATTCCTGGGATAGTATAGTGTAGTTGTGTTTATAAAGTTTAGTTTTGTTCGGGTTGAAACTTGATTCGTCACGCTTCACTGATTACAACAATATCGAATAATACTCCTATAATATGTGAATAGCCTTCACATTATATATAGGTATATTATATAGTATCCTATATAGTATATTATATACTGTATATATATATATATATATAAATATATTTATATAAATAAATATTATATAAATAAGTGTTTATGTAATGTATATTATAATATAATATTAATGCGTATTAATAATACATAACTAGATTAGTAATTACTATATCCAATGATAATAATGTATAACTATCATATATACATAAGTATATAGTATAGTATAGTATATACTATATATATATATATATATATATATATATATATATATATATATATATATATATATATATATATATATATATATATATATATATATATATATAGATATATGTATATATGTTCATCGTATTTCTCAATATATATGTATATATTCAATAGTATAAAAAGCTTGCAAACACATTTACAATGCTCTATTTATAATACAAATGCTCAATGCATACGTGCCTATGTATTTACACGTACATTGTATAATAGTTTTCTATTGGTTAGATATATTCGTATTTGAGTACAGCCAGCGACATCTATGTATCGGTTCACAAATACAGTTATATAATGACTCACATACATTCTAATTGCAATATAGCCAATGAATTCAGCCTATGTAATCACATGATATACTACTACAGTTTGAAACTATAACCGCCACATTCAAAACTATAGTTAATTCGGATATGGATGGTACTATGGATAACTATACCGAGGTTAGGCTATATAAACTATATAAAAAGGAAATTATGTATTACATATATATAACTATACATTAACATACAATACAATTAATGAATAATATACTAAACGTTATATAAATGGATAAATACTTAGATATATTACTTCATAAAATTGACTATCAATCAGATCTAAAGTGTCATAACATTGAATGATACATACATAATATTATACATATCATGTCTTATTTATAATATTAATATATACACAGAACACGTGTAAACTATCATTTACATGCTAGTGATATAAAATATTTTCTTTGATTTAAATCTATATACCATATAATATAGTATATTTAACAATATAATATTGAATATTATATTATATATTTAATAAATAATTCATATAAATGTTATGATAAAATTAATTAATTATTTAAAATAATATTTTCACAATAGACATATATTATAATATTTATAATTTAATTTGAATGATTTAATAATTATATATGTTTTATTATTCGTCTATATCAATACATTTCATATGCAATTTATCGTTTAAAGAGAAACAAATCCTTAACGAGCTGTGATAAATTACAACAGTTATATTTTTATAAAATGTGTAAATGTGGTATTCATTGTACACTTTTTAACATTATTTTAATAAGGTGAGGCTATATTTAGTGCTATACATATATGAGTGTTTGTAAGTCTTATCGAATGTCCTTCGTATGTAGATATATAATAAATACAAATAATAGCAGTCACTTATAATATACTTTCGAGTCGTAACCACTTATACTCGTGACGTTTACAAGTTACTATTATGTACATTGTACTTACGTTTATTCAACCCACTCTGTACTTATCTATATGTAATCTATCTAGCTTCTACTTGAGCGAACAAGACGGAAAAGGGAGCAGCTCGAACAGAAACTCTCCCTCCAAGAATCCAACAACACTTCGAACAATGACAACATAGACGAAGTAGTCGCCGGTAAACTAGGAACTCCCTGCCGTAAAAGATCGTCGGGCAATAGAAAGAATCAAGTAGAAGAACCAGAATTAGTTAAAGATGGTTAGTAGGCTCAGTATAAAAATAGATCAGTACAGATAACTACAGAATGCCACATGGCATTGTTGTACCTGACATTTTGTGTTGTCCCCAGGGTATTATAATTGAACTATTCTTGTTTTGACAATAGGCATACATCTTATTTGTATTGTATTATTTTAGGTTTTTAAAATAATTTATGTCACTATAATGCCTATATGGAAATGCATATATAATATATATATTATTATAAAATCATGTTTACTATACATGTTATACATATAGATAAATATTATATACATATATTATATATATATTATACATATACATGAATATTGACATTATATATATATATATATATATATATATATATATATATATATATATATATACATATACAATGTATATGATATACATATACACATATATCCAAGACTTCTATTACAAGTAAATATAAGAAGTTATACTATACAATATGTGCATTTAATGTATATCACATAGTTAGATACACATATAGTGCAATTCAGTCTACTCTGATTATGTGTTTATGTTGCTTTCAAATTCTTTGATGACACCAATATCTATAAATAGATTTAATAGGTCTGCATATGTAATCCATATAAAAACTTGTATTACTTTTCATATATCTTGAACTAGCAGTATAATAACACTCAGGGTATCAGTTGTGTAACAATTTGATAGTGAGTAAGTATACTACTTTTATTTATCATATGCATACATAGATTTATAGTTTACCATATAAAATACAAATATATGTATGCATATAATAATTTACACATAATGTTTATAGATGTAAATATTTATATTCATTGATATATGATAATAATAATAATAATAATAATAATTAATTAAATATTTTTAAGGGTAGAACTTATTAAGTACTAAACATATTATCGGTAGTATCTAATAATACCCTTAAATATGTAAAATATCTTTTAATAGCACCCCTATATATACATAAAGTACACATATTTCATAAATAATAACTACTTACCTAGTAAATATTGTTATATATGTGTATTTATTACATGTATACTGTCTAATATTATCTGAAGCATAATAATTATATATTGATCGTATATTTATATTGGTTGTATATGTATTTGGAAAGTACGTGTATATTTCTCACTATACTAATATTATTTGATGAATATTATAAATAAAGTTTGAGAAATCATAAAACATTAATGTCATCAATTACAGATTCGCCCAATAAAAGACAGTGCATTGATGACCAATATAACAAGACTGAAAATAAAGGTTATACATATTATAGTACCATATCAACTCCTGCAATGTTATTGTTTATGTATATTCATACAAATAAACACTGCTACTTATAAAATGTATAGTAACATTATATACTATTGTGTACTTGTTTAAAAGTGATATTTATATGTAAGGTATTATATTTAAATATAGATTAATTATTTAAAATACCATATATAAATAATAGTTTATAATTTGAATCTTAAAAATGTATATATATAATTAATAATTTATTAAAAATTAATATGTTATAATAATAACTATATAGAATATTGCTGGTGATATGATTTATTTTCAACATGTTATTTAATATATATCAAACTACATGAGAGAATCGTAATGTACATAGTAAACAGGACAGTAATCGTATGTCCTTATTTAATATCTATCACATTTAGCAATACTTTATATACGTTGATAATACGTATACTTCACACTTATATCTGGGTGACTACAATAGTAGATTAGTGTTTGTTTGAAGCCATATAGATGCAATAAGAAATAGCATATTTGTATTTAGATTTATTTTATAATTTTATAAATAAAAAAATAAAGAATTTTATATATATATATATATATATACATATAAATTACATATATATATACACTACTGCTACATTGTAATCATATAAGATCATATTATCCGAACTATTAACGATATCAACACTAATATCAACGACTATTACTCATCAGAGAATGACTCATCGACGAGTCTCGCCTCGGCTCGCAAGTCACGCTTCGATGCCCTCGCTAAAACCATCGAAGGGTACGAAGATGATACCTCTCACTCGAACTCTTCGTCCAAGTTAGTAGTACTATAGTAGTACTATACCCTTAAGGGTGTAAACACATCGCGAACAAAAGTGAGCAACAAGCAGGGCAACAAGTAGCCTCCTACAATCTTTTAAGTTATATATGATGATGATTATATTAGGTTTATTTGCACTAAAATAAGGTCATCTGTAGACATTATAAATAATTATAAATAAATTATAAACCTTCGCTCGTGCGGGAAGAAAATAATAATATAATAATAGTAATGATCATACTTTAATAATAATATACATTGAATATACCATGGACAATAATACTATAGAGGACTATTATATACTACAGTCTGCATTGATAAGGTGTAGTGTTATATACTACAGTCTGCATTAATATAGTGGAGTGTTATATACTACAGTCTGCATTGCTATGGTGGAGTGTTATATACTACAGTCTGCATTGCTATGGTGTAGTGTTATATACTACAGTCTGCATTGCTATGGTGGAGTGTTATATACTACAGTCTGCATTGCTATGGTGGAGTGTTATATACTACAGTCTGCATTGCTATGGTGTAGTGTTATATACTACAGTCTGCATTGATAAGGTGTAGTGTTATATGCGAGTATCTTGTTGCTCGCTATCGATATATATAGTGCAGTAATAAGTCGCCGAGATCTGGTAACAAATTTCCATCAAAGTCAACCAAAAGTTCTATTTCACTTACCCAATAACCAGTCACCGGTATTCATTGTTGATTGATTGATAATTTATTTAAGCAAATACATAGCCGAAAATATAATCGAAAGTATAAAGTATAAATATTTGCAAACATACGTTATAGAAATAAACAAAGAATAATACGAAATTAAAAAATTAAAGAAATTAAAACGTTTTACAGTTACCGTAAATTGTTGACTCTTTGAACTTCATCATTAAGTTGTATTGAGAAACAAGCATTGTAAAAAGTCACTGAGCTCGTGGCTCGTGGTGTGAACACACCATTTATCTTAGAATAATCCATTATCTTAAACCTATCCATTATCTATGATCTGATCTATTATCTTTTATCTGACTTATTAGTTTTATGATTTCTGATATTCTAGACGTATTATTAACGCGTAATACATCATGTTATATAGTTCCTATAGTTGGTTATATAACTTATATAGTTATTGCAAAGATTTTGCTAAACAAATTTATAACACCCCCTAATATCTACGCTTAGATATGTGTATCATTTAAAACTAACATATTTATTGATTTGTTATATATTAGTAATGAATACTTGGTTTTCATCATATAAATACTATTTTAAAACATTATTTTACATTTTATAATACGATAGTTTGATAACAATTACTTAATAAACAACCCATTTTCACATATAGGTTCATGTTTTGTGTACAATATTAAATTTCCTGTTTTCATGTAATAATAATTTGTATCAATAATTTTCGAATTTTTATACCAACAATATTTCCTATTTTAGTTGCATTGACAAGATTATTATTAAACATATTTTGATAAATAAATATATATATTATAGTAATGTTGACAAAATGTACTATTAATTTTCTTGTAATGAATGAAATCTATAAACAAAAATTATTCTATTTACTTGTACACTTTTTTAAAATAAATATATATAATATATTATATCAATATTTTATAATAAATATATATATATATATATATATATATATATATATATATACTGTATAATAATACTATATACTCTATATTAATAGTATTTAACTAAAGTTTATAAGTCATACTATTCATAAGCATGATTATAATTTATATATTATGTTAAGAAGTTAAAAGTTTGATGAGATTAAAAATAAAACTAATTACAATATTGTTCTTTTATAAATGTTTCCATTTACACTTCGAATGCGTGCAAATTCCATTGGTTTGAATCTAGAGAAACTTGATTATATCCAGTATCATAATTAATAATTATGACTCATTATTTTAAATATATTATTCATAATTTGTCTCCTATCCGCAGTGAAAACATTCCAAGTAAACCACCTCGCCTGTCATTGGGTGGTAATAAGACACCTCGTAAGATGCCAGCCAATCACGTTCCACTTAAATCCATGGTGACACCCACTCCTAAAACACACATCACTGTTAAATTGGATAAGACACAATTAAGTCACATTAAAAGTTAGTATTAAAGTTTTGTGTTGTAGAGTGTTGTATTGCAGAGTGTTGTGTTAGTTGGGCATAAGTTGTGATAGCTGTAACAAGGTGTAATTCACTTTAATGACCCTACACTAACTATAATGTAGGTATACATTGTACCATATAATGTATACTAAACTGTACAGTAATACTTAATATAATTTTAATAATTGATAATAATAATTATAAGTTTACTAAATACGAATAAAAATAGTCAGTATTTTGTACTTCTTATATTATTATATATATAAATATTTGTGAATACTATTCCATTCTAAGTTCACTATTCTAAGTTCATATTATATATATCAGATTCTCTATATCAGAGTATAGAGAACATTACTATTTATTAGCGTTGTCATTCGGACCCGGACTTCGGACCCGGTTTCGGACTTTAGGTCATTGATACCGGACTGATACAGTATAATTTATGATATATCGGACTCGGACCGGAATTTAATATTTAACTCGGACTATTTCGGACTTTAAATATTAGATTCGGACTATTTCGGACTATAAATATTAGATTCGTATTATTTCGGATTTTTATTATTGGATATCTAAAACATTCCAATGTTTACCTTTGGGATTATATTTATTCGCGCCATTTTCAACCAACATAGCGGTTCTGTGTATGTATCCGCGACACTATTACTCAGATTAGCGTCCGTTTGTGTGAATAGGCGCCAATGTCAATCAAACTACCCCGCCATTCGTATGTATCCGCGACACTTTTAATCCACATTGCATCATTTTAAAACATTTTTATTGCACAGAAGTTTTAATAATAATTGATCATATATAATAAATATACCATTTGAGTATCATTATTGCTAATAATTAATTTTGAAATTATTATTTAAAAAAATAGCATTTTATAAATTTATTTTTTATGAAAGATCATAAATCACTAAAATCCAGTACTAAAATTATAGATATTAAAACCTGATATTTTGTTCAACTATTTGATACTCACAAATATCTCCAAAACCCGAACCAGTTTACATCACTATACGATACTTATGCTGCTGTCAAACAATGCGGATACAATTATCAAACGATACCGATACTGATATTTCTGTCAAACGATATTGATACTGATACTGATACAGCTGTCAAACGATACTGATACGATACTGATACAGCTGTTGAATGATACTGATACGATACTGAGACTTACTTTTTAGAAAATTTGACAACACTACTATTTATAGTTTACTATTTATAGTTAGTTTCTCTTTACAATGAAACGTATCATGTTAGTCAAGGGTAATAGCCTCCATAAGCAACGATGCTTCTATAATCACGCTAACATCACCTTTCAACAGCTCGTATAATCCAATGTTTTATTTTTATTTTACTTCTCCGTTTATTTCTTGTTTTTTGGTATCGTGTCGTTTTGTCTTACTGTTATCACATTTATATATTTTGTTTATATATGTTATATAATTATATGTTTATATATAATTATAACTTTCTTTATATATAACCAGTAATTCAATAAACTTTTAATCTATCTATCTATCTATCTACCTACGTTAGATAACGCTACGAACATTAACACACAGACGCAGAGCTACAGAAGATCACCTCTGGTAAACCCCCGGCTTCGGAACGCCTCGCTTCCGACATCAATCTCGAGGAGATCCGAGAATCAGGTTACCTCGACTTATAAACTGTGGTTCTAGACGACTGTCCACTTTAAGTAGTGCTTTATGATATGCTTTATGATATGCTGGTAATTGTGATGTTTGTTAGTTATAATTTAGATATCTCAACGATGTTACAGGTAACATATATATTAATATTATATAATAATATATAATAGGTATCATTATACAAATAACATTTTAATGAAATAAATATAGTGAATTTTTGTTATTATTTATATAATTTATACGAAATAAATATAGTGAATTTTTGTAATGATTTATATAATTTATATGAAATAACTATGCCTAATAACTATATGTTGTATGCGTCGAATACTAATTATGAACATATCGACCAGTGGCTCACAATAAAGTTGGTAAAGCGGCGACCCCGAAACATCAGAGGTCGGAGGTCGTGGTTGAAGTACAAACTCCGCTGTCTGCGATGCGAGCTTGCTGGGAGAGAAAGATAGTCGACGAACAGATCATTAGGGTTTGCCTGCGCTACGAGAAGTTATCTAGTATATGTATAGATTATAATACTAATTTATTGAAGCAACAATATATATAAAATTAAAATAGTAGATACAAATGGACCCCAGAAGAAGTCATAAACTTACTTGTACATGTTATAAATTACTGTTAAGGACCCTTAACATATTATTTAGAAGTGATATATAATTATTTATAAATTAATAATCGGCTCTCTTTAAAACCATGGATGCCTTAACATGAGAGTGTCTCGAAGTGAATTTATAGCCATATGGTTATAAGTGAAAACTTCATCTAAGTTACTGGATGTGATGAAGGGACCACCAAAATAAAACAACAATAACAACAAGCGTAATAAACAAGAACTACCCGGAGTTAAATCTTCCTGTTATCTAAAAGTTACAGTTCCACAGGGCTATGAAGCCAGATTAATCCCACTAATGGGGGGGGGTTTTATAGCATGAAAAGTTTGACCGTTGGACAGGATCTCGTGGTATATATGCAATAACTTACCTTGCAATCAGCTGACTAACTTTCCTGCTATAATACCACACCCCCTAATACACAGTCTACTATTTATTATGACCTATTTTGAGAAATAAAAAGTCACAATAAATAATGTATATCAAATTAAATATATCTGTCAAGTGTTTCGTGAAAAAATTGTCCTATGATTATACTAGGACTATATTTAACAATACGGAGGATAGCTAAGGATTGTCCTAGGGAAATTTATTTTTTCCGAACAATTGGTTCCTGAATTATAGAAATATGAATTTATAAATTTCACTGATACTAGATTACATGTTTGTTTTAAATTTCAGTCGACTCCTCAATTTCCGATGAAGGCTCAAACTCCGATGAATAAACAATCGAAACCGGCACCTCAAAAGAAAATCATCCACGAAGTGCCTCAAGATATCGTCATCAAATCTCCTAATAAGGTATGGCGTCGAATTGTAATCTTATTACTACTTATATAATTTATAATTATGTATATAAAATTATCGGCTATCATAAAAACATGAATGTTACCATAAACACTAGGGTGGCTTCGAATGGATTTTAAAGTCATTTGATTATACGTAAAAACTTAAATTCTAAATCTAAAATCTAAATTCCTGAACGGACTCCACCAAAATAACTAACGATATATGTATTATAGAGATAACGAAATGGTATACAATTCACAACCTACCTACATAATATATTTTTTTATACAATATATATAAAGTAAAATTTTATATTGTATTTAATTTATATATAAAATAATGATAGCTAATTTTATTTTTTTGATAAACGTTAGTATAAAATAAAAAATAATGTATTGATTGATAATTTATTTAAGCAAATTTATAATCAAAAGTATATATATTAAATTATAAATATTTACTAACGATAACTGAAATAAACAAAGAATAATACAACGGACTCCACCAAAATAACTAACGATATATGTATTATCGAGATAACGAAATGGTATACAATTCACAACCTACCTACATAATATACTTTTTTTATACAATACATATAAAGTAAAATTTTATATTGTATTTAATTTATATATAAAATAATGATAGCTAATTTTATTTTTTTGATAAACGTTAGTATAATATAAAAAATAATGTATTGATTGATAATTTATTTAAGCAAATTTATAATCAAAAGTATATATATTAAATTATAAATATTTACTAACGATAACTGAAATAAACAAAGAATAATACAAAATTATAGTAATTCAAAAATTTTAAAGTTAGTGTATAGCAAAAAATAGTAATAAAGTATATAGTAAAAATTATAGAAAATATAAATAAAATATATTGTAAAAATTATCGAAAATATAAAAAAAAAACTTAGTTTTATTAATGTTAATTTTGTTAATAATTGATATATTCTATTTCTACTTTAAATATATTGAATTCTTGTTATATCGATGCCCTCTGGACAGGTGGGTAAGGCGATGAAATCCCTACAGCAATGTCTGCAGCAGTCTAGCACCAGCTGGAAAACTAACTCCATCGCGGCCAACGAGAAGAAGCAACGCAACGCCGACCTTCATGCCCTACAGAATAGAGGTCATTACCTTGCGCGTTACGTAACGCCATTGTTTTAATCATTGTTACTAGCATCGCTGTATATATGTATAGTATATGTATAATGTATATATGTATAATATGTATACTATATATTATATATGTATACTTATATGTGCTTATATGTATACTTATATTTACTGTATATTTATATGTATGTGTATAGTATATGTATACTTAGATATCTGTATATAAAATGTATGTTTAATTAAATTTATCGATAGTATATCTGATTAAATATAATATTATTTAAACTCTTTATTATTCTGTATCAGAAACATATCACTATTACGTGTACGTATACATTAATAACCCTTTATAGGTGCCGGTGGACTTTTAGCTGGAACTACACCTGCGCCCCCTGTATTACCTACGGATACTGACCTCAACTGTGCCACACCCACTAATAATAAACGTAGTATAGGCTCAGAAGAGAAGGCTGTCGTGAGGAATAAAGTCATTAATGGTTATTGAACAATAGTAGTAGTAGTAGTAGTAGTAGTAGTAGTAGTGGTATTATTAGTAGTGGTAGTAGTAGTGGTATTATTAGTAGTGGTAGTAGTAGTAGTAGTAGTAGTAGTAGTAGTATTCTTCAATTATTGACTATTATAAAATAAGATGTTTAGTAAAACTATTTTAGTTATAATTTCAATTGTATTAACCGCTCGTATATTTCAATTGTCGATTACCGCTCGTAGATTTCGAGAGTAACCTGATGACGATGGGTCACTACGAGACGGACGGCAGAGGCAGTAAGGTCACGCTTGACCTGACACCTCAGAGTCGCCGAGATAAAGAGGCTGCTGCGGCTACAGCTTCCTTCATCGCTTCATCATCCGCTAAGGAAGCTGCCTCCGCTCCTAGACTCGCCGCTAATGTGCAGGTTTCACTTTCTTCTTTAACTTCCTTCTATCTAATTTCGTATACATTTATTTTTCTCATCTAATTTCTCTTTTCATTGGTCGAATTGATTGCGCGTCATTATCTCGTGCTTTCTCATCGCAGCCAATGTGCAGGTTTAAATTTATTCTACGACTTCCTTCTATCTAATTTCGTATACGTTTATTTTTCTCATCTAATTTCTCTTTTCATTGGTCGAATTGATTGCGCGTCATTATCTCGCGCTTTCTCATCACAGCCAATGTGCAGGTTGAAATTTATTCTACGACTTCCTTCTATCTAATTTCGTATACGTTTCTTTTTCTCGTCTAATTTCTCTTTTCATTGGTCTCATCTAATTGATTGCGCTTTCTCATCGCAGACGAACCAAGTCGTCACCACGACCTTCAATAAACATCAGATCAACAAACAGATTCTAACGCCCGGAGTTCAATTGCAAAACAAGTAAGTTGATTGCTAAATTGAACGCTATTATTATATTAGATATTTGTTATTTTATAATTAACATATAGTTATTTATTAGTATAATAATAATAATGATATATATTATTAGAATTTTGTTAGTTTTCTGTTTTGTTTTCTAGTTTATAATATTAATATACATTTATCTCCTTTTACATCCTATAGTGCTTCAATATAATATAGTATATTTTTGTTGTTGTTGCCCGTATAATTTAATGAATTTTAAAAATCAAACACCACATCAATATTTCACATTAATTAATATATTTGACATATATTAATTTATTACAATAATAACATTAAACTACCGATACTACTATTATGTAAGATATCACCCTACACGGTACCACTATTATGTAACATATCACTATTACCCAACGCGTAGTTCTTCGTATGCTGGCGCCGGTAGTACTGCCCGCGAAGTTCTGCAGAGATGCGATGACTCATTTGATAGCACCGACAACAGTTTCAACGAGGAACCGCTTCCTTCAGCACATAAACCAAACACAGTTATTACCACTGAAGTCTCTACTTTGTTTCTACTGTATGCAAGTACAATGTAGTATTACCACTGTATTGCATTCATATTAATTTAATAATTATCGTTATAATAACATGCAATTTTATTTTACATCCTATATAATATTATTTTTATCACATTTTTAATATTCACGAATAATTCTATTCTTTAGTATATGTATTGTAGCTTTCAATACACTATTATATACGAGCGTTACTAGAGCGATACCAGTGTGTGCTATATTACTAATACGTTACTACAGCAATATCAGAATAATGCGATGAATGGGTCTATGAATTCTCTTACCAGCGATTCACAAAGTTATGACAGGTTTTGTTTTACTTAATTGTAATCAGTTTCAGTATTAGTATTAGTAATCAGTATTTGCACTACAATATTGTTTAATTCTAGGCTATTAGAACAACAATTTATTTAGTTTGTCATACTTAATATTTTAGTATTAATATATGATAACTACAAAGTTGTATATTATTTAATTTGTTATTATTCATTGTTTATTTTAATAATGCATGATTTTGTTAGTAAATATTTCAATTTTATACTTTTTACTGTATATTTTCTTAAATAAAAACCAATCAATATATTTCATGATTTTTGTTATTATTTAAATATAGTCGTAACTCCAAGAGGTAAGACATTAACTGCTAAATATAACCATGGTTCTATGATCTTTGCTCACAAATAATCGTGTGCCGGTCGAGAGTAGCTAGTAGCTGGTATATTCTGGTAAATATCACGGCCTTAATCTTATATCTATCTAGATATTATTTTATATTCAAATGCGGAAAAGGTCTTCATAATATCTAAAAATAGCTAAAGTTGGAGGTGATCCTACACATTGCTAACTATCGTAACTGCTTTCTCCCCGCTGTCTACTAAATATAATTACGTTGCTTTACTAGTGTGTTTGTTAATGCGTTTCTAATATTTGTGCCCACTGTTTTAGCTACACTGCCAACACGAATACGACCACCGAGGAAGAAGGACAAACGTCCTTAAGTTCAACATCCGACTCGTATACGGACGCCAACGATAGTCAGGTGACGCATGTTACGCAATGTCGCTATTATTCGCGATTATCTAGTGTTGTGACAACTTACAAATAATTGAATAATCGTTTTTAATAACTATTTTTAATGTTTTGTCTAGATTTTGCCAATCTCGAATATATTCTATACTTTATAGTCTTTGTAATCAAGTATTATATATTCAGTGATTAACATGAAAGCTATTATATAGATCGGATCCACGAAAGATTGTATATTTGTAGTCCTCCATTCCTTATAAGGATATATCCTATTCGGATCCTACAATTTTGAGTATTATAATCAATAGTGTCAATAATTAGCAACACAATACGAAATATTATTTTATTTTACTGGTTAAACTTTTGATTATATATTATCGCCACTTATTTTAATAACCTTATATGTAATATTTTATATGTGAACTAATTTATATTTATTACTAATTATTTTATTATTTTTAACATGTGTCACTTAATGTTCAATTATGGGTAATTTATTAATAACATTTATAAATATATATATAGTTTATTTAAATTTACGGAATATTTTGTATTACCTAATACCTCATAATATAGATAAACAACATGCTGGATGAATGTTTCAGTGACATTGATGATGAAAGCAGTGAATTTGAGAGTCAGGTTTATTTCAAACGTAAATATTTTAAAAATTAGTTATTTTCTATATTAATTTGTTAACTTAAGAATATTATTTAAATATAATAATGTTAAATAGATAACCAAAGACTTTTTTAGTAATTTTTTTGATAACAAATATAATGTTTTATATTTACCTGTATTTTGATTAATTATTATTCATATTAATATTTATAACCAATTATTCTATTTGTTATTACAAATAACTTGTTATAGTTTTTCCCAATATATCCAAATAAAACTTAAATATACAATAAATAATATTTAGATAGCATGTATAGTGAACTAAATTAATATTTTAATTAAAAAAAATTAAATCGTTTCAGATATTAAAATAAGAATACCAATAATAATATTATAGAAAAGTTAATACATTATTATCACTTTTATACATCGATATGTATTCAACCTATAATACTCTACAATCTTTGATAGTATGAAGGTAAACCACCAGGGGCCATGTCTATTCAACACACTACAAAGGTGACATTTGCTGAAGGTCATGATTCAGTATACGATACCGGTTAGAGAACTGTGATACCACGTAACTTGAATAACTCTTATAGCATAGATTACAATGCTAACATGGTGATAATGTATAGATATGGCATAGATAACAGTGATAACATTAATAGTATAGGTAATGCATAGATAACTGTAATAATGTAGATATGGCATAGATAACAATGATACAATTAATAGCATAGGTTACATAGTTAACTCTAATCTCTAAGTTCTATCAATACATGTTTATTTACTCAAATATATCTATTTTATTTTATCATTTTAAATCGTTTATCGCGTAGGCAATTCATTTGTGAAATGAATGCAATATTATAATTTGTTTAAATATTTAAATATAATTTAATTTAATAATTAATTGTTCTAATTAGATATCGTATTATGTTCGATAATTTTATTTCTCTCATCGTCGAAAACAGATATAAGTGTAATTAATAGTTTAGTTGTGTGTACATAATGGCCTTGACATATCCATCAATTTAGAATAATAAACTATTTATAAGATAAATAGAATCAGTTTAGCTCAATAATAAAATGTTCAAACTAATTAATTCTCATTTATATTCGCTTGTCGATTATCCACTACTAAAGTTTTATATATCACTTTAAATAAATATATAGTAGATTATTATAAAAATAAGTAATTCATGTTTTTTTTCTGAACTATATATATATATATATATATATATTATAATATGTACAATGTACAAGATAAATTCACATGTAAATAGGTATAAGATTATTCCAGCAATATTTAAAATTTCAGAACCGAATTTCAATTAATTGTTTAATTACAAGTATAAATTTAACATCTGTATTATTAATAGGATCTTAATATATATGAATAAATAACTATAATTTATAGACAATTTGTACTATAATACATATAACTTGTAATACTTAATTTTCCATCATTTTTTATTTGCTACTATTAGATATATATATATATATATATATATATATATATATATTGTTACTATATTAATGTTATTATTTCATGTATTGGATATAATTTATGATATTTATATATTAAACAATAATAAGCATTACACTTTATACTTTTGTTCTTTTATTACATATATATCATAAATTGAATTTATTTTCATTTTTATATTTTAAATTCTTGTATACATTTTCAGGATAATTATAGTGAGATTAAATCTCTTTTGTTATACTTTGATTTCAATAAGTGTTGTGTTTGTATTGATAAATATGGTAAATATGATCAATATTATTTTTAATAACTTAATTTATAACTTCAAATTATCTTTACTATCTACAAATGTATATATTACTTATAACGTGGTATATATGTTTTAAGCGTGATGAACATATCTATTTATATCTAGACATTCTATAAAATGTATTAATTCACTAGTTAGTATACTATTTTCTGATGTATATACAACGTTTGACCCTTTAACCTCTGCAACACTTAGATACCACCGATGTGACAACAGACATGACTACGGATTCTTACGACACCGAGGTCACGGAAAGTGAACTAGATCAATCGGTGGTCTACTCTATTAGTAAATATAGGTAAGAATAGTATATATATAGAACGGCTTCGAAGGGACATTAGAGTTATATGGTTATAAGTGAAAACTTCATCTAAGTTCCTGGATGGGATGAAAGGAAATCAAATAATATAATAAAATAATCCATTTAATAAAATAACAATAACAACAATATATATATATATTTAATTACAAATATATAGAGATATAATAGACAATTAACTATGCTGGATGAATAATTACGGCTTTAATTGTACAATAATTACATTGTCGTTACCTGCTTTACAGAAATGCGAAGCCAATCGTACAGATAATACGACCTTCGGAACATCACAATCAACTCCAACAACAGCAACAACAACAAAGGGAGAGCGAGGATGTATACGCCACCGTTCAGAACAATGAACAGTCCACCAAACTTAGACTACGGGTTTGTTTGTTATATTGTGTAGTCTACATTACTAACTATGTTACATTGTTATCATTCTTATCATTCTTATCATTCTTATCATTCTTTGTCTATTTCAATAGCTTACGTTTAGAAAAATATTTCAATTTTATACTTTGAATATAAATATTATCTTAATTAAAAATCAATCGATAATTATAACAATTTGATAATGACACGGAGGTAATAATCCCACATTAATTTTCTTAAGGACTCGCGTTTTATGCTCTAAAATGTAAAACTATAATAATTAAAAATAAAAAATGTTGACAATTAAAATGGCCATTTTACCTATCTTTTACATCTAATCTCACGAACATGTCCCCTTAAAAATAAATTAATTAATCAACCCCTACCGCTCACCTTGACCACTCTAACCTCTGACCTCTACCCATATTAGGAGCTACACGAGCTGGTCAGCCGAGAGCAGAGCGTTATCATCCAGACCTCCAACGCTCTGAACCAATGCTGCGGAGAAACATCAGCTTTTGCCGGCTCTTCTGAGGCTATCGAGTGTCATCGCTTGCTGCTCACTTCCTGTTTGTATACCCCCGCCACTGGTCAACCCCAATAGGGGTGCACTACTCTACTCTTTCTGTAAACTACAGTCTAGTAATCTATAGCTTATACCTATATATATATATATAACAGTGTATAGATAATAGTTATCTTTTATAGGCAACTATATATATAATGTTGAACTTATCTGATAATGTATTTATAAATTTATAATCTGAAAGTCCATATCTAATATTATTATAAATATGTGATTAATTATAGTAAAATTAATAGTTTACTGAATTAAATCATTACTATATATATATATATATAGATATTAATGTAACACGATACTTCAAATGATAGGTAAGAAAAGAGAGGCGTTCCTCACAGAAATGCAACAACTAAAAGAACGTTGCCAAAGATCATCAGCCACTATTGATAACGGAGAGATATCTCCTAGTGGAACTCTTACTATCGGTGGAATCTCTCTGCCCTTGAAACACGACTTCATGGCCAAAATGGGAACAAACAGAGGTTTCTATTGCTGATAAATCACATTTTGTGTTACTTATTGTCTCTGTAAAAAGGGCATCCCACTACAAGTATTTCCGGCAACTTTCCGTAAATATTATAAATTTAAAATGATTTTATAGCAAGTTAATTACAATTTGCGGAATACCCCCTTACTTTCCGGCAACTTGCCTGATACGGTCACTTTAAAGGAGGTATCTCATTACAACTTGTAGAAAATAGTTTTTAAGTTACAATATTTCCGGCAACTTGCCGAAAATACTTGTAATGGGATATTTCGCAATAACAATGTTCATTACCAAATATCCTAATTATCAGATCAAATTATTATTATATATTCATTTATTATTTTTGACGATTGTGAATAATGCTAATCAACGTTAACATTATTTTAAAAATATAAAAATAACAAAATAATAAAATTTATTTTTTACGAATTAACTACAATACATTAGATTTAAATGACGAATAATGTACATATTTTATACATCTATGCTTCATCGTTTACTGGTATATACGTGTACACTATTGCCCTATAGACACTGCTATCCACTACTTCCTGGTGATGATCAGACAGGGAACACATCTTATCTTCTCTCAGATGACTTCTACTCACGATTCCACGGTCAGTGGTATGTGTCTATGTGTAATTATATAGTCTATAATGTATTATATTATGTTAGTTATATTGAAGGTAGAATTTGTTTGTTTGTAATACGATTAATTATTTTGAAGGTCGATATAATTGTAATTAATAATTACTAATTTTATTTATGTCTATTATGTTTGGTAGTATAGTTTTTGTTTATTTTTTATTTATTATTTTATATTTGTTATATTAAAGTTTCTAATTGCTATAGCATATTTATATAGATTTCATGAATGTGTATCTAGAATATAATTATAATTGTAAGTTATCCTGTTCTACGTGTTACAATCTTCTACTATAAATTACATATTTACACCTCCAGGCTAGCAAGTCTTTAGAGTTTCCGAACATGATCAAGTTGAACGACATCTCTCAAGATTTCAGAATACAAATGCACGTATATTCCATGGTTTACATAGCTATATCGATGTTGTAAAATATCAATATTAGTAAAAAAAATATTAATTTTGTTTTCAATTTTATATTAATTTTTAATTAAAATAAATATAAACATAATATAAATCAGGGTTTGTGGTTTTTTCGGTTTTTACGTAAAAACCAAAAAACCCGGGTTTTTATGGTTTTTACGGTTTTTACAATACAAACAAGTACAAATTATAATTTTTTCATAACAAAAAATTAACTAAATTATATTATTTTCATTATAATTTTAAATATATAGACATCACATAATGGAAGAGTTGGAATCGTAGAATATATTATTTTTGATTGTTACGAGTATATTATATATATTAAAAAAAAATATTAAATATTATCAAGCCTATCAAATATTATTTAATATTATTATATTATTGTTATCATAAAATAGATTATTAGCTATATGTAATTAAAGTGGTCTTGAATCAATAACAGGGTTGATAGTTTTTTCGGTTTTTACGTAAAAACCAAAAAACTTGGTTTTTATGGTCTTTATCGGTTTTTATCTGGTTTTTATGGTTTTTACAAAATAAACAAGTACAAATTATAATTTTTTCATAACAATAAATTAACTAAATTGTATTATTTTCATTATAATTTTAAATATATAGACATCACATAATGAAACATAATTATTATTCAACATTATAATAAATTTAATAAGTTCCTCAGTTAAAAACCATTATTGTTAAATAATTATAAATGAATAGATATCATTTTTATAGCTATTTAAATAAAAATATAATATCAAATGTAATTATATAATATGATTACATTTGATATTATATTTTTGATTCATATTTATAACATTTAATTTGATAATATAATAGTTAAAAATATTATAGTTATTTTATTTGCGTTTAGAGTATTTCGGCTATAGCCACACCCATAGTCCCACCCCTTTTGAAATCGCCGGCTACAGTGTCTGGTAACCGTTACAATATACTAAAAATTGTAGTCTAAAATAGTACTTTACTTTATATTATTTAGTAAAATGATTAAGTTTGGCTATTACATATAAATAACTATTATTAATAATAATGTATTATCATAAAAACGATATATTTTTACATTTCAATATATAAATAATTCATAATTAGAATATTCTGCCTAATGGTGGCGTAATTAAATTTGTTATCACATAATCATTGTATCGTAGGCATGTAAGTGTAATTAGATGAGAGTCCTACCCACTCACTGATATAACATATAATGTAGGCATTTATATTTTAAAAGTTAAATTAATTTGTTAAAAACCATGGTTTTTACAACTTGAAAAAACCGATGGAAAAAACCGAATCAACCCTGATTATAAATATATAATATATTATTTAATATTCTGTTTTAGATGGTTACGAGAGAGCAAATTTCTGATGTTTCTTCTAAAAAGAAGAAGGTTGGAACTATCTCTAAAAAGAAGGGGAAAAGTTCTAAATATGGTAAATATGTAATTTATATATACTAATTATTACGTTATGGATATTATCTAGATATTAAATATAATTCAGATGTGTCGATAATTTATTAGATATAAATGTAAAAATAAAAATAATTGCTTAGTAAATAATATTTATCAATAAATAAAATATGAATTAAACTATATAATTGTGAAATAAACTTATTAATTTATATAATATATATATATATATAAAATATAATATACATGATAAATCATGACATAAGTTATTAATTATCAAATCCATTTTACTTGGAATAATTATTTCTCTATATATATTTTTATCAAAATGACATTGTTTTTTCTAAATTTCTAAATATTCCAGAATATATAATATATATTCTAGTATAGAAAAGTTCTACTCTAAAGTATTATGTCATATGGTTTTTTTAGTAATGTCTGCTAATTTTGATGACATTATTTTTACAATTATTATTAATTTTGAACATATTACGGATATAGAAACACATAATTATATTTATTGAGATCAGATATATAATATAGAATATAGATAAGATTTAGTTATATATATATATAATCTATGTATGATATTGCCTATTTACATGCCACGATGGTGTGTGGAGGTAGGCCGGTCACATTATTGACATTTATAATATCTAGTTGTATATTAATTATATATTATATATCTAATATATGTTGTTAGGTATTCAAAAAGTCATTAATAACATTTTCAATTTACGTATTAATAGCTATTGACCTTGATTACCATTTAACCTTTAGAATCAGCCGGTAAACAATACATAGTAATAGCTATTTGACCTTGATCATCATTTAACCTTTAGAATCAGCCGGTAAACAACACAGTAATAGCTATTTGACCTTGAGCATCATTTAACCTTTAGAATCAGCCGGTAAACAAGACATAGTAATAGCTATTTGACCTTGATCATCATTTAACCTTTAGAATCAGCCGGTAAACAAGACGGCCTCGTTATCAGATCTACAAACTTTCACGAAGTAGCCTGTCTACCGCTAACCATGAACGCCCTTGGGAAATCTCACTTTGCCCTTGATAGGGTTAGTGTAACTACTGCTAACACAACCGCCGCCACCGCTAATATTATAAACGAATTAAATGATTTTAAATGAATATTTCGATATAGAATTTACAACTTGCTACTATATACCTAAAGGTATTTACAAGTAGTAACCATTAAGTTAATTTAATAAATAATTTGTTTAAATAAATATCTTTATTATATAAACAAGTGTTGCGACTCTTCCTTATGGTCAGGTTAAGGTTAATATACATTGTCAATATCATATTCCAAGAGTCGTGAGAATTCCAAATAGATCATATATAATACATTTATATAATATATTTTTAATTACAATAATTTATGCATAATTAGTTCAGTGAATAGTCTAATCATAATTAGTCTATTGAATTTTATACTTTATTTAATTAAATCCCTAAAGTAGTACTTATATCTGTATTTATAAATCATTATAATGATACATCTAACCAGTACCTAATCCTGTACCCGTATGGTGCTCACAGAAAATAGGCAACTATCGTAAGAGATGATATACAATGGGCGATCGCTATTAAATAAATAGTTGTATTTATAAATTAACATTATATTTACTTAAACACAACTATAATGTACTATAATACCAGTAACATCACACACACATTAACATACACACACTCTCACACACTACCACCACCTTCATCAGGTACCGATGTCTTCCCCTCTACAAGGTTCCGCTCACCTTCGTTTGACCTGCGTCATGCGAGATACTGTAGAGGAGCGAGGATTCCTGGTTCGATATTGACCTATGACCTCTTGTCATGCATAACCTTACTTATATCTTGCTTGTTCGTGCTCCTTATCACTCCCTATCTACTTAATTAGGTGTATCTTATTTACATTTGCACAGTAGTCTACATCATTGAAATGCATATAGTAATGATATAGTAATCACTGAATTATAGTTCAAAATGTAAACAATATTTTTTAATTTAATTCAAAATATTGAAATATGACTCTTATTTCATAAATAAAATTTTGTATTGAATATTTATTGTAAAAATAAGAGTAACAATTACGAAGTAAGCGTGAATAATTACTTTTCATCAAAATCAAAAATATAATTTATATCTATAATTTGCATTTTAAAATTACATATGATACAAAATCCAAAGTATTTTTTTAAATCCGATGAACAATATCATTTAACGTAGGTGACGCATTCATTTAAGCCTCAATAACATACATTTCCTTCGTAAATTCTTTACATAAGTTATATTTACACTCGCTGTATGAATGTTATCGTTGCGTTAATATCATCTGTCAATCATGTGCCTCCCTTTCCCTGTAGACGATGTTCGATGAAGTAGCAGGATATGGGGCATGGCATAGAAGATGGTGCATTTTGAAGAATGGGCGTATCTGCTTTTGGAAGTACCCCAACGATGAATTCATTAAGGTAACATACTACACTAAGTGTATAGCATACCATTTCTATAATTCCCTTGTTTCACCATTAACATATACACTTTAAAAACTCTTCTAATCAAACCCCATCACATTCATATATCTATTCATAATCTCAATTAAATATTTATCAAAAATGACTAATATTACAATTAATTATAAACTATAATCATAAGGAAATGTTTTAATGTATTGTATAAATTGTTAGCACAATATTAATTAACCATTGTTGTGTTTAAGAAAATATATAATCGTAAGTATAAAGTATAAATATTTGCTAACAATAGCATACGTTATATAAATAAACAAAGAATAATACGAAATTAAAATAAATTTAAACTTATTATAGTTACCATAAATGAAATATAATCAAAATTGTATTGTAAAAATAAACAAAAAGTGATCTAAAATAGAAATGAAATATAGTGCAAAAATAATCGAAAATATAAATAAAATACATTGTTTTGTTGAAATTTTGCATTGAAATATTTAATTTCTTTTTTATATATTGAATATGTTTTATTTTTATTTCGTATCCACAATAACCACCACATCATATACAGCAACCTATCGGAACCATCATCCTGAAGAACTGCACTACAAACAAAGTTGACCTGATTCCTCGTGATATCTGCGCTCGACCCCACACATTTGAACTACGGTCTATATCTGAGAAACAAAACACTGACCGCGAATCTCTGACCACTACTATGATGCCGTCCTCTAATGGTGACCTCTGTAGTACAAGGTTAATATCTCATAGAGGTCAAGGTTATCGATGTGGTTCCAACGACTATCTGCAATGGTAATTTGTTGTACTCCGAAATATATAGTTTTCGATATGTTTAATTATATTTCAATAATTGAAATCGGAGATATTTTTTTATTTGTTAATTATAATACATGCATATTTTTTAATTTGTATTTCGATTTTATTAAAATTTACGAAATTATTTATAAATTTGATTTAAATTGAACAATATTTTTTCATGACGATATTCCAAATAATATAATATGTTATATTATGGATTTATATAATCATATTGATTGCATTCATTTTAAAAAAACGAGTTTTTGCATAGATTTGTTTATAATATTCAAATTTGTACTCCTAGATATGTTTAAATCGTGTATAATTATGTGTAATAGGATAATGTATAAATAATATGCATTATGAAATGTCATTGGTTAATATCTCTTAAGAGGTCATGCAAGGTATCTTATATAGTACTAGGTTATTATATCACTCAAGGTCACCTCTAAATACATGTGTTTTGTTGTATATTGAGGTAACACTCTATATTTTATCATTTGTATTATGACTCATTTAACATGCGATATCAAATATAGTAATGTATATGTAATGTAATATAATCAATTTCATTAATTAACGAAATATGTATCTTTATTATTTTTCAGTATCTTGCATTATAATGCAATTTAAGATCATGAATATAATTCTAACTTAAAACCCACTTTTTAACTTTATAATACAACTTTAATTTTATAAAATATGTCATTAATTATTATACTTTATTTGACACCACTAATAAAACTCAATTAATGACAATATATGAAACTGACATATATAGTGACACTGACACTAAAACCACTCTCTGACACTGACACTATCCCACAGACACTGGCTCTCCGCTGACACTAAACCCGACCGTCTAATCTGGTGCGATAAGCTGAACGCCTGTCTCCGTAACATTCGCACTTGGAATGTGAACGCGCGCCGCCCCGTCCGTCGTAACTAATGGCCACGCCCCCCTCGTATAGGCCACGCCCCCTCCCCTGCGTATACGCCACTATTGCATTGTTATCGCGGTGCGATTAGTGGCAGCTCGCTCTAGACTATTCTTCCATCCCTAATCTTAACGTTTACATTCGTACCCTACCCTTCTACCCCCCGCCCCCACCCCTCGTCCTTATGCGATGAAAGTTCACTGTATTACGAGCACACCACCACCTGTATTTTATCTAGAGTGCGTCTAATACACTTTTATTAATTTATTACTACTATATACGATAATGCAACGATTTTATTATTTATATATACATTTATATACATATTATTACTTATACAAAAAGCTTGGTTGAATATTCGATAATAAATGTTTGCGCTGTAGGCAAATATTTTTATAATAAATAAAGTTATAATTTATCAATTAATTATATTAATTATTATTAATTATCATTGAATATACTATATGAATATAATTAATAAAATATAATTATTTAGACATAAATAAATATGAACCATGAATATGTGTCCATATTATATTGAGGATATCAAAATCATAGATAGCTGTCAATATATTAAGTCAGTGTTATAATAGTAATATATTCCTACACTTATATTTTATTTACGATTTCCTTCACATTATTTATCATTTAAACTTCATAAACAGTAATTGGCTTTTCTTTTGATAAATATATCTACTAATACACAAACCGTATACATATTATCATTGAGTTCAGAACAAACAATTATGAGGATAAACATATCTACATCTACAACTATAAATCATCCTATCCTTTCATTTGATATGATATTATTTAGAGTTTCATATTATCTTCCAAAAAAGTCAATATTCCATTTTAATGTTGTTTATTTTCTATTACAATAGTTTAATGTTTAATATTTTATCTTATTTAATTCAATTTATAATTAATATGTTCATGGATATATGAAATATATTATAAAAATTATTCAAATTATCTAATGTTTAATCATTATGGGGAGGTATACATCTGTTTTCCATCTCACGATGCATTCAAAAGATTCTGCATATTTTATCTTTGCCACTTTTTAATGGCGTTCTCTTGACTGATATCAGTGATCATTTACCGATATTCTGTATTTTTAAAAAAAATATTAATATAAAAACGAAAAACTCTTATAAATATATTAGGGATCATTCAGATCAAAATATTTTAAATTTTAATAATAATCTTAATAATATAAATTGGTCTTTCATTTTAACTCAATCTGATATTCATATATCTTTTAAAAATTTTATCTCTACATTAACTAATTCATATAATATATATTGTCCATTAAAAAAAGTTAAAATTAAATCTGGAGTTTTTGATAAACCATGGCTAACCCCTTCCATCCTTAAATGCATAGGTAAAAAGAATAAAATGTATAAAAAATCTTTAAATAATCATTCACTAATAAATGTATATAAAAATTATAAAAATTGCTTAATGAAAATATTAAAATATACAGAGAAAAAATATTGTGAAAATAAAATAAAAAATAATAATATTAAAAATACTTGGCGTACATTAAATAAAGTTATAGGAAATAATAAAAAATCAGGAACTATTATTGATAATAAATTAACAGATTTACAAAATGCTAATATGTTCAATTCATATTTTTCAAATATAGGTGTTGAATTAAATAAAAATATACCATACTCTAATCAAAATATATATGAAAATATTACTAGTAATAAGAGTTCAATTTTTATAAAGCCTGTTTCATCAATAGAAATTGAAAATATTGTATATAATTGTGATTCAAAATATAGTACGGATTCCCATGATTTTAACTTTTTTTTAATACGTAACATTATTTTATCCATTAGTAATATTTTATCAATTTTATTTAATAAATGCATTGAAAATGGTGTTTACCCTGATATACTTAAAACATCTAAAGTTATAATTTTATATAAAAAAGGAAATAAAAATGATTGCTCGAATTATAGGCCAATATCATTGACATCACAATTCTCAAAAAATTTTGAAAAAATTTTAAAAGTAAGAATATTTTCATTTTTAGATAAAAATTCTTTAATAAACAATTCTCAATTTGGATTTCAAAAATCTATATCAACATGTGATGCTTTGATAAATTATATCGATTACTTAAATATAAATTACAAATTATTCATATCCACAATATCGATTGATTTAAAAAAGGCTTTCGATACTATTAATCATGAAATTTTATTAAATAAATTATATATATATGGTTTCAGAGGTATCACTTTGTCATTATTAAAAAGTTATTTGACAAACAGGTATCAATACGTAAGCTATAATAATACCAATTCTAAAATACTTCCGATTAAATGTGGTGTACCACAAGGTTCAGTTTTGGGACCAGTATTATTTTTAATGTACATAAATGATTTACCTAATATAACTAATAAATGCAATTTTACTCTTTTTGCTGACGACACAACTTTAACATTTAAGTCTCATATGTTAAATGATCTAGAAAAAGAAATAAATTCTACTTTAGTTTTAATATGTGACTGGCTTTGTGGTAATAAGCTAGTTCTTAATATTGATAAAACAAAATTAATTTTATTCCATCGCACAAGAGTTAAACATAAATTGAACATCAAAATAAATAATATAGCCATAAAACAATCAACTAATTTTAAATTCTTAGGCATTTTAATTGACGAAAATCGAAATTGGAAAATGCAAATAAATAATATTAATAATAAACTTTACTATGGACTTAGTTTACTACATAGATATAAATATAAATTTAATATTAATACTTTAGTTATGCTATATTTTTCTTTTTTTCATAGTCATATTAATTATTGTTCTATTATATGGGGAAGTACTTACCATAGCAATATAAAATGTATTCAAATTTTACAAAATAAATGTATGAGAGCAATATATAAACTTGATAACAAAACCAATATTGATTACATTTTTTTAAGACATAACATTCTTAAATTTAAAGATATAATAAATATATCCATTTATAAATATATGTTTAGAATATATAACAATCATTATTTGCATAGTTCAATTTGTAAGTTATTTACCTATAATTGCTCTTTATATACTTTTAGGTTAAATAGAACATTCTTAATACCAAAAATAAGATTTGATCATGATAAATTTAGTATTCGTTACAAAGGCGCATATTTATGGAATTCTTTAAATACAACCACATCATCTTTGACGAATTTGAATACTTTTACAATACATATTAAAAACATGCTTTTAAATAGTTATATGTAATCACTTACACCTTATCTGTATTGTTTGTTATTTTATTTACATGATCATCTTTTCTTCTTTTTAGCTCTTTTAAATTGTTCGTATTGTACATATTTTTATCTCTAGCCTTTGGTCTTTAGTTTTCTTTGATTTTTATAGTTTAACTTATTTATTATTTTAGTATCTTTTTACATTTTTTAATATTTTATTATATATTTTTTATTATATTTTATTATTATTTTATTGTTATATACATGATGATTTCTTGGTATTGAGAGATATATTTAATTTTATTGTATTGCTTTTTTATGAGACAGAACACGAATGAACAATATAGAATTGTAAAATATTTATTTATATTTATTCATTTTGTATTTATTCATTTTGTATTAATTCTCTCATTACCAAGAGCAGGTTGGTATCTCGATAAGTTCAATAGAACTTCTATACCATACCTGGGTTTTTGATCTCGGTCATCAACTGAATCTGATATTATTATTATTATTATTATTATTATATCATACTCTTCAATGACTTCATCAGATTTATTTTATTATATATAGTAGATATATATTGCTCTAAAATCCCGGAAATATATGTCTAATATATAATAATTTACGGAAACTTTTATTCTTTGTTCAGATATTTCTATGGAAAAACCATTTTTAATTATTTATATTAAATATATTTATTGAGATAAAATGTTATTAATAATTATATTAGTTATAAATAAAAATAAAGTAATATAGCTATACTATTATCTGAGAATAAATCTTTAATGTAAAATAAATGATTTATAAAATAATTATTCTGAGTAATATAGTTTTAATAATGAAAAATTTTGAAACATTTTGTTTCAAATATAATAAAAAATAATTTATGTTTATTATATTAAATTGATTATATTACTTAATTATGATTTTTAATTTTTATAAAATAAAGTACACAATAAATTATTTTTCAATAAATATAATACCATAAAAGATGTTATTAATGTAATTCTAGTTTTAATCATTTAATAATAATTTAACAATCACAAAAAAAACATATAAATTAGAAGTATGAAATAAAAATTGTTGAAAAAATTTATTGAATTCTGTAGTATTTGTAATACTGCTTAATTATTATAATTGATACCCACATTTTAATGTTTGGGTCTGGGAATGGTTGAATAATACACAGAATTTAAAAAATAATACTTAATGGATAATAGTTAAACTTAAATAGTACCTGATAGTTAATTTTTGTTATGGTATTCTATACCACCTAATTTATGATAAAGAATTATCTTTCTTTTCTAATATTTTAGGTATTTTGTATCAGGTTAGAATATAGAAGTAGATTGGGAGTTTCTAGTATTTGTTTCAGTTATAATATTCGCGTAAGTTGAAAGTTTGTTGAAAGTAATATTATTGTGTATTATGTTATAGTTAATTGAGTGATACGTATTTATTGTAACGTATGTCAATAATACTAATTGTATAGTAATATTTTTGTAGTCGGCATTTCAGTGTTAGGTGTGTTAATTATATAGTTTGTATATTTTATTTAATATATTCTGGATATTGGAAATTACAATATTGAAAGTATAAATGTCTGATAAAGGTTAGTTGTAGGTTATGTCATTGAAGTATGTAATTTTCTCATATAACATACTTGTTCTGTAGTGGTCTGCTCTCTGTAATGTGTAGGTATGCGTTAACTTTGTTATTAAGAGTGATGCCTAAGCATCTACTGAAATATGATCGATTTCTTTTTGTAATATGAGTGGTTTACGATGTTTAAAAGTTGTGTTTTCATCAAGTCGAATAACAATTTTATTATATGGTACGTTTGTAGTTGAGTGGATTTTTTTATCCGTACATTTTATATATCAGATGCATTTAAAGTATATGTATAGACTATACAGTATAGTATACACATACATTGTATACCTACCTCGCAAAATAAAAGTCTATTTTTGTGGCGAGGTAATGCATATGGTTAATATATATTAATACATATGTATAGGTCATCGATATAAACTTTCTTTATATCGATCGTAGAATATATAGATATGATTTTATGTCAAATATAATCATAGATTTATAGTTTTTCCGTAGAATACAAATCTATGACTCATACATGAACCAATTTAAAACGTCACTAACCTATACATTAAAATATTTGTTTTAATATTTTAATAAATGTTGATTTAAAATACGTCGTATATTAATATATATTTTTATATAATTATTTATACACGTGATATATATTTTAGTTTATATAAATATAATGATTCATATATCACCTATTTTTATTTGAATGCATGACATATATACATTTATTTCAAGAAATTATTTATATGTTCAAAACATAATGAATAAATTAAAACAAAACTTGATTAATTCAAAATTGTTTCCAATTTCATTCATATAATACATATATCATATAGTCATAGTGAATTATTTCATTATTTTTTTTAATATATCATCATAATGTATCAATAGTTGGTATATATTTTTTTTTAATATATCATCATAATGTATCAATAGTTGGTATATTTTTTATAATATTAATTTATAATTATTTTTCAAATATATTTTCCAATATTATTTTAAAGTATGAATTTATCATTTTTTACAAGTTTGTTTCTAAATAATATACATAATGAGGAAAAATCTAGAGGATAAATAACAAATGTATATTTAATTATTATATATATTATTTATAAACAAAAGGTAGTTGATAATAATTTATTGGCAAATTATTCTTAAGACTATTAATTTTTGTTTACGTGACCTATATTTGCAAATATATATGTATAAAATATCATGATCATTTAGTATGGAAAGATTTAAGGGAAAGTATTTAAAATTGTAAATAACAAGTGTGCAATTCTAAAATAACGCCCCTTACAAGTTACGCTATTCACTGAATAGTATTCAATGTTTATTAAATTAATAATCTCCATCTGTTCTTAACATATTATGACTCAATATTTGTAAAAATTATAATATATTAATATTATATGATTACATATATTATTATGATTTTACAATTTTATTTAATCTTTTTATTCAAACGGGGGTGTCCGTATTCGGTACCCATGTTATAATACGGACACTCTATTCTATATGGAATATATTCCATACGGAAACCCTATATGATATAGTATATCGATGATGTTCCTATTGACTGGAAAGCTGATTCTTATAATCATAGTACTGAAGTGTTCCCGAGAGAAATGGTCCCAATTATATTATTCCTTCTGTGAATCGCGTAAAAAAGATAGAACTGTTGAATGACCCAACTAACAATTGAAATACCCAACAAACAATTTATTCAGAACTGTTTAGAACTATTGGAACTATATAGTTCAATATTGATAACTTTTTGGAACTTTAGTTCTCAATAATTATAATGGGAACTTTTTTAGAAATTTAGTTCCAATAATATTTAATCCAGGATTTTAATATAATTCTATAATTAGTGATTCACTCATTACAGTCCTGGATTTTATAGATTTATAGTTTGGTAAAATTCAAATATTAGATTACAGTGTAAACAAATATATGTACACATATTTTTATATTTAAATATTTAATTTATAATTATACACATACATTTGAATTAATTATATTACAATATATAAAAACAAGAATGTCTTCTCAAAATAGTTAGTAAATAATTAATTAGATTATAATATATATTTATCAGTTTAATGGTATTATAATAATAAGATATTTTAAATAAAATAAAATATATTTGATGATTGATAAATTATAATTATCAATGATAATATAATTTTATATATACATATTTAGGAATATAATATGCTAATTTAAAAAATAAAATATTGTTATTAACCTTCAATGATTAACATTAATAACTTATTTTATATTAATTAAATAATTCAATTATTTTATATATATTATTATATATTATTTACTTTTTATTACTTATAAATTAAATTAGTATACATATATTATATATTAATTACATTTATTACTAATTAATTTCATTAATTAATTAAATTATCAATTAAATTAATTAATTCATTTAATTATAAATTAAAAAAATTATCATAATCACTTTCATATATATATATTATAATATATAAGAAAACATTTAAAATATAATTAGGTAGGTTATAATTATATTAGCTAATATAATTGTTAGTTATATATAGTGTACATATAAATATACTGGTTTGGTTAATTATGTGTTATTGTATTTATATATATTGGAGCAAGGAAAGTGTGAGGAGCCGTATACATTAATTGCATCTGGGTTGAAGGCGATATAATGGAAATTAAAAAAAAGAAAAATACTTGATAAAGGTACGATTATATATATGATAATATGAAAAAGAAAATTTCGAGATCATACAAAAGAATTATTCACATCAAATAAAATACTTAGATTAGATAAGTAACATATTATAATACACTAATATATATGCATAAACAATATTATAATCAATTACCAACAAATTTAACTAAAATACACATACAAAATAATAATAAATATACTCTACGAACAAATAAAACGTATACTATACCAATTTCAAAATCAACAAGAACAATAAATAGTTTACTGATAAAAGGTCCAAAACTTTGGAACTTACTTCCAACAAATATACAAAATATAAAAAATGAAAATTTGTTCAAGAAAAGAGTAAAAAATATGTTACATAATGATGAATTATATTATAAATAAATTAAAAAAATTACTGAATTTAAAATTAATTTAATAAAATTAAAAAAACATATTAAATATTAAATATTAAACATATTAACATATTAAAAAAACTAAAATGAATAAAATAAAAAATCGATATCAAATATATATGTATGTATAGATTATTTTTATTATTATTATTTTGATTTTGATTTTTGTTAATGTCAAATTTTGTCTGTCTACTTAATGTATTTTATTTATTTATTATTATCTTTTATGTAAATACGAAATATATAGCTAACTATTATAATTAAACAATCACTGTTCCTGTCCCATGTATGAATAAATCGCTGGCAACAACCCGAAAAGTCCAAGGTCTTATTTTGAAGCCTTTTGGAAACAAAGAAATAAACGAAAAAGAATAATAAATGAAAAAAAAAGGAACGACATTAATTAATCCAATAAAATATATCTATCTATCTATCGATCTATATATATATATATATATATTTTTTTTATTATTATTATTATCAGATTTATGAAATACCAAGGTAATTGTAGAGGCAGTGTTGCTTATCGAGACAATTACCCCTTTATTAACATGATAAGTTTCATTATAGATAATAGTTATAAATAAATAATAATTTTATAATATTATAAGATAAGATAAGATATATTTTATTATTGCAATCATTGCGAGAGAAAAAAAAACAATAAAAGGACAAATAAAATGTTCAGAAGATTTTCGAGGTATTTAACCTTATGACTTCCTGTTTACATATATATGATATAAATAAATAAAATAAAATATATAATAAAATATAATGAAACTTATCATGTAACTAAATGTAATCATCATATAATAATGTAATAATGTAATAATATAAATAAATTATAAAAGTATAAAATTAAAAGCTAATAAATACATCAAGTACTAAATAATATAAATTAAAATATAACACAGTGGAACTAAATATGAGATAGCCAACATTTAAAAGTAAAAGAAACAAGAGAAAAAAAAGAGAAGAAATAAGACAATATATTAAATAAATATAGGTTAAACAATATTCGATGTTCATACAGAAAAATATATAACGTAAAGTAATTTATTTAATGTCAAAAAATGTAAAAATAATGTAAAATGTAAAAATAAAATAAAAGATAATATAATCTTAAAATCAACCTATAATAATTTTTTAAAAGTCAGTTTTTTATAATGTCAAAATGTATATAATGTCAGTATTTTTATAGTGTCAAATAAATAAATTAAATTTAAATAAATTTTAAAAAAATATTATCATAAGTCAAATATATTAAATAAAAATGTAAACTAAAAATAAATGCATTAAAATAGAGTATTATATAAAATATTAAATAAAAGTATTATATACAATTATTTAAAGATTTTTACAGAATGATAAAGAATTTTACTTTCTTATATCTATACTTAAATCATTCCAAAGTCTTGGTCCGAATGTAATTAAGGTATTATTCATATAATTATATTTAAAATTAGGTTGAATAAAATCACAGTTACTCCAAGTATTAAATCTTTTTTTTAGATGTCAATGTAAAATGATTTAAAATAATAGGATGGCACAATTTATTGAATATTTTATACATTTAAATATATATATATAGAAGTAATTATATATATATAAATATATTATAATTACTATTATTTTACAGATACAGATACAAATACAACTAGAAATTATTATTATTATATAAATGTATTCACGTATAATACTTATATACCTTATCAATGTTTACATTAGCTATCACGTATTCTAACCATGTAACTTATTAATGTTAACATAATTTGTATTATATTGAATACAATATTATCCTTTTTTATTTTGATATTATATTATTTATTAAATACACCTTTATGACATATAAATTAACAATAAATAATAATATAAAATCATAAAATAAACATCATTATAATAGAATACAAAACATATGTTTTGTATATATATATATAAAATAATAATGTAGCAATGGAATAAGTATAACAAGATTATATATAACAAGAGTATACGTATATATTTGAGTATTCCTTGACGCAACATATTCGTTTTCCTACTAACAATAATGGTAATACTATTGACTTAGTTTTATCTTTAGCTGATTCTAATTTAATTTCATATCCCACTCAAAGTTCTATAATATCTAATCACTTTTCCATTTTATTTGATTTGAACTTGCCGGTGACACAAATTAATCGACCTTCTAGATCGTTTCGGAAAATCTCCTCTATTGATAAACCAATGTTTGTTAACCCTGTATTCCATCAACTTAACAACATTATATCTTATGGTTTTTCTACACTTTTTGATTCTTTTAATTTGGCATTAGTATAACCTAGTAATAACCTATCTCATTCGCTTGATATTTTTGCACCCTCCATTACTCTGATCAACCGAACTTATTCTAAGTCTCCCTGGTTTAATATTGAGCTTATTAAACTAACTCTATGATTTTACTCCTCGTACGCGAAGTGAACGCCTATAACGCAGAAATAGATGTACTCAAATAAATACCTGGAACACCCACCTTGTCTTGTCTACATTAATTACGTAACCTAGTATACTCATTACATAATATATATATATATATATATATATATATAACTTATTAATATATGTGTATTGTGTATAGATGTAAAATTACGTATGCTACTCATGTGTCAACCATAAGGTTATATATTATTATTATTATTATTATTATTATTATCAGATTTGGTTTTAACAACCGGGTAATTGTAGAAGCAGAGCTTATCGAGACAATTACCCTTTATTATTTTAACAAGTCCTAAAAAAGTACAATTATAATTGGAATAATAAATTCCTGAAAAAAAGAATAAACTATATATAACATAATGTTATATCTAAGTTGACTTCCTGTTTACACTAAATCTAATTATGAATAAGATCAAATAATTGTACTTATGAAGGACTTGAAAAAATTATCAAAAATCATCATATAATATATAAAAATAAACAAAATAAACATTAAGAAAACTAAAACGACTAAAAAACTAAAAACAGACAAGAAAGGTTAAGAAGAGTAAATATATGAAAATTTAATATAAAGAATAATAAATATATGTTTGGCAAATATTCAAAAATAAATTTATAAATTATCTACACAAAGTAAAAAATATTTAGATAGTTTTCATAAGTCGAAGAGTAGTTATAGTATAAAATATGGAAAAAAGAAGAAATTAATGTAAAAATGTAAAATGTAAAAGTCTGAGTAAAGATAAAATGTATTAAAAATAGTATATAATATTATATAAAAGCGTAATTATAGTATAAAATATGGATAAAAAGGAGAAATCAATGTAAAAGTCTGAGTAAAGATAAAATTTATTAAAAATAGTAAACTTATTAAAAATTAAAAAAATGTTAAAATATAATTTGAAGTAGAAAAATAATAGTAGATTAAAAAATCACAAGGTTAAAAAATAATTAAAAATATTATTACTGAAAAGGGAAATAGATACTAATTTTCTTTTATCAATATTTAATTCATTCCAAAGTCTTGGTCCATATGACGTTAAAGAATTATTCATATAGTTATATTTATTATAAGGTTGAATGAAATCAAAAGTACTTCTTGTATTAATTTTTTTTTTAGTTATTCTTTTATAATGTTTATAAATACATATAGATTATAATATACATATACAAAATATAAATGATTTATAATATTATAATAGAATTAAAAATTAAAAATCGACAAATTTTATCAAAATACAAAATTTAGATTTTATAAATATTTGTTAATAATTGTTAGTAAACAATATAAATAGAATACTAAAGTTATTATTATAATAACAAACGCATGTAATACTCTTCAATATACGAACTTGTATTATCGTCTTCAAGTTTAATTTGCTTTAGGAACACCTTACTCTAGTGTTAAAGTTAGTCAATAATAAATTAATATATTATATACCTATATATATATATATATATATATATATATATATTATATATATATATATATATAAATACATGAATAATATTCATTGCATATTCGCTTATTTCGATTATTAATCACTATAAGATAAACCCAAGGATATATATGCAAATATTAATAGTTCATTAATGTATTGTACTTATAGGTACATGTATATATATATATATATATATATATATATATATATATATATATATATATATATATATATATATATATATATATATATCATTTAATTCTATATCATTATATATAGTGATATCACAAATGGAAGTTTTAATATAATTATAATATATTACATTACTTATAATATATGTACACGTATTGTTTATATATGTACTTGTACAATAGTAACCTATATAGACGAGGACTACATACATTAAAATAATATATTACATATGTTAATATGATGTGAACTTTACCAGTGTATATGCTATTATTACACATAATAATTATTACAAATGACAGAAATATATTATTTTAATGTATGTAGTCCTCATCTATTCATTCACATATTGATTATTTATGATTAATTTCGTATAATTAGTAAGAGTTAATATTATATTCATTTTTTTGTTAATATAAAAAACAGATAACAATGGTTACTAATTTAAAGGATTTTAATACAATATAATTGATCAGGTTATCGGTTTGACAGCTTGGATATTTAAGAAATATAAACGCTCAAATAAGTAGCCATTTTATATTATTTGTATTCAGTGATAATCTAGTATGGTCATAGAGTTAAAGAGAAAGTTTCTCTTTAGCTCTATGAGTATGGTAATGGGTCTTTGGATACGCCTCTAAATTAGATACGTACCAACACGTACGACATATTTACGTTGATATATATAGATTTATATATTTTTATACATGTATATACATATATATATATATATATATATATACATACTATGCGGTCAGGGTCCCGGTTACTCACATCCGTCGTATGTTACTATTGTAATCTTAATTTTGATGATTTCGTAGTAGGTTTCCTATAAGGGTGTGTTTATCGGTCAGACACTAGTGGTGCACTGCATGCAGTCGAGACACTTGTATTCACTGCATGTAAAACATAGAAACTATAGTTTTAGACATTATAGTTTTTCTGTTCTATAGAAACTGCAACCACTATTTACTTGACCCACCCTACTAATGGTAGAAAATACACTAGTTGTGTATACCTATCGCTATAGTGTGTGTTTCGTTAAACAGAAATATCTGACTCTCATTTATGTAAAATTCTATAGCTTTGTTTATTTGTTGAACGCACTCAAAATAAGCCCATGAACGGAGTCATCAATATAAGTTACAATTGCTATTTTTTGGTATGCGCGAATTTATTATTATAACAAATTAAATTGAAGTTATGTATGAATATAAGTACTTGCAAAGTTTCTCTACTATACCATTTTAGTGCGTATAGGGTTTATCATATATATTATATATATATATATTATATAATAAATATCACATATGTATCTATATTTTCGGTAACTTCTTCTATTAACTTTAACATTAAAAACCAATCGAAGAAGTTCGTCCACTGCGTTAATCGGTTCGTCCTCTGATTGGATGGTAGAGATGAGACAGATAGCCGCATGTCCCGACTTCCAGGCGGTGATGTTGTGCATGATCAAAGAGGGATATTCGTTCAGACGCGAGGACCTAGTGGCAGACACGCTCAGAAACGTGCTGAACTCGACTTGCGTGGTCATAGATAGGCCGGTGCTGGAGTAGGGGGCGTGTTAGTGACGTTGGAGGGGTGTTACCGGGGGAGGAGCTAGTGGTCGAGTGTTGTTGTTGTTATTGTTGTTGCGTGCGGCTCGTTCACAGGGACCAAAGTCCCTGCGCGTACGATAGTACAGCCTTGGGGTTCCCCACCAAGACTGATAGTGGGGGTGCCGCACCCCCAAATTCGCGTACTCTTTTGTTTATGGTTGCCGGACATTCTGTAAGCCAGTGCGTAATAGTCTCCTCTTCTGTTTCACAGTGGGGGCAGATCGGCGATGTGCTGCTGTCGATTCTATGTTTGTAGGCAGCAAGACGTTGACAGTGTCCACTCCTGAGTTGGGCGAGGAGTACTGCCTCTTTCCTACTCAGGGGGACGTCGCTTCTTTGGCTGCCGTAGATCGCCTTCGTCCTTGGGTCAGAGGGAGGGGGGTCTATAATCGTTGCTTTGATGACAGATTTCGCTGCGGGCAGAGATATATACGGCTCGGGTGCCGTGGATCTGTCAGCCGCAATAACGCCAGCCGCGACGTCGGCCCATTCGTTGCCCGTGAGGCCAATGTGTCTAGGCACCCACTGTAAGTGTATCCGGGTGGTTACCTTGTCCAGTCCGGCCCGTAGCGCTGAAATGGCGGAAGAGTCTCTGTTGCCGGTATTTTCAAGTGCAGCGAGAGTGGACTGGCTGTCCGAACAGATGATTGCGAAGCAGGGTTTGTCGCTTTGGTCCTCTAACCATTGAATAGCTAGGTTGATGGCCGTCACTTCCGTTTCGAAGGAGGACGTCCATCGTCGTCCTTTGCTACAGCGTTCGTCTAGGAGCAAGGGGTCAGTGGCCGTGCCGGTGGTGAAAACTGCTGCGCTGCCACCGAATTCGCATCCACCCTGGGCTGATCCATCTGTATAGATGATCACGTCGGGGTGGTGGAGGGCGTCGATGGTGTCTGTGGCGTCTTTCTTCAGTTCAGCTTGGTCCGTCGTTTTGGTAGAGCCGTTGAGTAGTCGCGTGGCGACTGACCAGTGGGGGTTTGACCTCTGCGTCCATGGCGGTACTGGGGACAGTGCCATCGTGTCTCTCTCGAATGAGGACAGGCCTGTTTCGATGCAGTCAGCGGTGGCCATTTGTGAGAAGCTGAGTCTATTTTTCCATCTATGGTACACCGTGTTGCGCGTGAGTTGGGCTCTGGGGTTGCTGGCGGGTAGTCGTGCCGATTTTTCCCATGCTATCAGGCAGTTGCGCCTTCTGGTGGTTTCGATAGATGGGATTTCCGCCTCGCAACGCAGGCATTCGATCGGAGTGTCAGCGAGTTGTCCGGTGATTACTCGGAGTGCTCTGTTCTGGGCTCTCTCCAGGATTAACAGGTTCGATTTCGCTAACCAGGGTTGCCAGCCTGCTGCGCAGTAGTTGAAAACGCTGGAGATGATGGACTGGAATATTCTTTTTAGGCTCTTCCTGCTCCAGCCCCATTGTTTGGTTGCGAGAGAGGCAAGAATTCTCGTCCTGTAGGCTGTTCTGGATTTGATTTGGTCCGTATGTTTGCGGAAGCAGAGCGTTCTGTCGAATGTGATCCCTAGAAATGTAGGGGTTGCATTAAATGTCAGAGGCGTTCCGTTGATATCCATAGCCGGGATCCATTTCGCTTCGTGCGTGTCGGTGCTGAAGAAGGAGACCTCGCATTTCGAAGGGTTCAGCTTTAGTTTGTGACGGCTGCTCCAGTTGGCGATGTTCGAGACTGCATCTTGGACATGTGCGAGTGCTTGCAGTTTGTCTCTATGCTGGCTCCAAATTGCAATGTCGTCTGCGTAAAGGCTGATTTTGACTTCGGGCGATATGACCTCTTTGATTCCGTCTATATAAAATAAGAATAGTAACGGGGATAGGACTGAACCTTGCGGGACGCCTTGGTGGAGTTTCTTCCGCTTGCCGGTCACGTTATCCATACTTACTTTGGCGTGTCTGTCGCAAATGAATCCTTGTATCCATCGGGTCATTGCAGTGGGGACGCCCTTGTCTAGGAGGATATGTAACAGGCGGTTGCGCCACACTGTGTCGAAAGCTTTCGAAAAGTCCAGGAGGGAGATAACGCTTCTGAGAGGCGGGCGACTTTGAAATCCGTCGCTGATAGATTGCGATAATCTAAGGATCTGGTCTTCACAGCATCGTTGTCGTCTGAAACCCGATTGTTCCGGACACCACCAACCTCTCGTCTCTGCTAGGTAAGACAGTCTGGTAGCGACCATTCGTTCCATAGTTTTGGCCATACATGAAATCAAAGAGACTGGGCGGTACGAGTCGATGGCGCTTGAAGGTTTTCCTTTCTTTAACAGCGGTATTATCGTCGCAGTTCTCCAGGAAGCTGGATATGTGCCTTTCGCCCAAGAATCGTTGAACAGGTCCAAGAGGAAAGATCTCGCTAAGGGGCCTAGGGCTTTAATAAATCGAGGGGAGATCTGGTCTTCGCCCGGGGCACCTTTGGCTTTCGCGCTATCTATGGCATTTGAGAGCTCGATCTCGGTAAACGGAGCTGTGGATTGATCGGGGACTGTAGGTGAATTCAATCTTTTCCTTAGCAACTTCTTACATCGTTCCTGTTTGGGGATGTGTGTTCTGCTGATTTCGGCATATCTGTTCATAAAGGCATTAGCTTTTGACTTGCTTGTTATGAATTCCTTGCCTTCGTGGATTAGAGACTCATTCCTAGTGTTGCCTGTGGCTTTACCGCTTAATGCTTTGATCGCGTTCCAGATCTTGTTTGGGTTGGCACTGGCTTCCGAGTCTTCCAGGAAAGTCTTCCAGTGTTCCTCCTTCTTGCTTCTGATCATGTCGTTCACCTTTCTGCAAGCGGTTATCCATTCCTGTCGATTGTTAGCGATGTTCTTCCTTAGGTTGTTCCTTAACTTTATTTGCTCTCTTATTTCTCTGGTTAGCCATACTTTATCATTGGTGGAGGCTTTGACTCTACCAATGTATTTTTGTGCTGCTTCCAAGATTGCATTGTTTAGGAATGAGATTTTTGCGTCCATGTTGGGGGTTGCGTTATTGGCGTTTGCCATGAAGTTCTCAATCCTGTTGTCAATGTGTTCGGCGAAGGCTGTGTAGTTGGCTTTGTTCCAGTTCCAACGGAGTTCTCTTATAGGGGCTGCCTTTAAGGAAGAGAGTTGGCACTCGATAGTGAAGAATATCGGTAGATGGTCGCTGCCCATACATTCCACGGTAGTCCATTCGGTCTTGTCAATCCAGACATTGGGGACTATGGTGATGTCAGGTGCACTGTTTCCGCCAGTGGCAGAGTTGATTCTCGTGGTGGAGCCGTCGTTGGCTATGCCAAGGTTGTTCTCGAGCATCCATTCTTCCAGTTCTTCGCCTTTCTGGTCTTCGGGTTGCCATTCATCCCATGCCATAGAGTGTGCATTAAGGTCGCCCCCGATGAATACACTATTTGATAGGGGGAGATCGGTTACTTGGAACTCGAGTCCATGGAGATCACCCCTGGAGGGAGGGCAGTAGACGTTAGCAAAGGTTAGACGTTGTAGGGATCTTGAGTTTAGTTGGATCGTGAGCATTTCGAGGAGAGAGTTGGGTGCAAGGTTCGGGTTCTGGATGACGGTGTAGGGAATGTCTTCTTTGATGAAGGTAACTACTCCTCCGCCCATTCCGGTACTACGGTCTTTTTGTACCGTTGCGTAACCCTTAAGCTCAGGATTTTTGTCTGTGGATCTCAACTTTGACTCTTGGATCATTATGATGTCCAGGTTAAGGTGGATTGCGCGATCTTGGAGCTCTTTTACTCTTGCCTTCAGTCCGTTGGCGTTCCATTGGAGCACTTTGAGGTTTCCTCTGCTGGTGATATCTGATGTTATCTCGGTTCGGTTGGCTGGGGGATTGGAGCTGTCTAGGCCTTTCGGGGGACTAATAGCTATGCAATCGTCGCATGTCCATGCCTTTGGCCCTGAGAGCATTTTTTGTTCCGTTCTGGAGAGGTTGGAGCAGCTTTTGTGGCAGGATCTGGAGCATCTGCGACATTCAAAAGGCGAGGGCGAAGTCGAAAGCTTGACGAATCGACCGCATCTGAGGCATCGTTTCCTACGTGCAGGGATTGTATCGACCGATTCTGTATCCGAGGCGTCCGGTGTTTGTGAGGGGGGAACGTTGACATCATCGGGAGAGATAGCTGGAGTCGGGATAAGCTGTAGCTGTAGGGAAACTGTTGTGGAATCGGTTTCTTCTTCGTCGTGAGCGACAGGAGCAATGACCGGTGACGCGGCTGTATTAGGCGGTGTTCGGGTAGCTATGGTGTCGTTCGTGCAGGCGGTGCATGTCCATGTGCCGAGCGCTTGGCAGGATCGCGACAAGCCGCTACACTTTTCACCCTTGTGTGATCTGGCGATGCACAAGCTACAGGATAGGAACGGTTTGCCTGTACCGATGGTTTTCTTGCATACGGCGCAACGGGAGGTAACGATGGTATGCGTAGGAGAGGCCATTGGTTGAATTGGCGTGTTCTGGTCTTGTTGGGTCGCTGGAGCAGGAGGTTTACAGTTCTTGCAAAGCCAAGTGTCGAGGGATTGTCGGGTGCGCGAGAGATCGCTGCATTTTTCTCCTTTGTGGGTTATGGCGGAGCAATTTCCGCAGGAGAAGGACGGTTTGCCTGTGCTGATGCCTTTCTGGCAGACGCTGCAGGTTGGGCCTGGGTTCAACTCAACATCTCCGGCTCTTATCAGTAGCATACGAATCAGCTGGGCCGAGGGCAGGTGATCGACTGGCAAAAAAAAAAGAGTGTTGGGGATGGTTCCCCGCGAATTTGGGGGGCGGCATTCCGTCCGGGTCTTGGACCCGAGGCTGTACGTGCCGATGGATTGTCTTCTTCGCCATCCTGGGGGATGGATAGAATGCACCGATCGTGAAGGCGAGACTGTAGCATACCAGTGGTCGAGTGTGGCGGGAGACAGCGCGCATCGCATCGAGTGCGTCAAGCTCTCGTCCAATGTAGACCCAGTAAACAACAACATACAAATATGAACATATTATGTTCATAATATGAACATATTATATTCATAATATGTTCATATTAATATGTTATCACACAAATATAATTTTCATAAACATATTTATTTGACAACATAATAATATGTTCATATTTGTATGTTGTTGTTTACTGGGCCTACATTAGACGAGAGCTCGATGCGATGCGCGCTGTCTCCCGCCACACTCGACCACTAGCTCCTCCCCCGGTAACACCCCTCCGCCGTCACTAACACGTCCCCTACTCCAGCACCGGCCTATCTATGACCACGCAAGTAGAGTTCAGCACGTTTCTGAGCGTGTCTGCCACTAGGTCTTCGCGTCTGAACGAATATCCCTCTTTGATCATGCACAACATCACCGCCTGGAAGTCGGGACATGCGGCTATCTGTCTCATCTCTACCATCCAATCATAGGACGAACCGATTAACGCAGTGGACGAACTTCTTCGATTGGTTTCGGCTTGACCTCTGGTGCCTGGGGTAGCTTCTTCCGGTGACTGCGAGTCGGTCGATGACTCCTTCTGTTAGTGGGCGTGATGGTGTGCGTGTTTACAAGTGGTAACGGATGTGTAATAGGTATTTAAGTAAGACGTGTGCGCGGCTCATGTGTGCACCATCGATGTAAATAAAAGTTTTATTTACATCGATGGTGTGCACACTGTGCGCGCACGCCGTAAGTGTGTGTATACCGTAAATAATACATCACCTCTAGAACTTTATAGACAGAATTAGATTGTTAATTAGTAGATGTTAATTTCTATATTAACTTATTAAACATATTTACCCACATATACGCACCGAAATCATCACCTAGATATTAACTCCTAACCCATAACCTAGATATTAACTCCTAACCCATAACCTAGATATTAAATCCGAAAATACACTAGTTGTGTATACCTATCGCTATAGTGTGTGTTTCGTTAAACAGAAATATCTGACTCTCATTTATGTAAAATTCTATAGCTTTGTTTATTTGTTGAACGCACTCAAAATAAGCCCATGAACGGAGTCATCAATATAAGTTACAATTGCTATTTTTATTGTATGCGCGAATTTATTATTATAACAAATTAAATTGAAGTTATGTATGTATATAAGTACTTGCAAAGTTTCTCTACTATACCATTTTAGTGCGTATAGGGTTTATCATATATATTTTATATATATATATATATATATATATATATTATATAATAAATATCACATATGTATCTATATTTTCGGTAACTTCTTCTATTAACTTTAGCATTACCTATAGGTATTTAGGTAACCTATATATCAATTGTTACGAACACCACATTTTCTAAATTTCTTGTAAAAGAACTAAATCTTATCTTTATTATTTTTTTTAATATTTTGATAAATGCGTTAAATAGATATTGGACTATAATACTCAATATTAACTTTTATTCGCTTTTTGTATATTGGAAATACTTTATATGATGTTAGAGAATCTGGAAAGTAACCTGCAATACAACATTTATTAATAAATTTATAAAATTAATTTTAAAATTATTAATAAAATTAATAAAAAAAGTAATTAACAATTATATATTTCGAACATTTTGATAAATGGGTTAAATAGATATTGGACTATAATACTCAATATTAACTTTTATTCGCTTTTTGTATATTGGAAATACTTTATATGATGTTAGAGAATCTGGAAAGTAACCTGCAATACAACATTTATTAATAAATTAATAAAATTAATTTTAAAATTATTAATAAAATTAATAAAAAAAGTAATTAACAATTATATATGCCCAATTAGGGTTATATGGTTTATACCAAATATGGTTTATAGAACATTTCTGATGTTGTTAATATTATTATTATTAAATAATCTATTATACAAAGTTGTGTGATAATTTTTAGATTTATTATTATTAATATTATATAAGATGATTTTGTATAAGATAATAATATATAAATGATTAAATACAAATCCTACAGCAAAAATAAAAAAAACTATTTATATATATTGTAGAGTATTATTATTCATATAAATAATATTGATGATATAATTAGATGAATAAGTATACTTATAACCCTATAGGGTTAATGTATTAACGGGAATAACCATATATATTATTATTTATATCTATGATGATAACCAAATTGATAAATATTACCAATGACATCTTTAATATGTTTATATTGATATCAATGTTAAATTCTCCGTATAAATATACTGTTTTATTATATGATATACTCTGTAAATAATTTGATATAATATTAGTAAGAGAATAAATATTATAATCTTGTGGTCTATACATAGACCACAAAGACAACCTAGACCCTATAGGGTGTCCGTATTAAGACATCTAGAGTGTCCGTATTAGGCACTTATATGACCTCTAGATATATGCTTATTGAATTTATGATAACAAATATAGAAATTATATATATAATTTTTAGAATGCTTTATTTTTAATAATATATTATTATATTTTATATCGATATATTTGTATATTCTTGAGAAAGTTTAAAGTTGAAATTTGTATTCACAAATTTAAAAACGTAATAAAAAAATCATTTTATTGTATATATCAGCAATATTTTGAGTAATTAAAAAATAAAAAATACTTTTTTAGGCAGGAGACAACGCGCATCGCATCGAGTGCGTCGAGCTCTCGTCCAATGTAGGCCCAGTAAACAACAACATACAAATATGAACATATTATGTTCATAATATGAACATATTTATATGATTCTACATATTTATTTTACAACATATTAATATGAAAATATTATATTCATATTAATATGTTATCACACAAATATAATTTTCATAAACATATTTATTTGACAACATAATAATATGTTCATATTTGTATGTTGTTGTTTACTGGGCCTACATTAGACGAGAGCTCGACGCACTCGATGCGATGCGCGCTGTCTCTCGCCACACTCGACCACTAGCTCCGCCCCCGGTAACACCCCTCCACCGTCACTAACACGCCCCCTACTCCAGCAACGGCCTATCTATGACCACGCAAGTCGAGTCTAGCACGTTTCTGAGCGTGTCTGCCACTAGGTCTTCGCGTCTGAACGAATATCCCTCTTTGATCATGCACAACATCACCGCCTGGAAGTCGGGACATGCGGCTATCTGTCTCATCTCTACCATCCAATCATAGGACGAACTGAATAACGCAGTGGACGAACTTCTTCGATTGGTTTCGGCTTGACCTCTGGTGCCTGGGGTAGCTTCTTCCGGTGACTGCGAGTCGGTCGATGACTCCTTCTGTTAGTGGGCGTGATGGTGGGCGTGTTTACAAGTGGTAACGGATGTGTAATAGGTATTTAAGTAAGACGTGTGCGCGGCTCATGTGTGCACCATCGATGTAAATAAAAGTTTTATTTACATCGATGGTGTGCACACTGTGCGCGCACGCCGTAAGTGTGTGTATACCGTAAATAATACATCACCTCTAGAACTTTATAGACAGAATTAGATTGTTAATTAGTAGATTTTAATTTCTATATTAACTTATTAAACATATTTACCCACATATACGCACCGAAATCATCACCTAGATATTAACTCCTAACCCATAACCTAGATATTAACTCCTAACCCATAACCTAGATATTAAATCCGAAAATACACTAGTTGTGTATACCTATCGCTATAGTGTGTGTTTCGTTAAACAGAAATATCTGACTCTCATTTATGTAAAATTCTATAGCTTTGTTTATTTGTTGAACGCACTCAAAATAAGCCCATGAACGGAGTCATCAATATAAGTTACAATTGCTATTTTTATTGTATGCGCGAATTTATTATTATAACAAATTAAATTGAAGTTATGTATGTATATAAGTACTTGCAAAGTTTCTCTACTATACCATTTTAGTGCGTATAGGGTTTATCATATATATTATATATATATATATATATATATATATATATATTATATAATAAATATCACATATGTATCTATATTTTCGGTAACTTCTTCTATTAACTTTAGCATTACCTATAGGTATTTAGGTAACCTATATATCAATTGTTACGAACACCACATTTTCTAAATTTCTTGTAAAAGAACTAAATCTTATCTTTATTATTTTTTTTAATATTTTGATAAATGCGTTAAATAGATATTGGACTATAATACTCAATATTAACTTTTATTCGCTTTTTGTATATTGGAAATACTTTATATGATGTTAGAGAATCTGGAAAGTAACCTGCAATACAACATTTATTAATAAATTTATAAAATTAATTTTAAAATTATTAATAAAATTAATAAAAAAAGTAATTAACAATTATATATTTCGAACATTTTGATAAATGGGTTAAATAGATATTGGACTATAATACTCAATATTAACTTTTATTCGCTTTTTGTATATTGGAAATACTTTATATGATGTTAGAGAATCTGGAAAGTAACCTGCAATACAACATTTATTAATAAATTAATAAAATTAATTTTAAAATTATTAATAAAATTAATAAAAAAAGTAATTAACAATTATATATGCCCAATTAGGGTTATATGGTTTATACCAAATATGGTTTATAGAACATTTCTGATGTTGTTAATATTATTATTATTAAATAATCTATTATACAAAGTTGTGTGATAATTTTTAGATTTATTATTATTAATATTATATAAGATGATTTTGTATAAGATAATAATATATAAATGATTAAATACAAATCCTACAGCAAAAATAAAAAAAACTATTTATATATATTGTAGAGTATTATTATTCATATAAATAATATTGATGATATAATTAGATGAATAAGTATACTTATAACCCTATAGGGTTAATGTATTAACGGGAATAACCATATATATTATTATTTATATCTATGATGATAACCAAATTGATAAATATTACCAATGACATCTTTAATATGTTTATATTGATATCAATGTTAAATTCTCCGTATAAATATACTGTTTTATTATATGATATACTCTGTAAATAATTTGATATAATATTAGTAAGAGAATAAATATTATAATCTTGTGGTCTATACATAGACCACAAAGACAACCTAGACCCTATAGGGTGTCCGTATTAAGACATCTAGAGTGTCCGTATTAGGCACTTATATGACCTCTAGATATATGCTTATTGAATTTATGATAACAAATATAGAAATTATATATATAATTTTTAGAATGCTTTATTTTTAATAATATATTATTATATTTTATATCGATATATTTGTATATTCTTGAGAAAGTTTAAAGTTGAAATTTGTATTCACAAATTTAAAAACGTAATAAAAAAATCATTTTATTGTATATATCAGCAATATTTTGAGTAATTAAAAAATAAAAAATACTTTTTTAGGCAGGAGACAACGCGCATCGCATCGAGTGCGTCGAGCTCTCGTCCAATGTAGGCCCAGTAAACAACAACATACAAATATGAACATATTATGTTCATAATATGAACATATTTATATGATTCTACATATTTATTTTACAACATATTAATATGAAAATATTATATTCATATTAATATGTTATCACACAAATATAATTTTCATAAACATATTTATTTGACAACATAATAATATGTTCATATTTGTATGTTGTTGTTTACTGGGCCTACATTAGACGAGAGCTCGACGCACTCGATGCGATGCGCGCTGTCTCTTGCCACACTCGACCACTAGCTCCGCCCCCGGTAACACCCCTCCACCGTCACTAACACGCCCCCTACTCCAGCAACGGCCTATCTATGACCACGCAAGTCGAGTCTAGCACGTTTCTGAGCGTGTCTGCCACTAGGTCTTCGCGTCTGAACGAATATCCCTCTTTGATCATGCACAACATCACCGTCTGGAAGTCGGGACATGCGGCTATCTGTCTCATCTCTACCATCCAATCATAGGACGAACTGAATAACGCAGTGGACGAACTTCTTCGATTGGTTTCGGCTTGACCTCTGGTGCCTGGGGTAGCTTCTTCCGGTGACTGCGAGTCGGTCGATGACTCCTTCTGTTAGTGGGCGTGATGGTGGGCGTGTTTACAAGTGGTAACGGATGTGTAATAGGTATTTAAGTAAGACGTGTGCGCGGCTCATGTGTGCACCATCGATGTAAATAAAAGTTTTATTTACATCGATGGTGTGCACACTGTGCGCGCGTGTGTTAAGGCGGTTTTATATTGCATTTTTTGTTAAATAATACACATACTCATTAGGGCATAATGCACATATGGAAATATAATCATTAGAAAGTTAAATCTGAAAAAAAATTGAAATTCATATATTGGGCGCAGAGCGTAATTGCCTAGAAATTTTACATGGGAGAGATAGCAATTTTAACATGGTGTGGATAGCAATATACTTAAAATGTATATATTAGTACCTTATATGTGTCAGTTATTAATAATAATTTATACCAGTAATAATACATATAAATAACAACAAATTTAAGATTCAAATAATTTTTTTTTTAATCTATATAAAATTCATGGCAATTCCTAGAATAATTTTCAACATATAAATTTTTTTGCTTTTTTTGTATTTTTTCTACACAATTTTAAAATATAATTAATGTAATACACAATATACCAATATTATCAATATATGTGACAATATTTTTATACATTTTAAAAAATAAAATGATCAATAAAGTATATATTATGATATTTTTTTGTAAAAAAAATATAAAATTGGTATGTCTATAAAAAAATGTACTGATATTTTTAATAATTTTTTTACGTGTTATTAATCTAATACATAATTTTTGTTCTACAAAAATTATTTACGAAGTTTTGATCATAGATTATATTTAAAAAAAAAATAATAAAATGTATTAATTTGTATCAATTAATATATAAATATACTGATTTTTGATCATAACTTTTTTTGTAATAAAAATTTAAAAAAAATTAAGATAAAAGTTATATTAAAGAGCTTTTTAAAAATATAAATTAAATTAATTTTAGATAAAAAAAAATTATACAAAAAAAAAAATTAATTTTTTCCAATATTGGGTAGAAATGCTGATAATTTTGTTTATAATGTTACATATTTATATATAAACATATATAATAAAGATAGTCTGTTAATTTAATTAAAAAATATTCATTATTCAATGAGTTATGGTCTAATATGTATTATGTATTATAAATTAATTAAAACATGCATAATTCTTATCTACACCATGTAAAATTGTTACCATATTTTTTTGCACATTTTTGATCATAACTTTTTTTTAAATACAAATTAAAAAAAACTAAGATAGTAGTTACATTGTAGAATTTTACAACCTTTCTAATGATACTAATTTTATTATAATAGCATCAATATACAAAATCTCATTCTCATACCTATATTATGGTTTAATAAATATAAATAGTGTTTACCAATATCAATTAATGTCAGTAATTTGGAGGATGACATTAATTTTGTACCAAAATCTATTTTAAACTGTGATGAATTTCTTAATTTCATAGTTAACGATTAAATATAGGTAATAGTAGGCCTACGTATAAATATAAATAATAACTGAAATGAAAGTGAAATAGAATATGACAGTTGTTATATAAACAAACTTTACGCGCATGCGTATTCTAGCATTTTATTATTTATAGGTAATAAAAGGTTTTTGTTGTTTACAAATTTTTAATCGAATTACGCTCGGTAACTACAAAATTATGTGTAATTTAGTTATTACCAAATTGTTTATCGTATAATTTCCATTAAGATTCGTACCAGCCATTAATATTTTTTTTTAAGATCCGCCTTACTGTACGTGTGTGTATACCGTAAATAATACATCACCACTAGAACTTTATAGACAGAATTAGATTTTTAATTAGTAGATGTTAATTTCTATATTAACTTATTAAACATATTTACCCACATATACGCACCGAAATCATCACCTAGATATTAACTCCTAACCCATAACCTAGATATTAACTCCTAACCCATAACCTAGATATTAAATCCTAACCCATAACCTAGATATTAACTCCTAACCCATAACCTCGATATTAACTCCTAACCCATAACCTCGATATTAACTCCTAACCCATAACCTCGATATTAACTCCTAACCCATAACCTCGATATTAACTCCTAACCCATAACCTCGATATTAACTCCTAACCCATTACCTCGATATTAACTCCTAACCTCAACACGTGCGCTAACACATTACCTGGATAATAATATTTCGTAATGGCGAATGTATAACCATTACTATTTAAATACGCTAGGTGATCATCTTGTCCTAACTTATTTACAGTGTAGGGTTATTTACGATGATGGTCTTATTTTAACCAGTATTTAATTTAAAAATGTGTACAGCGTGACGATAATATATACGATAAAAGTAATAAAAGTAATACTTAGTACATACAAGTGTACAGACACGTGTGCATTGTACAAGTGTATAAGTGTGTACATTGTACAAGTGTACAACGTGGCGACAACGAATATACTTGAAGGTCATATATCGTGAACAATGAGGTAATTGTGTAGTTTTTATTCGAATTCGGTAGTTGATGGGGTAATGGTGTCGAGTTAAGGATGGAGGGAGATGATTCTAGAGGAGGCTGGCATAGACAGTTTAGATACACTTCCTGTGTACTGCAGCCTAAGGGGGTATCATCTAGAACCCTATAGGGTTAGGTAGGGTTCCCTATAGGGTAAAGTAGGGTCGTAGGTTGCGAGGGGGCATATAGGATAGGATAGGATGGTTTATTTATACACCAAATATGGTAAAGAAAGATTACCCTCACTGGTGTTGTGAACGAACAAACAAAACGAAACAATAACATTAAATAAGGTAGCAATATAATATATAAAAATAGAGATGGAACCAGATCAACATCAAGGAGAGGGTTACTTTAATTTTAAATTTAAATAGTCTTTGAGACTATTGGCAAATACGTGAGACGACTTCAATCTTCTTAGGCGGTAAGGCAACAGATTCCATGTAGTAGGAGCCATGCTTGTAAAGGAGCGAGAACGCATCACGTTACGAGTAACAGGTAAGTCAAGTAGTGTGGCATCAGACGAGCGCAGATGTGGGAAGATGTTGCGACGAGTGAGCAATGCACGTAAGTATGCAGGTCTGCCTAGGAATAGTGTTTTATGTGTTAAGCAGAGAAGCCTAAATTGGCACCGTTTTCTAAACGATAGCCATTTCATATTGCATTGGTGGGTGTCAGTTAAAGCATGATCCCGTCGCTTAAGCCTATGAACTAATCTTACGGATGAGCGAATAATTCGGTCAATTTTAATAACTTCGGAGTTCTTAATTCCGTAGAATAGAGAACAGCAATAGTCTATTCGAGATAATACTAGGGCATTGAGAAGGCGCTTAGTGATGTTGGGCGAACAATAGTTTCTAATGTGACGAATTTTTCTCAAATAGAGATTAGCGGATTTAGAGATTGCATTTATATGAGCACCGTACGATAGAGTACTATCAATTAAAACACCAAGATTGCGCACAGATTCAGAAGGTTTAATAATTATACCGTCAATTGACAGAGTAGGGAAAGTGACAGGTACCTTCGAGATGTTAAGAAGTTCAGTTTTGGAAGTATTGACTAAGAGGTCATTAGTTAGTAACCAGTAAGTGATCTCAGAAGTACAATCTGACAGCTCAGAGTTAGAGTTCATAGAGTCAATGGGCAGTTTCAGTAGTAGTTGAATGTCATCAGCATATATGTGGTAATAGATATTAGGGTATTTGCGAATAATATTAGAGATAGGACGTAAGTATATAGAGAAGAGAAGTGGCCCAAGAACTGACCCCTGAGGGACCCCTTTAAGAATATTGGTGGGAGGTGATATGAAGTCATTGATTTTAACAGACGAAGTTCGATCAGTGATGAACGACATCAGCCACTTAAGGGGGGAACCTTCAATACCAAGTTCGATGATACGGTTAATTAGGATCGAATGGTTGAGCATGTCAAATGCACTAGAAAGGTCAATCAGGAGTAGTTGTACGCAATGAGAAGAGTCAAGCGAGTTATGAATCAGGTCAGTGACATGTGTGAGGGCAGTCTCAGTAGAGAAAGATTTTCTATAAGCACTTTGAAAGTAATCAAGCAGATTGTTATTTTCAAGGTAATTAATGAGCTGACGACTGACCACACGTTCCATGATTTTACTTAATATTGGAAGTTGCGAGATCGGTCGGTAATTGGTCAATACATCTGGATCAAGATACGGTTTTTTTAGAATGGGCTTAATAATGGCATATTTCAAGGAACTGACCATGATTCCATCGTCAAGTGATTGAGAGATCAAGTAAAGTATTGCATTTTCAGTTATAGGGACAATGTTCTTAAAAACAACGAGTGGTAATGGGTCAATTGGGGAAGTGGAATTAGCAGTGAGAATCAAGTTACGGATTTCGGTAATAGAAGGAGGAGTGAAACAAGAGAGTTTGCAAGATATAGGGTTAGTCGTTATATGAGCATAAAGTGTCATCGGTAATTGCGCCAATTTAGAGCTGATGTTGTCGAATATATGGGAGAGCTTAGTAGACAAGGAGGAGACAAAAGAAGAACACAGAGCAGCATCAGGTAGTGCAGTAGACTTAGATTTGATGTTGGTACCAATGATGCTATTAGCCATTTTAAAAATTTTTCGAGTGTCATTTCCACAAGCATTAAATTTCGATTCATAATAGGACGTTTTATGGAGATTTAATTCATGTTTATAGGCTTTCCTCGCTATCAGAAATTTAGATTTGTGAGAAGGGGACATGTTAATCTTACGCTCAAGTTTCCTTAATGAACGTTTCATTATAGCAAGATGAGAAGAAAACCAAGGTGATGAAGTATGTAGAGTGAAGTAACGAGATTTTAAAGGAACTAAGTTATTCAAAGTAGATGAAAGACAGTAATTTAAAAAATCAAACGATATGTGATCACTGGATAATCTATTCTCAAATTGTAGGCCTAGTTCATGATAGTTTAATTTCCTCAACTCCCTATAAAAAACTAATGACTTAGTTGATACAGGTTTCCTTAGAGAAATAGATGTATGAATCAGATAATGATCAGTTAAGAGATCAGAACGAATACAGGGTGAAATGAACTGAGTGGGTGTATCATTAGGAGTAAAAATCAGATCAAGAATATTGCCACTTGTGTGAGTAGGACAGGATATATGTTGATGAAGACCAAGGGATTCAGTTAATTGCCTAAATAAGGAATGGGGTTGAGACATGGAGTCAAAATGATAATTGAAATCGCCCATACAAATGAATTTAAAAGAGCTAGAATGTAAGCCATTATTTATGCAATCAGAGAATTCATCAAAGAAGATGGAATAATCAGGCCTAGGAGGCCGATAAATAACTATAATACAAAGTATATCGAAAGGGAAATTAAATGTGCAAGATAAGCAATCACTATAAGAAAAAGTAACAGAAGAAATGGAAGGCGTTGGTAAGTCCATATGAATTAAGATACCAACGCCTCCCCCACGACCATAATTACGAGGTTGGAGATAAAGATTATAACCCGCCTCGCAGCACAATGAGAATATATCCGTATCATCAATGCTAATCCAGGTTTCAGTGATCCCAATAATAGAGATAGGTTTAATTTTTAGTTAGGAAAGGAGTAGTACAATATTAGAGCGAAGAGATCGAATATTAATAAGGGAAATGCTAATTACATCAGATAACATACATAGTCACTTTTTATTAGACTCAGTCTCAGATTTTGATTTTGAAAAAGCCGCAAAAGATATCTTCCATGCGGATATTTCCTCTTGCGTAGGGTTATATTTATCAGATATCCAGTCAATCTTATCATTGATAGTTCTTCTTAACTCATAACAATTAGTTATTTTATTAAATACCGATTTGAGGGACTTAATGGAACCTGATTTAATAGCATGATAATACAGCAAGCCCAATTTCCTAGTATCGAGTGATAATGACTGGAATATAAACAGTTTATCATATTTATTATCAAATTTTAGATCTAAAAACCTATCTCTAGAGTATTTTGAGTTGAAGTTTATTATGGCAGTGCCATTTATAAATTTAACATCAGAGATAGTAGCGTTATCGATACTAAAATACTTAAACATATCATTAATATAATCCATATTACAGCTAGATTTCGATATATTTTTTATAATTGCAGATAAATCATCTATTTGAGTATGTGTTATTTTACTCGGAATATTATTAATCTTAGATGTCATAGAACTAAACGAAGATTCAATTGAAGATTTCAGTGTATCAGCATATGTTGTATTTTTCTTAATAATATTATTAGAATCGAGTATTAAGGATTTTATATTATTTATTTGTACAGATAAAGAGTTCAACGTGACAACATCAATGGAAGGGGAAGAAACATCATTTTTAGATACCAGACAATTATTACAATAAAATAGAAAATTTTTAGAATTAAAAATCGCACAAGCATATTGAGGAGGAGTATTATTATTAGTCCACGCGGAGGGGAGAATATCGGCATTGAAAAGGCATTTATGATGAATACAATCATTACAATTGGTACAAGAATTGCTATTCTCAGTGCTACATGGCTTATCACAGTAGGTACAATTGGTCATATTAGCTAATATAAGTTAAATTAAATTCTAATGTAGTATGTATGTATCTAAGCTTGCTATATGAGTATGAATAGGTGATGTAATTATGAAATAAATGCTATTGTATATCTATGCAGGAATGATGTATATATATATTATATATACACAGTCATAATGTATGAATCAATAGTACAGTAAACAATATCAAAATTAAATCATACAGGCAATATAATAGAATAAATAAAACAATAGAAGTCAGTTGTTTACATAATCGAAATGCACGCGATGCGGTCTGGTGATTTTATAGATCTAAGGTATCGATTTATCAATTAACACAGCTCTGCAATCTCGAAAAACCTAATATAACGTTTATAATTATAGAAGATATACTCAATATGATTGATATTCTATTAGGGGACGTGAGGGGGTTTTGGTCAGTGCGGGGGTTTTGGTCAATGCGAAATATTCGGAGAACGATGATAGTTATACAAATGTTTTACATTGATGAAATATAACTCATACAGTTGTTAACTTATTTATATTTATAAATTTCAAAAAAAATTAAATATTAATGACAAATTATCGATTGATAGAAAAATCGCTAATTTTAGCTAATATTACAGAAAAAAAAGTAACATCAAATGTCATAATACAACTTCAATATTGACATGTCGACTACAAATTTAATACCATTATAATTCCCAATATGTTTTACATATAATAATACTTATATATCAGTAATAACTAATTGTTATATATCAGATATTAATTAAACAGTGATGGTACATAAAGTAGGGGGGTTTTGGTCAATGAAGTGCGACTGTTTTGGTCAATGATTGACCAATCAGCGAATAGACATTTGCATATTCATATTTCTTTAATAGTTTAAATCCGGGTTTAAATATGCGTGAGTATCACTGAATATTATATAGGTATCTTATATAGATATATTATATACCTACTTATATACCTATAGGTATACCATTGTATTTATAAATTATGTATTAATTATCATATATACATTAATATACATTATATACATAAGTACCTACTACCAATCTATTTATAAATGATGTATTAATTATTATCAATATATATATATATATATATATATATATATATATATTAAGTATCTTATTATATACAACTATATATATATATATATATATATATATATATATATATATATATATTAAACTCAAAATAATATTATATCATTATTATATTAATTAATTGATATTTAACTAATTTATTAAACTCAAAATAATATTATATTATTATTATATTAATTAATTGATATATAGGAATAGTCTTAATAATAATCAGTTTAATTTATGACAATTTTACTAATAGTTTTAAGTGGATTACATTATTTAAGGTTGTAAAGTAAATAAAAAATCTTATAATTGTATTAATAGTGATATATATATATATATATATATATATATATATATATATATATATATATACGTATTACTATTAATACACTTATAAGTTCCTTATTTACTTTACACCCTTAAATAATGTTATCAACTTGAAACTATTAGTAAAATTGTCATTAATTAATAGATTATTATTAAGACTTACTTTATCTTATTTTTAATATAGATCAGGTTAATTTTAGATTTGTTAACAAAAATAATAAATCAGAGCTATATGTTATAAATATAATATACTAAAAATTAATTAAAAATATTCAATATTTAGTGACCAGTAACTTTTTGAAAAGATCACCTATTTCCATATATCTATTTACATGTAACATTTAAATAAACACGAGTCATGCATGCAAATACAATAACTATAACTAAAATAAATAACATGATAACTATTATATAATATAAGTAGAGATTCAAATTAAATTAAATAAATATTTAAAAAAACTATTTACAATATTTTATAATTAAATTAAATAAATCTTTAAAAAAACTATCTACAATAATTTATAATCGAATTAGCGTTTATAGTATTTTTGATATAGCCACGCCTATAGTCCCATCATATATGACGTTTAAATCATTAAATATATTGAATTCCCTTCGAAGTCGATATCATGTTAAAGAATCCATATTTTGAAGGAGTCAGTAATATTGTATACACTATTATATATATATACACAAACAGATATATAATTTCCCATTTATGTCGATATTATGAATTAATATAGTAGGAAATATTTCTCGACTAATTTTGAAATATTAAGAACAAATATTGTTTATATTTGTTTGTATTTTAGCTAACATTTATTTTATTGTATATACTAGAAATGCAGAATTAGGAATAGCTATAATTTAATAAATAATAGATAGGCAAATAATCGAAAACCGAGCAACTCCGGGTCGGTACGGCTAGTATTAATATATATTATGAAATAAATAATAATTGTATACATTTATTTATTTAGAGTTAAGTTAATTATTATTTATTTACACAGATCGCATATATCAAATGTTTCTATATCTATGCATAATTCATGGCACCATTGCATACATTTAGTACATTGTATTGATGAATCTATAGAATCGTCAATACATTCATCGCAGATAATACATGTAAAAATAACATTGCAATTTAGAGTTGCGATTTTCTTTTTAGTTTTTCTTAGAGTCTTCACACTTTTTTTTTTAATTATGGTCGTCTTTGCTTGTTTATTTTCAAGGAACCTTTTATAGGGTGACCCTGTAATAATGGCCGTGAATCCCTTTCGTCCCCCTTTATTACAATATATATATATATTATTAGTACATTAAAAGTGTATACAACAATGAATATAAATAAAATTTAATATAAAAGTATTATAAGCAAAACATTATTAATAAATTAAAATTTAATATAATTCATTATTTATTAATAATATATTTGTATAAATTATCTTAAAAATAATAGTTTATATACTATAAACCTGGCATTAAAACAGCCGAGTTCTGGGTAACATGCATAGATGCTGACGTTCCTATAGTATTTATTAGATATATTAATATTTATTACATTATAAATAATATATTTAAAATTATTAAAATTAAAATTATAAACTATATAGTATACACTATCTGATGATAGTGTATATAGCACATGTATATATTCCTATGTATGTGTTATGAATAATAGCTTGGTATTGTGCATTCACACATATGTCAAATTTAAGATAAACATGTCTGTTTGTCTTTATATGTATATCAATGCATCATAGTATTGTGTATACTCATATATACATTGTATGCACAATATGCATTGCACATGCACGTTTTATAAGGGCACTATAGCATAGTAAAGCTACAAAGGACATGTACAATGACATTCATTACAGAGTATAACAGACCATGTCTTATACAGACAATGAAATACACATGTAGGCCCTACATTGTAGGGTACTATAGAAATAACAATTGTATTTATATATATATATATATATACATGTATGCATATATGCATGTCTGGTACACATGTATAAAAATATGCACATACACTCATACAGTATGCAACACACATTACATATATATATATATATATATATATATATATATATATATATATATATATAAGTTTATATATAGTAATATATAGTATACTATTAACCTGGCATTAAACAATCCGAGTCTTGCTCCACATGCATAGATGCTGAAGTTCCTATAATATGTAATAGATATATTAATATATAATATATTATAAATAATATATGTATAACATTATTAAAATTAAAATGTATTATAATAATTGATTTTTAATTGTAATATAATTTAATGAATTATTATTTAAATATAATATTTTTATATTGAATTGATATTTTAATTTAATTAGTTGAATAATTATTTATATAATTATATATATATTTTTTAAATTATCTTAAAAATTATAGTTTAAATTATATAAATATAACTATATAATTATATACTATTAACCTGAAATCAAACCAGCCGAGTCTTGCGCCATGTCCAAATGCATAGATGCTGAAGTTCCTATAATATGTAATAGATATATTAATATATATTATATTATAAATAATATATGTATAACATTATTAAAATTAAAATGTATTATAATAATTGATTTTTAATTGTAATATAATTTAATGAATTATTATTTAAATATAATATTTTTATATTGAATTGATATTTTAATTTAATTAGTTGAATAATTATTTATATAATTATATATATATTTTTTAAATTATCTTAAAAAGTATAGTTTAAATTATATAAATATAACTATATAATTATATACTATTAACCTGAAATCAAACCAGCCGAGTCTTGCGCCATGTCCAAATGCATAGATGCTGCAGTTCCTATAATATGTAATAGAAATATTAATATATATTATATTATAAATAATATATATATATATAACATTATTAAAATTAAAATGTATTATAATGAATTGATGTTTTAACATACATCTATGAATAATTTAATTATCTGAATAATTATTGATATAATTCTGTATATATTTTTTAAATTATCTTAAAAATAATAGTTTATATACTATAAACCTGGCATTAAACCAGCCGAGTCTTGCTCTATGTGCATAGATGCTGAAGTTCCTATAATATGTAATAGATATATTAATATATATATATATATATATATATATATATATATATAATTATTAAATTTAAATTTATTCTAATAATATATTGATTTTTAATGTTAATATAATTTAATGAATTATTATTTAAATTTAATATTTTAATAATGAATTGATATTTTAATTTAATTAGTTGAATAAATATTTATATAATTATATATATATTTTTTAAATTATCTTAAAAATAATAGTTTAAATTATATAACTATAACTATATAATTATATAATATAAACCTGAAATCAAACCAGCCGAGTCTTGCGCCATGTCCAAATGCATAGATGCTGAAGTTCCTATAATATGTAATAGATATATTAATATATATTATATTATAAATAATATATGTATAACATTATTAAAATTAAAATGTATTATAATAATTGATTTTTAATTGTAATATAATTTAATGAATTATTATTTAAATATAATATTTTTATATTGAATTGATATTTTAATTTAATTAGTTGAATAATTATTTATATAATTATATATATATTTTTTAAATTATCTTAAAAATTATAGTTTAAATAATATAAATATAACTATATAATTATATACTATTAACCTGAAATCAAACCAGCCGAGTCTTGCGCCATGTCCAAATGCATAGATGCTGCAGTTCCTATAATATGTAATAGAAATATTAATATATATTATATTATAAATAATATATTTAAAATTATTAAAATTAAAATTATAAACTATATAGTATACACTATATGATGATAGTGTATATAGCACATGTATATATTCCTATGTATGTGTTATGAATAATAGCTTGGTATTGTGCATTCACACATATGTCAAATTTAAGATAAACATGTCTGTTTGTCTTTATATGTATATCAATGCATCATAGTATTGTGTATACTCATATATACATTGTATGCACAATATGCATTGCACATGCACGTTTTATAAGGGCACTATAGCATAGTAAAGCTACAAAGGACATGTACAATGACATTCATTACAGAGTATAACAGACCATGTCTTATACAGACAATGAAATACACATGTAGGCCCTACATTGTAGGGTACTATAGAAATAACAATTGTATTTATATATATATATATATATACATGTATGCATATATGCATGTCTGGTACACATGTATAAAAATATGCACATACACTCATACAGTATGCAACACACATTACATATATATATATATATATATATATATATATATATATATATATATATATATATAAGTTTATATATAGTAATATATAGTATACTATTAACCTGGCATTAAACAATCCGAGTCTTGCTCCACATGCATAGATGCTGAAGTTCCTATAATATGTAATAGATATATTAATATATATTATATTATAAATAATATATGTATAACATTATTAAAATTAAAATGTATTATAATAATTGATTTTTAATTGTAATATAATTTAATGAATTATTATTTAAATATAATATTTTTATATTGAATTGATATTTTAATTTAATTAGTTGAATAATTATTTATATAATTATATATATATTTTTTAAATTATCTTAAAAATTATAGTTTAAATTATATAAATATAACTATATAATTATATACTATTAACCTGAAATCAAACCAGCCGAGTCTTGCGCCATGTCCAAATGCATAGATGCTGAAGTTCCTATAATATGTAATAGATATATTAATATATATTATATTATAAATAATATATATATATAACATTATTAAAATTAAAATGTATTATAATGAATTGATGTTTTAACATACATCTATGAATAATTTAATTATCTGAATAATTATTGATATAATTCTGTATATATTTTTTAAATTATCTTAAAAATAATAGTTTATATACTATAAACCTGGCATTAAACCAGCCGAGTCTTGCTCTATGTGCATAGATTCTGAAGTTCCTATAATATGTAATAGATATATTAATATATATATATATATATATAATTATTAAATTTAAATTTATTCTAATAATATATTGATTTTTAATGTTAATATAATTTAATGAATTATTATTTAAATTTAATATTTTAATAATGAATTGATATTTTAATTTAATTAGTTGAATAAATATTTATATAATTATATATATATTTTTTAAATTATCTTAAAAATAATAGTTTAAATTATATAACTATAACTATATAATTATATAATATAAACCTGAAATCAAACCAGCCGAGTTTTGCGCCATGTCCAAATGCATAGATGCTGAAGTTCCTATAATATGTAATAGATATATTAATATATATTATATTATAAATAATATATTTAAAATTATTAAAATTAAAATTATAAACTATATAGTATACACTATATGATGATAGTGTATATAGCACATGTATATATTCCTATGTATGTGTTATGAATAATAGCTTGGTATTGTGCATTCACACATATGTCAAATTTAAGATAAACATGTCTGTTTGTCTTTATATGTATATAAATGCATCATAGTATTGTGTATACTCATATATACATTGTATGCACAATATGCATTGCACATGCACGTTTTATAAGGGCACTATAGCATAGTAAAGCTACAAAGGACATGTACAATGACATTCATTACAGAGTATAACAGACCATGTCTTATACAGACAATGACATACACATGTAGGCCCTACATTGTAGGGTACTATAGAAATAACAATTGTATTTATATATATATATATATATACATGTATGCATATATGCATGTCTGGTACACATGTATAAAAATATGCACATACACTCATACAGTATGCAACACACATTACATATATATATATATATATATATATAAGTTTATATATAGTAATATATAGTATACTATTAACCTGGCATTAAACAATCCGAGTCTTGCTCCACATGCATAGATGCTGAAGTTCCTATAATATGTAATAGATATATTAATATATATTATATTATAAATAATATATGTATAACATTATTAAAATTAAAATGTATTATAATAATTGATTTTTAATTGTAATATAATTTAATGAATTATTATTTAAATTTAATATTTTAATAATGAATTGATATTTTAACATACATCTATGCATAATTATTTATATAATTCTGTATGTATTTTTTAAATTATTTAACAAATAATAGTTTATATATATAGTATACTATAAACCTGGCATTAAACCAGCCGAGTCTTGCTCCACATGCATAGATTCTGTAGGTCCTATAGTATGTAATAGAAATACTAATATATATATAAGTAATTATATAATATATTAATATAGTTAAGTAATTATATAATATATTAATATAGTTTATAAAATAGTATTGATCTAGTATTAATTACCTATATCGACGATTATATCATTGTTGGATCTTGTAATTCGGATTGCAGGAGATTGAATAATTAATGTGGAATTCTTCTTTATTAATAGTAGCCTTACATGTTCACCTATATCATCAATATGGTACTCTTGCGTTGCACTTGGTAGAAAGTCTTCGTCACTAAATGACTTATCATTAAAAGGATATATTCCAGTTTTTCTAAATCCGGATATAGCTAACTTGACCATGTCCATGTTCATAGTAGCAAGACTGTATATGCCGACAAGATCGTGTAGTCTAACTATTGCATTTTCTTTAATGTGTAGTTCTAATAATTTATTTATATTAGATTTTAAGGGACCCATAAAAGAAACGTCTAGAGGTTGTAGTTTATGAGAAGTATGTGGAGGGAAGCATATGATATCAATCCCCACTTCTCTAGCTCTATATATTATTTCGATATTTTTTATATGCGTTGAATGTCCATCGAGTAATAGTAATATCCTATTGGATAGGGATGGATTTGTAAATTTTATAAAATGTTCGAACCATACACTGAAAACATCTTTAGTCATCCAACCGCTCTTATTAAATTCAAATATCGAATTAACCGGTGCCCCAATTTTTAACTCGTTATTATTTCTCACTCGAGGAAATATAAATAATGGAGGTATTACACCTCCTACACTATTTATACATACTTCTACAGTTATCCCTTCCCCCCTTTCAGCGGTTGTTTTAATGCCTACCTGTAAATATTATATAATATTTATATTTGATTTATTATATTTATATAAATATTACTAACTTGTTTTTGACCCTTGGTACATAATATTTTTGTATGTCGGCTAGGTACCGTAGATACGTTCGTCTCATCAACGTTGTAAATATTATTCGGTGAATAATTATGTTCGTCTTTTAATTTCTTTAGTAAACAATAGAATTCATCTACTACCCGTTTGTTAAATCCTCTGGCTCTTGCCCCTAAAATGTACAAATATAAATTAACACACTCACTTATATATAAAGTAAATAGCGGTCACATATGAACTCTCAAATTAACCCTAAATAAGGTATTCGAAAAGCCCAACAAGTATTTTCAAAAACTATTTTGGGCCTTTTTATTTATATTGGGCTTTGACCCAAATTAACTAGGCTTGGTTATAATATAATATATAGAGTATTATTTAGTTAATGAATTTCTAGGTAAATTAATGTACATGTACACTAATTAATAGTATTAATTTAATACTTTATAATACCTATAAATATATATATATATAATATATAATATTGATAATATTATATATTTTGTTCATGTGATATTATAATTTTATAAATTAGTGTACTTATAAATTAATTAATACCTATATATATATATATATATATATATATATATATATATATATATATGTGTATACATAATTTTGTAATTGTTTCTGCAAATAAATATATTCTATAATATCTTACAACATGTATTACCTGAGGTTTGTTCTGGTGTTCTCAGCGTTAGTTCAGGAAATCTAGATCTAAATCTCATAAGCCAGTCCCTTCCCGCCATATTCGTTTCTTTATTAAAATGATGATGAATATTGTTTTTTTCCGCAATATAATAAGCAGCCCGCATTATTTCAGTACATGACAGTCCCAGTAATCTATCTGCCATATATAAACAATAATTTTTTAATTCGATTTCTAAATTTTTCAAAGTAGCACTCGGCCCACTTTTATTTTTTATATTATTAGTTTGGTAGTCTATTCCAGACCGTACTCGTCTCCTTAATGTTGTGATAGGGACTTTAAATAGTATGCTACTCTCGTGAAAGGAGTGCCCGCTCTTCACATATGAAATAGCATGTAGCATAGATGTATTTTCCCATTTATTGTAGGTATTCATATTTTCGTAAGAAATTTTTAAGAAATAATAAACTATAGTTGTAGGATTAACAAATATTTACGAATTTAAATGTCTTATTATGATTTAATTTAAATGTAAATGGATATTTATTTATATTGCGTGCGGCGCACAGCGCGCGTATATATTTATATTATTGAATACTCATATCTAATAAAGTCGATACAATTTTTATTAAATCGTTATTTATATTGCTCGAGAATTGGTGGCGGTTCCTATCGGTGAATTCGGAACTATTGACCAAAACCCCCGCACATACGAAAAATCGCTAAATGTATTACCTAATTGTAAAATCGAAATATATTGAACAGTAGATGATTATATTAAATTCGCAAATATACATGTTTTAGATTGATATATTTTACTTACGCTATTAAAATCTTATCTCACACAATTTAAAATTCATAAAGTAATTACTGTTTTAGTAGGTGACCAATATTAATTGACCAAAACCCCCTCGCGTCCCCTATATATAAGAAGAAAGCTATATATTTATATTGCGCATACACTATGAAATATCAATGGGATAATTGTACACTAATCTCGAGGTCACGACGGTTTAAACACGGGTTACCGACAACCAGAGCAAGCCAGGCACGGGATGATCCTCCTGGACAGTGACCGAGATATGTAGTCGTGTAGTACAATTTGATGATATGCGAAGATGTGTATATCTCAGTATACAAGCGTGTAACGTAGACGAATGCGAAATAGTGTGTTTAACAGTTAAACAATAGAAGTTTAGAATCAATAGAAACACGTCTGTTCGCTACGAGAGACAGAAACAGAATGATATGCATATGTAATGTTATTAGACAATAAAGGTAGTCGGGTTGTTTAGTTAATAGAGAGGATTATGTAAATGAAGAGTATTTTAAATTGAGAAATTTTAAGGTGGATATGTATTTATCAAATTCTTTTTTACTAATTTTGTTAATATGGATGCCTAGATATTTGATTGTAGCGGAAGGAACGAGTAGGGCATGACCTAGGTACATTTGAGGGAATATTGTGGTGGGAGAGGGGTGTTCGGAGGTGAATAATTCATAGCGTACAAGTACATTATACATAGTGTACACCATACATTGAATGGTATACATTGTATACCGTACATTGTACACCTAACAGTGTATACCGTGTACACACCGTGCGTACGTGTGTACCCACGCACGTGTGTTTAGATAATCGTGTATCACATGCTGCTGAAACCACGTGGTGCTAGGTGCAGCCGCACTAACGACAGACTGTTCCGTAGTCGTGGAAGTCTGCTTCTGTTCATTTTCAGCTTTCTTTTTGATATCATATTTCTTCTTCTGTTCCATTTCAGACTTTTTCTTAAGTTCCAATTCAGCTTTAAGTTTCAGTTCCGTTTTCGCGCGTTCAATCTCACGCGCTATCTCGTGTTGCTTTCTTCATCATTTTGTCGGAATTGTTGCGTAAGGTATTTGGATTACGTAATTTGACGTCATTACATATAGAATAAAATAGTCATTTATTGAGTGAAGTAAATTTTATTTTTTTTTCTTTCTTTTTTAATGAATGATAAAAAGTAAGAACAACAATATAAAATTTACTTCACTCAATATATATATATATATATATATATATATATATATGTATATATATATACACACTATGGTACGAAGCAGTCATTATACAGCAGACATATGTATATTACACATCTATAGCATATCATATAGTTATCAATATTCGCACTCTATAGAGTGTATATACACTTGCACACAGAACATACTATCCCTACTGCTACTACCGTTAAACCATATATATATATATATATTATATATATATATATATATATATATATATATATATATATATATATATATATATATATATATATATATGTGTGTGTGTGTGTGTGTGTGAATGAATGGTTAAGGGGGTTTCTCACTTTGAAACCACAAAGGCTATAGCCTATAGACTTATTATATAGCCTATTATATATAATGAGTGTTTTCTACCCTTAGTTAGTTATGGGTTCTATTTATTTGTGTAGTTATTGATTTACATACTTGTATTTAGAGATATAATCACTACAGCATACCTATATATAGTTACATCTATTGTGGAACCCCCTTATCGGTTTTAAGCTTATCGATCAAAAGTTTTGACTAAAATCCCATTACCCCATTACCTTTATTACCCTATTTAGTAGAATTCGTTAAAACAACGGATGCATTCAACACGCTGAATCGAGATAGATACGAGAGCAGATTCCAAGGGATATTAGAGCAATTTGATTATAAGTAAACACATCATCTAAATTCGTGGATTGGAAGAAAGAATTCCACCAACATAAAACATTACAAACACATAGTACATAGCAATAATGGCACATATCAATGATGTCAATCAACTCGTGATTATAACGTATCACTATATGTTTAACAAGTATCCCCGGATGGGGTAATCTCAGACTCGGGTAATCTCAGACTGGGGTAATTCAGACTGCCACATTGGTATCAGATCGTGTTCGGGTAGTTACGAATAAAAAGTATCAGATATAGATCGTACCATCAGTACCCCCTACTTTACCCCTACTGTACCCCTAATGCATGAACATTACTTCACCCTCCCGCTATGATGTAACAGTTATTATTAGGTAACCTATAAGAATGATTTAACTTTCTAAAATCAAATCCTGCGCAGTCAATGTTTGAAAGTTGTCGTTCGCACAATGTGATACGATCTCGGACGGCTTTCGTCTTTTTCTCTTTTTCTGCTTTGCTGAGCTTCACGTAACACGGTTTTTCTGCGGGTGAAAGTAACGCGATGTATTAATATACAGAATATGTACAGAATATTAATGTTATCAATATATATATATATATATACACACATATATATATACTAGCTATAGCTAGTATGTTCTATATGTTAGTAATATATTATTACCTAATACTATATATACCCACTACCTACTATATAATACTATATATATATTAGTAAATAATATACATCAGTCACTGAACAACATTAATACAAATCGGAAATTGATTCTTCATCGTTGTCTTCTATGTCTGACTCATACCCATCGTTGATGTTCTGCACCTCAAACTCCTCTTCCTCGTCCTCATCACTGGATTCCTCGTCCGGGAACCTCCGCGCTAGTCTCAATATTTCCTCGAATGCTATCAGACGTAGATTGTGGATATATATATATATATATATTTATATATACTAAATATAAATATATATACACACATATATATATATACTAGCTATGGCTAGTATGTTCTATATGTTAGTAATATAGTATTACCTAATACTATATATACCCACTACCTACTATATAATACTATATATATATTAGTAAATAATATACATCAGTCACTGAACAACATTAATACAAATCGGAAATTGATTCTTCATCGTTGTATTCATCGTTGTCTTCTATGTCTGACTCATACCCATCGTTGATGTGCTGCACCTCAAACTCCTCTTCCTCGTCCTCATCACTGGATTCCTCGTCCGGAAACCTCCGCGCTAGTCTCAATATTTCCTCGAATGCTATCAGACGTAGATTGTGGATATATATATATATATATATATATAAATATATATATATATATATATATATATATATATATATATATTTATATATACTAAATATAAATATATATACACACATATATGTATATACTAGCTATGGCTAGTATGTTCTATATGTTAGTAATATAGTATTACCTAATACTATATATACCCACTACCTACTATATAATACTATATATATATTAGTAAATAATATACATCGGTCACTGAACAACATTAATACAAATCGGAAATTGATTCTTCATCGTTGTATTCATCGTTGTCTTCTATGTCTGACTCATACCCATCGTTGATGTGCTGCACCTCAAACTCCTCTTCCTCGTCCTCATCACTGAATTCCTCGTCCGGAAACCTCCGCGCTAGTCTCAATATTTCCTCGAATGCTATCAGATGTAGATTGTGGATATATATATATATATATATAAATATATATATATATATATATATATATATATATATATATATATAAGTAAGTAAGTAAGTAAGTAATTTATTTATTTATACACTTGTACATTTTTCAATCTCACAAGTGTAAACGAAAAGAAAATAACAGAAACGATAAATAACTAAAATAAATATATATATATATAAATATATATATATATATATGTTTATAATTATAATTTAATTAAATAATTTTTTAGATTAATCTTGAATGTTGAATGATTTTTCAGGTTTCGTATGTTTCGTGGTAGGTCATTCCACAGCGTAGGGGCACTCCAGCTTATTGATCTTTTCATTAATCTTTTAAATTTTATCGAAGGAACCTTGTACATTTCATCATATTGCTTACGCGGATTTATCTTCACTTCCCTAATAAATATATTTTTGAGGTAGTTTGGGGTACCGAATAATAATGTTTTATGCATTATGCAGAGTAACTTAAATTTAGTCATCTTATCATGGTTAAACTATTTTGGGCCATTTAAAATATTCTTAACAATAATATGGTCATTCCTTTTTAGATTATATATTAATCTAATTGAACATTTTATTACCCTGTCTACTCTGTCATAAATATTCTTATTTGAATGAATAGTAATGCTATTACAGTAACGTAATCTAGATATAACTAGTGATTGCACTAACGTCATTGTAGAAGTTACAGTTAGGTATTTCCTTATTTTACGAATATTATATAAGTTGTAATTTGCAGATTTACAAATAGATGAGATGAATCGTGAGAATGAAAGTTTAGAATCTAATGTAACTCCAAGTGATGTAACGTACTCACTAGGTTCTATAATAGTATAGTCAAATAGTACAATAGGGAAAATACATGATTTAGTTGTGATATTAATAAGTTTAGTTTTGGATGAATTAGGGAATAAATTATTAAAAATGAGCCATCTCCTAACTTGTTCAATACAATCATTTAACTCTGTATTACTTTGTTTATTTACTTTACAGTATAATTGTATGTCATCTGCATATATTGCATAATGAATATTAGAGAAATTCTTGATAACTAAAGAAAGAGGAACAATATATATAGAAAATAAAAGGGGACCCAGAACAGAGCCTTGTGGTACTCCATACCGTAATTTTCCCATAGGTGAATATAATCCTTTTATGTTTATAGAATACGTTCTATTTGATAAATAAGAAATAATCCAGTCTAAAGATGAGCCAGTAAACCCAATAGATTTAATTCTATCAATAAGAATACTGTGGTCTAAACTATCGAAAGCACACTAAAGATCAAGAAGTATTAATTGTACGGAATCAGAATTATCTAAATATTTGAGTATATCATCAGAGATCTTGAGTATACTACACTATAGTGTAGTTTCAGTACTATGGCCTGGTCTATATGCATTTTGGTATTCATCAAAAAGATTATGGAACAGTAGGTACTCTATAATTTGTCTACTAACAATCTTCTCAATTATCTTACTCAGTAATGGCAATTGTGATATAGGTCTATAATTATAAAGTTTATTGCAATCTAAATTAGTTTTTTTCAATAATGGAGTTATTTCAGCATGTTTAAAAACGTCAGGAAATATGGAGCTGTAAAGAGAAATTAACAATAGAACAATAATATGGAGCCAGAATAGGTGCAAGTTTTTTAATTAGGCTAATAGGAATACTATCACTTGGACTAGTTGAAGTTGAAGAAGTAATTAATTGATATACTTCCATTGTTGATGTCATATTGAAGCTGTTAAAACTATATGTTAAATTTGAATCTGAATAAGGAATAAAGATTGAAGCTAGTGGATTGAGTTTATTTCCAAATTTATTTTTTTCAAATTTAATACATTCACAAACTGAAGTAATTTTATCATGAAAATATTTAATAAATTCATAACATATTATTTCTTTAGGTAAGTTAGGTAAACTTGGTTTTTGCTTCCTACCAGTAAGATTATTTGTAAAATTAAAGAATTGTCGAGAGTTAATAGATAAACTTGATATATATTAATAGATAAATTATATATATATATATATATATATATATATATATATTTATATATACTAAATATAAATATATATACACACATATATATATATATATATATATATATATACTAGCTATGGCTAGTATGTTCTATATGTTAGTAATATAGTATTACCTAATACTATATATACCCACTACCTACTATATAATACTATATATATATATTAGTAAATAATATACATCAGTCACTGAACAACATTAATACAAATCGGAAATTGATTCTTCATCATTGTATTCATCGTTGTCTTCTATGTCTGACTCATACCCATCGTTGATGTGCTGCACTTCAAACTCCTCTTCCTCGTCCTCATCACTGGATTCCTCGTCCTCATCACTGGATTCCTCGTCCGGGAACCTCCGCGCTAGTCTCAATATTTCCTCGAATGCTATCAGACGTAGATTGTGGATATATATATATATATATATATATATATATATATAAATATATATATATATATATATATTTATATATACTAAATATAAATATATATACACACATATATATACTAGCTATAGCTAGTATGTTCTATATGTTAGTAATATATTATTACCTAATACTATATATACCCACTACCTACTATATAATACTATATATATATTAGTAAATAATATACATCAGTCACTGAACAACATTAATACAAATCGGAAATTGATTCTTCATCGTTGTCTTCTATGTCTGACTCATACCCATCGTTGATGTTCTGCACCTCAAACTCCTCTTCCTCGTCCTCATCACTGGATTCCTCGTCCGGGAACCTCCGCGCTAGTCTCAATATTTCCTCGAATGCTATCAGACGTAGATTGTGGATATATATATATATATATATATATATATATATATATATTTATATATACTAAATATAAATATATATACACACATATATATATATATATATATATATATATATACTAGCTATGGCTAGTATGTTCTATATGTTAGTAATATAGTATTACCTAATACTATATATACCCACTACCTACTATATAATACTATATATATATTAGTAAATAATATACATCAGTCACTGAACAACATTAATACAAATCGGAAATTGATTCTTCATCGTTGTATTCATCGTCGTCTGCTATATCTGACTCATACCCATCGTTGATGTGCTGCACCTCAAACTCCTCTTCCTCGTCCTCATCACTGGATTCCTCGTCCGGGAACCTCCGCGCTAGTCTCAATATTTCCTCGAATGCTATCAGACGTAGATTGTTGATCTGACGTACATCCTTGTCGTGGCCGACTAGCGAAGAGTCCCCGGCCCCTCGTCTGGCTAATCTTGACCCCACCTGACCCCTCCTTACCTCATCCACCTCCTTTTCGTAGCCCCTGCGGGTGAAAGTAACGCGATGTATTAATATACAGAATATTAATGTTATCAATATATATATATATATATAAATATATATATATATATATATATATATATTTATATATACTAGATATATATATACATATATACCTATAAATGTATATGTATATACAGTGAAAGCCGATACTATATATAGGTAGCTTAACGTAGACATATATTATGGTAATAATTTTAAACATGAATTGTTGGGTTTCAGTCTATTTATACATACGTTTTGTTGTTTATAATACACGTCTGTTAAAGTAAATAGTCTGGTATAATAAAATATATTTTTATTGTGATTTTAATATTTCATCGCTTATAGTAAATATTATTTACTATATTAACAAATATTCTATTATTTGACGCTTATTGAAGCTTATGGAAGGTCGCGATTACTATAGTAGCTCTACCTTACATTAGTATGGTATTTTAATTACATCTATATTGTATATAACCACCCTAAATATAGTGCATGTAGTATAGCATGCTAGTAGTGTTTACCCCTCGAAGGCGTAGCGAACGCGACGACTAATTCGTATAACGTAGACATAGATGCACTCAAATTAATACCTAGGTAGCTACTAGAGGTACCTATCTACCATTCCAGCTGGAACACTAAACGTGTCTTGTCTACATTAATTAAGTAACCTAGTATAATCATTACATAACAAATATATTCATATATATATATATATATATATATATTATTTAACTTATTAATGTATGTGTTATGTGTATAGATGTAAAATGATGTATGCTACTTATGAGTAACCATAAGTTTAAATATAGATTATAATATACATATACAAAATATAAATGATTTATAATATTAAAATAGAATTAAAAATTAAATATCGAAAAATATTATCAAAATACAAAATTTAGATTTGATAAATATTTGATAAATAATTGTTAGTAAACAATATAAATAGATTACTAAAGTTATTATTACAATAACAAACGCACGTAAAACTCTTCAATATACTAACTTGTAATATCGTCATCTATCGTCTTCAAGTTTAATTTGCTTTAGGAACACCTTACACTAGTGTTAAGGTTAGTCAATACATTAATGTATTATATACCTATATATATATATATATATATATATATATATATATATATATATATATATGTATACATACTAGGCGGTTGGGGCCCTGTTACCCCCATGGGCTGTATGTTACTATTTAATGTTTTTTATAATGTTTAAGAGTTGGTAGTTGATACGGGTGTGTTTTTCGGTTAGACCCTATAGTGGGGCATACACGAGTTGTTCAGTCGATACACTTGTATTCACTGCATGTAAAACACAGAACCTATAGTTGTATACACTATAGTATCTCTGTTCTATAGAAACTGGTACGACTATTTACTTGACCAACCCTACTAGGTGGAACCTAGTGGTAGAAAATACACTAGTTGTGTATACCTATTGCTATAGCGTGTGTTTCGTAAAACAGAAATATCTGAATCTCATTTATATGAAATACCTTAAAAATCCCTTTGTTTATATGTTGAACGCACTCAAAATAAGCCCACGTACTGAGTCAAAAAATATAAGTAACAATTGCTATTTTTAGGTATTCGCGAATTTATTATTATAACAAATTAAATTGAATTTATGTATGTATGTAAATACCAAAAATACTTGAAAAGTGTACCACTTGCCACTAATGTCTGACGAAAAATACCCCTTAAGTTTATTTTCCTGTGAATTAAATAATTTGTTGTACTTTTTTATAATCTATATGTGTATATGATATTTTAATTAAATGTTATTTATTTAATAGAATTTAATTTTAGGTATCCTAAATTAGGATTCCTAATACTTTCCCGTAGATTTAATTAAGTATTTGTTATTATATATTTACCAAATATGTACTATATATATAGTACTATAGTGCGTTTATTGTAACATAACAACGTACCGATGTCCCCTACATGTAAATGATAATGGTATACCATATACGTATACTTGGTACATTTAGAAGTTAGTACATTGGTACATTGGTATGTTACGAACAAAGCAACATCTCAATATACCAATATCCCAACATATCAAAATAACATATGTAGTCATTACATGTATAAATATCACGTATTTTCATATAACTGCGGGCTTTTCAGATGGTACGTTGGTAAGTTTGTATATATATATATAAATATTCTTTCAATTCTAGCTATAAGTTTTATCTACTCGAAAACGGATTACCTTTTAGTCTTTACCAAAATTAACTACTTATAAGTATATATAAATATCACATATGTATCTAGTAGATACTATCTATATTTTCGGTAACTATTAACTTTAGAATTACCTATAGGTCTTTAGGTAACCTATATCAATATATCAATTATTACGAACACTACATTTTCTAACTTTCTTGTAAATGAACTAAATCTTATCTTTATTAATTTTTTAAATATTGTGATAAAATGGATAAATAGATATTGGACTATAATTCTCAATATTAACTTTTATTCGCTTTTTGGTATATTGAAATTACTTTAGATATTGTTAGATAATCTGGAAAGTAACCTGCAATAAAACATTTATTAGGTACCTTTACACTATTGATAAAGGGAAATATATAATATCTGCTATATTTTTATTATACAATAATTAATTTAGTCCTTACTCTATGATAATTTAATATTATAATTATAATGTATGTAAAGTATTGTTATATATTAAATGTATTATTAAATCAATACATAAATTATATATGCCCAATTAGGGTTATATGGTTTATACCAAATATGGTTTATAGAACATTTCTGATGTTGTTAATATTATTATTATTATTCAATAATCTATTATACAAAGTTGTGTGATTATTTTTAGATTTATTATTATTAATATTATATAAGATGATTTTTTTATAAGACAATAATATATAAATAATCAAAATCAAAAAACCATTTATATATTGTTGAGTATTATTATTCATATAATTATTATTAATAATATAATTATATGCATAAGTGTATAATTAATGTATTGACGGGAATAACCGTAGATATTATTATCGATATATATGATGATAACCAAATTGATAACTATTATCTATGACATCTTTAATATGTTTATTAATATTATTCTTAAATTATCTGCATAAATATACTGTTTTATTATATGATATACTCTGTAAATAATTGTATATAATATCAGTAAGAGAATAAATATTATAATATGGTGGTCTATATATATAGTATTTTATATTATATACTACTTAATATTATATTTGTATTATTATACATAAGCTCAATGGTACATATATACATTAAATTATATATAGTAAATATTAGATTATGTATTATATTAAAATTAAAATAAGTATTTATATAAATAGGTATAATAACCATCACGTGTATTATTTCGTATTGTATGAATATAAGTATAATTAGGAATTTTATATGAAGTAATCAACAAAATAATTATAATAATAATAATAATAATAATAATAAATACACTGCCAATATGTACGGTTCCGGTGAGACGTAGAAACAATAGTGTATAGACCTCACCGGGAGGCGTTCCTTTATAGTGAGGTCAAGTCCTTTCTGGAACATTAAATATATATATATATATTTATATTTAAATATAAATATAAATACTTACCGATTTATATTTACATAAACAGATATTTATTTAGATATATCTAGATATTAATAAGCCATGCTATATATAGATACGAGATTAGAGCGTCGGGATAAATATAAGTTATAATCAACCTAGTTATATGTAAGGTGTTATACCAGAAGGTGTATTATGTATTATCTAATTAGATAATCGCGTATCTATATAGTATATGGGTTATTAATATTGGGTTTTTCCATATAAATGTCTACGTTTTCGTATGGAATTTCATCTACATGTTCTTTCACATAGTGTATATACTAGATGAAATAGCATGTAGATGATATTCCATATATTCCATATACGTATACGGAAACCACGAAATATATATATATACATGGAAAAACACAATATATGTTATTAATATTGGGTTTTTCCATATACATATACCCATATATGGAATAGCCTGGTCACTCCTGTAGTGTTCTACACCGATTCTATACATCGCTTCATTATAGTATCCTTGTTCATCTACATAGTGCTCACTTTCATAACTTTTAAATGTTGCACGATTAGTAGAATCCTGGTTGACATATTCTGCGGTTGGTTCATGCATATAGTAATAGCTATCCTTTATTGTATTAACTTGATGTGTTTGCAGGTACATATCTTGGTTGTCGTATGGCATGCCATCTACCTTGTCACTCCTGTAGTGTTCTACACCGGTGAACGCATGACTGGCTTCAACATCATACCAACATTCCGGTAATTCTGTTACGGAATACTAGGTGATCTTCTTTTTCTTTTTAAGACCTACACGTCTCAACATTGCATTGAATACTCCCCTATTTATATTAGTGATATTATTAATAAATAAAGTAATAAGTATATAAGTATTTATATTTGTAATATATATATATATATGTATATATAAATATATATATATATATATATATATATATATATATATATATATATATATATTTATCTATGCATATTACTAACAAAACTAATTAATGCTCTTGTAGTATCCAGAATAGATTAGTTTGGATCACTTTTTAGTGAAATAAATAGAACCCGATATAAAAAAAGTAGATAGGATTATGCAAGCTTTTATACGACTTATTTATAATGTTAATCGCCTCGACTAAATGCTTACAGATATGTACCAATATAATCGTTCGAAGTAACTATATAATCTTTAATTGGCTTTCATTTAGAAAGCGATGCAAACACCATTTACTATGCTTAGAATACAAAAACTTTATTAACTGGTAAGCCTGGATATCTAAACAATCTTTTGAAACATCGAGCGATATTTAGTCAAGGCAGAACATCGGGTACTATTCTACTAGTCGGAGGTACTACTAGAAGCGTATTCAGCTCTCGTGCCTTCTCATCAGTTGTTCCTCGTACATGCAATATATTACCATATGATCAACGCAAGATCCAAGCATCCTATATAGGATAAAATACAATACAATATTGTTTTAAAATTATCTGAAACATCATTTAAACTCTGTATAATACCTTTTTATATATTGTAATGTGTATGTCTTAACTACAATTCTTTGGAATCAATTCGTTTTATTTTGTTTATTTGTTTATTATACAGTGAGGGTAAATTCCCGCTAAATTCGGTGTTTTTAAAATAAACTAATTAATTCATTCATTCATTCATGCACACACACATACACACACACATATATACACACACACCTATATATTATATTACTTATATACTTATTAACTTATTGATGAATAATATCACTAATATAACATATAGATGGGACTATTCAATGCAATGTTGAGACGTATGGGTCTTAAAAAAAAGAAGAAGATCACGCCGAAATCTGATAAAAGTGAATACTATATTGATGAACAAGGATATTACAATTATCCTCAATCTGTAAATGATGAAATAAGTGAAATTGAACAAGGGTACAATAATGGAGCAATGTGTAAATATGATAATTATCCTCAATCTGTAAATGATGAATTAAGTGAAAATGAACAAGGGTACAATAATGGAGCAATGTGTAAATATGACAATTATCCTCAATCTGTAAATGATGAAATAAGTGAAATTGAACAAGGGTACAATAATGGAGCAATGTGTAAATATGACAATTATCCTCAATCTGTAAATGATGAAATAAGTGAAATTGAACAAGGGTACAATAATGGAGCAATGTGTAAATATGACAATTATCCTCAATCTGTAAATGATGAAATAAGTGAAATTGAACAAGGGTACAATAATGGAGCAATGTGTAAATATGACAATTATCCTCAATCTGTAAATGATGAATTAAGTGAAGATATATATCCGTATTATGAACATATAGTTTATAATCAAGACAAAATATCTACCATAAACAATAACAATAATGTGAAAGAGGCGTATTCGCAAACCAAAATAATACATCAAATGGAAATATCGTACCACACAATTTCGTTACCTATTAAAAAAAATAAATATACTATAAAATTGATAAAAAACACCGTCATAGAAAATAAAGTAACACAAATACCAACTAAAGAAAAAGAAGTGTCGAATGTGGATAAAGTATGTGACTTATCATACACGTACTGTGGTATTGAGCCAGAACACGACATTAGTCTCGCTGAATTAAGGAACAAATATTTAGTCAGCAAGACAAGTTTAAACTTATCGCCTATATTTGTTAAAGATGTTAACAAATAGGATATAGTATTTAACACATTTATGATATGAGTTTGTGTGAGTAATTTTATGAGAGTAAGTATTTGTGTGAGTAATTTTATGAGAGTAAGTATTTGTGTGAGTAATTTTATGAGAGTAAGTATTTATGTGAGTAATTTTATGAGAGTAAGTATTTGTGTGAGTAATTTTATGAGAGTAAGTATTTATGGGAGTAATTTTATGAGAGTAAGTATTTGTGTAAGTAATTTTATGAGAGTAAGTATTTGTGTGAGTAATTTTATGAGAGTAAGTATTTGTGTGAGTAATTTTATTAGAGAAGTATTTGTGTGAGTAATTTTATGAGAGTAAGTATTTGTGTAATTAATTTTATGAGAGAAGTATTTGTGTGAGCGATAATATAAATAAATGTATATACTATAATGCCGTAAAAATTGTTCCAATAAGGGAATTTAGAATCTGGAAACGCAATAGTATTAGAGTCCATATCTATACTAACCTATATATAAAATAAAAGACATATACCAATTCTCTCAGAGACAAGATTTCTAAAGTTATATCATTACATATTTAGTTAAACAATTATTGATTAATATTTGATTATTCGAGTTTTATACATCGGGGTATACCTGTGATAGGGATAGTGGTATACTGTATGCTGATAGCTTTGCTAGAGTATCACTATGCAAGATACACAACAAATGACGTCACAACAACAACAACAAACAACGATACGAGTTCGGACATCGTCTGCAATATTTAGAGGCGCGTCATATATCGCTCATCGGGGTAAAGATAACGAGTTAGCTAATGCTGAACACAGAACTAACAACATAATATATGACACACATATAAGTAGTACTTGGAATGTACGCACACTAAGAGAACAAGGTAAACTAGAATAACGCGAGTATGAACTGAACAGATGAAACCTGACAGGAATAGATGAAATCCGCAAAAAAAGGAGTACACAAATTATTGAAACGAATGTTATAAACTCTACAATGTTGGTAATGACTTAATACATGTACACGTTATAAGAATGACTCATCATAAGGAAATAACACACATATTAATGTGCTACAACACGATCAATAATAGAATAACCATTCGACTCACAAAGTTATGACAGGTTATTGTTTTATTTAAATGTATATATTTAAATATACATAAATATATTTAATATTAAATATTTATTATTTTAAAATATGTAATTTAATGTTCACATATGGTAAATTTATTCATAACATCTATACATATAAACATATATATATATATATATATATATATATATATATATATATATATATATATATATATATATATATATATAGTTTATTTAAATATACGGAATATTTGTTATTACCTAATACCTCATAATATGAATAGATAAACAACATTCTGGATAAATGTTTCAGTGACATTGATGAAAGCAGTGAATTTGAGAGTCATGTTTATTTTTAACATACATATTTTATGAGTTATTTTCTATTTTAATTATTAAATTATGATTATTATTTAATATAATAATGTTTAATGTATAACCTTTTTTTTATAAAAAATATAATGTTTATAGATATAAGTGTACTTATACATATATTAATTATTATTTATATTACTATTTATACACAATTATTATATTTGATTACTACATATAATTGGTATAATTATTCTAAATATATCTAAATAAAACAGATTAAATTATGTCAGATTTTAAAATAAGAATATCAATATAATATCATTGAAATATTCACAAATTAATTACCCTTTTTTACATTGATATGTGTCCAACTTATAATAACTAACCTTTGATAGTATGAGGGTAAACAACCAGGGGTCATGTCTATTCAACATACTATAAAGGTGACATTTACAGAAGGTCACCAATCAATCAACGATACCGGTTAGAAAATAGTGATAAATAGATAACAGATAACAAAGATAACACAGATAATATAGATAACAGCGATACACATAGATTAACATAAATAATTTAAATTTATTTATATCTATTTTATTTGTATCTTTATAATATTATATATATACATGGTAAAGGACAACAAAATCCATTCAAAATAAGTTGGTGTTATATATTCGTTTTTTTTGTGTGGTTTATTTGATTTTTTTAGTTTTTTTAAACTATACATATTTAAATAATATAAGGTTATATAGATATATAATTAATATGTCCTGCCCTATACAATGATATAACCTATACTAATGCTGTAACATTTATAACTGTATTCCGCTACTAATATATTTTGATACTCGCAAGTTAGTTTAATGTTTTCTTTGGTAATATATGTATATATATAGATATATATATATATATATATATATATATATATATATACGCATTTAACTCTTTTAACTCTGTATTACTTAGGTACTATCGATGTGACAACATACACGACTACAGATTCTTATGACAAAGAAGTTACAGAAAGTGAACTAGATCAATCGTTAATCTACACTATTAGTAAATATAGGTAATAATAGTATATACAAAGAATTTTGCGAAGCAAAGATATAACACTCCCTATGCATGCAACGTAATTTAGTAATAGCCCCAACCGCTGCTAGCATTAGTATCGAAATCACTGAAATAGATTTAGGTTCGGCTCTGTTTGCATACAACAATGTTTTCATTGCTCTATTAAATTACATGCAATATAAATTAGCTTTTACTCACTAAATATATACTTATAGCATTTAAAACATACATATCATATTTTTTTGTTATATATTAGTAATGAACACTTAGTTTTCATCATATAAATATTAATTTAAAGCATATTATTTAACATTTTAAAAGTGTATAGTTAAATACAAATTTACATTATAAACAACACATAGTTCCTAAAAGTAACCCGCTATAGGTGGCACCAGGGTATTTTGTATACAAATTCGAATTACACGATTTCGCGTAAGTGTTATATCTTTCCTTCGGAAAATCTTTGGTATATATATATATTTACATATACGTGCACCCTTTATATACCGCCCAGTTCAGCCTCTCGGTGGATATCAAGAAAGGCGATGTATCAAATATGCAACTATAACATGTAATGTATAGGCTGGCATTCAGTTTCAACTCTTAACGTCATTATATCAATGATGGTAGTACAACAAAGGGGGTATAGCAATGATACACATGTGTAGTGATGACATATTGTATACTATACTTGAACTATAGTCTTATCTACTTACACTATAACATGGTTACATACTTCTGTGTTACCTGCATACGTATACACTTATAGTGTACACATATGTAGAGGTGAACAATGTAGAATGTACAATATACAATGTACATACATATATGATTAAAAGCGCATATTTGTATACATATAAATGTTCACTATTTTTATAATTATTTATATAGATTTATTAATTACAGAATTATCTGTTTCAATAATTACGTTAGATTATGTATCATTATTTGATTTAAAGACAGGTTAAGCCGATCGTGCAGGAAATACGACCTTCAGAGCATCATGATCAGCTCCAGCTAAAACAACAAAGGGAGAACGAGGATATATACGCCACCGTACAAAACAATGAACAGACCACCAAACTAAGATTGAGGGTTTGTTTGTTCTTTATATCAAATATGTACGTTATCAAATTATTTCGTACGTTATAAAAATATTTCAATTTTATATTTGAATATAAATATTTTCTTAAATAGAGAATCAATCAATAATAGTAATAACAATATTATAATGAAATAGAGGAAATAATATCTATCATTAATTTGCTTAAGAGGACCTCGCTTCAAGGAGCTACGTCCGCGAGTGACATTATTAACAATAATCATATATAATACAGTTTATAAAGGCTATATAGGCTATATATAGTCTATATAAATAGCCATTTTCCCTAAATTATCAAACTCGCATGTCCCCTTAAACAATTAATTAATTAACCAACTCCTAACGTACAAAGTACGTCGTACATATTGACTTCTCTAACCTCACTAATCTAAACTCCCATTTTAGGAGCTACACGATCTGGTCAGCAGAGAGCAGAGCGTCATCATACATACCTTTAACGCTCTGAAACAATGCTGCGGAGAAACATCAGCTTTAGCCGTATCTTCTAGGGTCATCGAATGTCATCGCTTGCTACGTACTTCATGTTTGTATCCCTCTGTTCCCATTTAGCCATCCCCATAATGTTTCACTACTCTACCCTATAGGGTAGAGTAATGAAATAGTAGTATACTCTATATCCTATAGTCTGGTGATATACCTGGTTACTTATCTATTTTATATAAAATTGTGGATAACATTTAAAATTATCTAATAATTTATTTATACTCAGCATGTCTAAATATATTTTATAAATATTATAATGATTATATTAATATTTGTAGTTTAGTGAATTAAATCATTACTATATATATGTAATAATGTTACACGATACATCAAATGATAGGTGTGAAAAGAGAATTGTTACTCACAGAAATTCAACAACTAAAAGAACGTTGCCAAAGATCACCATCCACATTATGGATAACGGAGAGATATCTCCGAGTGGAACTAATACTATCGGTGGAATCTCTCTGACCTTGAAACACGACTTCATGGCCAAAATGGGAACAAACTAAGGTTTATATTGCTGATAATTCATAATGTGTTACTTAATGTCTGTGTAATGTCGCGATAACAATATTTATTACCAAACATCAAAATTATCAGATTACAAAATTATATATTCATTTATTATCTTTAAAGATTAAGAATAATACTAATTGACATTAACTTTAATTTAGATTAAAACTTTTTAAATTAAATATTAAACCATAATATCATATGAACATACCATTATCATTTAATTCATTTGTTTCATAACACATTTCATAAATGTATCAGTAAACGTAATATAACCAGTATATCAATATATATATATATATATATATATATATATATATATATATATATACATATCATCTTCATTATATATATATATATATATATATAACAATCTATTATCTATGTAATCTAAATATAAACATCTACTACATTATATTGTAGCGTCTACTCTCGTTATTATTACATGTGTACACTATTTCTCTGTAGACATTGCTATCTACTACTTCCGGTGATGATTAGACAGGGAACACATCTTATCTTCTCTCAGATGACCTCTACACATGATTACAAGGTCAGTATACTATGTGTAATTAAACGTTAGACATTATGATAGTAATGAGAAGGTAGATATTCTTATAATTATGTTTACAATGTATTATTAGTTTAGTTATTTTAAAGTATCTAATTTCTAATCAATTTCTATAAAAATCTATATAGATTTCATATATCTCTGTATAATTTGTCTAATTGAAATTAGCTGTTTATCTAAAAGGGGTTTCACACCAACTCGAACGCAATTATCAACTCTAATAATTAGACATGAAACCCCTTTTACGGATATTTAAATATTATAGTTTAACTTTAACCTCTACTTATTATAGTTAATAATTGAGTTCGAGTTAGTGTGAATCCCCTTTAACAATACATATTTTTCTCTCTTCTACTCTATCTTTATTCTTTCCATTTACAGGCTAGAAAATCTTAAGATTTTCCGATCATGATCAAGTTGACCGACATTTCTCAATTTTTAGAATACAAATTCAAGTCTATTCCATGGTTCACATAACTATATCTATATTTTATTTTTAATTTGTAAATCATACAATTAAATAATGATGCAATATTTATTATTAATAAAATAAATGAAAAAATGCTTTCAATATTACAGTAAATTTGCATTCAAATAATATATTATTTTATATAATTTAATATAAATCTAATATAACTTATATAATATATTATTTAATATTATATTTTAGATGGTTACTAGATAGCAACTTTCTGATGTTTCTTCTAAAAAGAAGAAGGTTGGAACTATCTCTAAAAAGAAGGGGAAAAGTTATAAATATGGTAAATATTTAATTAATAAATACTAATTATTACGTTATGTAATCCTACTTCTATATAAATATAAATCAGGTATATGTCGATTATTTATTAAATATATATGTAAAAATAACAAAATTTCATAATTATTAAATAAACTGTATATTTCTTAAATATAAATAAAATGTGAATGAAACTTTATACTTGTGAAATAAACTTTCATATTAGTTTTTTATATAATTATTGTACCTATTCGTTTATTAATATTACATAAGTTGTAGTAATTATTAAATGTATTTGATTCAAAATAATTATTTTTCAAAATTATATATCTTCATTTAATAATTATTTTTAATTTTCTAGTTTATATATATATATACACTCACAATTCCAGTTTGAATAGGGACTTATCTTTTATGGTTTATTTATTACTGATTATGTCCGCCGATATTAATGTCATTATTTAAAATTCTTTTCATATTCTTAATAACTATCAAAATATGATAATACTTATTGATATCAATTACTTATATATATAACGAATACTAAAAAAGTTATGTAAGATGATCCCCATATAGTAATTTAAATGTGTATTTATTTATATATTCAAAAAGTCAATGATTAAAATGAGCATTTGATATAATAATCACTATTTGACCTTGACTAATGTTTATTTCACCTTCACCTTAAGCCGATAAACAAGACGGCATCGTTATCAGATCTACAAACTTTCATGAAGTAGCATGTATCCCGCTCACCATGAACGCTCTTGGAAAATCTCACTTTGCCCTTGATAATGTTAGTGTAACTGATAGTACTACTACTACTAATATTACTAATACTACTACTACAACTTCTATTATTTTTATCATAAATATGATATATAATAATTATAAAAGTTGTGAGCAATTCAAGATTATATAATTCATTTATAAAATAATATTACATATTTATATTTCCACATAATTAGTCTATTGAATTTGAGACTTTATCTAAATAAATATCTAAATAAGTACTTTTTCTTTATATTAATGATACATCTAATTTACGAATACTCCTAATATTGTATGGTGCTCGGAGATAATCACATAACTTATGTAAGATATTTATTAAAATGGAAACTACCAATTATATAAAACATGTGTATACATATATGTTATAAATAAACATTGCTTTGTTCAACCATGGCCATCTTTAATAATACTATGTAAGTAACCACACTACCACCACCTTCATCAGGTACCGATGTATTCACCTCTACAAGGTTCCGGTCACCTTCCGCTTGACCTACGTGATGCGAGATACGGTCGAGGAGCGAGGATTCATGGTTAGTTATTGAACTATGACCTATCGTCATGCATAACCCTACCTATACCTTGCTTGTTCGTGCTCCGTATCACAACCTATCTACCCAATTTGATTATATTGTGGAGTGTAGTTTACATCATTGAAATGCATACAGTAATGATATAGACTATAATCACTGAATAATAGTTCAAAATGTAAATAATATTTTGTTAATTTAATTCAAAATATATAAATACGACTCTTATTTCATAAGTAACATTTTACATTTTCTTATTGAATATTTATTGAATGAATATATATGTATGACCACTTATTTTTGGTAACATGATTAGTATAATTTATATCTATAATTTACATTTTAAAATTACACGTGATATAAAATATAATGTATTTTTTAGATCCTATAACAATTTATATTCAATTAACGTAAGTGACCTATTGAATTAAGTCTCGGTAACATATATTCCATTCAACAATTCTTTGTGTACTCTATGTTTACACTCTTTGTGTATATATATATTATATATTATAATTGCGGTAATATAATCTGTTAATCATATGCCTCCATTCCCCTGTAGAGGATGTTTGATGAAGTAGCAGGATATGGAGCCTGGCACAGAAGGTGGTGCATCTTGAATAATGGGCGTATCTGCTTTTGGAAGTACCCCAATGATTAATTCATTAAGGTAACACACTTAAATAGTATGCTTTAAATTAGTATTTATATGATGAAAACTAAGTGTTCATTACTAAAATATAACAAACAAATATGATATGTATATTTTAAATGCTATAAGTTTATATTTGATGAGTAAAAGTTAATTTATATTGCATGTAATTTAATAGAGCAATGAAAACATTGTTGTATGAAAACAGAGCCGAACCTAAATATATTTCAGTGATTCGATACTACTGCTAGCAGTGGCATTGGGTATTACTAAATTACGTTGCATGCATAGGGAGTGTTATATCTTTGCTTCGCAAAATCTTTGCTATAATGTTTCGTATTATGTTTGTTATTTTGAAGATAGGATTACTTATATGTAGTCTATAATGTTTGTAATACGCTTAATTATTTTGAAGGTCAATATAATTGTAATTAATAATTACTAATTTTATTTATGTCTACTATGTTTGGTAGTATAGTTTTATGTTTATTTTTATTTATTATTTTATAATTGTTATATTAAAGTTTCTAATTGCTATAGTATATTTATATAGATTTCATGAATGTGTATCCTGAATATATCTAATTATAATTGGAAATTAGCCTGTTCTCCTATAAAAATGTATCTAGATTTCGTATATCTCTGTATAATCTGTCTAAATGAAATTGGCTGTTTGCCTAACAATGCCTATTTTTCTCTCTTTTACTCTATCATCATTCTTTCCACTTCCAGGCTAGCAAGTCTTTAGAGTTTCCGAACATGATCAAGTTGAATGACATTTCTCAAGATTTCAGAATACAAATGCACGTTTATTCCATGGTTTAAATAGCTATATCAATGCTGTTTTAAATATGTAAATAATTTAATATAATTTAATTAATAATAATAATTTGTATATTTTAATAATATATATTATAACAAATTATAATTAAATAATGATACAATATTTGTTATTAGTAAAAAAATATGATTTTTTTTTTTCAATTTTATATTAATTTGTTATTAAAATAAATATAAACATAATATAACTATATTATATATTATTTAATATTCTATTTTAGATGGTTACGAGAGAGCAAATTTCTGATGTTTCATCTAAAAAGAAGAAGGTTGGAACTATCTCTAAAAAGAAGGGGAAAAGTTCTAAATATGGTAAATATGTAATTAATATATACTAATTATTACGTTATGGATATTATCTAGATATTAAATATAATTCAGATATGTCGATAATTTATTAGATATAAATTTAAAAATAAAAATAATTGGTTAGTAAATAATATTTATCAATAAATAAAATATGAATTGAACTATATAATTGTGAAATAAACTTTCATATTAATTTATATAATATATATATATAAATAAAATAAAATATACATGATAAATCATGACATAAGTATTTATTATCAAATCCATTTTACTTGGAATAATTATTTCTCTACATATATTTTTATCAAAATTACATCATTGTATGTTTTTTCTAAATTTCTAAATATTCCAGAATATATAATATAATATATATTCTAGTATAGAAAAGTTATATTCTAAAGAATTATGTCGTATTGTTTTTTTTAGTAAAGTCTGATAATTTTGATGACATTATTTATACAATTATTATTAATTTTGAACATATTATGGATATAGAAACAAATTATATTTATTGAGATCAGATATATAATATAGAATATAGATAAGATTTAGTTATATATATATATAATCTATGTATGATATTGCCTATTTAAATGCCACGATAGTGTGTGGAGGTAGGGCGGTTACATTATTGATATTTATAATATCTAGTTGTATATTAATTATATATTATATATCTAATATATGTTGTTAGGTATTCAAAAAGTCATTAATAACATTTTCAATTTACGTAGTAATAGCTATTGACCTTGATTACTCTTAACCTTTAGAATCAGCCGGTAAACAAGACATAGTAAGAGCTATTTGACCTTGATCATCATTTAACCTTTAGAATCAGCCGGTAAACAAGACATAGTAATAGCTATTTGACCTTGATCATCATTTAACCTTTAGAATCAGCCGGTAAACAAGACATAGTAATAACTATTTGACCTTGATCATCATTTAACCTTTAGAATCAGCCGGTAAACAAGACATAGTAATAGCTATTTGACCTTGATCATCATTTAAACTTTAGAATCAGCCGGTAAACAAGACATAGTAATAGCTATTTGACCTCGATCATCATTTAACCTTTAGAATCAGCCGGTAAACAAGACATATTAATAACTATTTGACCTTGATCATCATTTAACCTTTAGAATCAGCCGGTAAACAAGACATAGTAATAGCTATTTGACCTTGATCATCATTTAAACTTTAGAATCAGCCGGTAAACAAGACATAGTAATAGCTATTTGACCTTGATCATCATTTAACCTTTAGAATCAGCCGGTAAACAAGACATATTAATAGCTATTTGACCTTTATCATCATTTAACCTTTAGAATCAGCCGGTAAACAAGACGGCCTCGTTATCAGATCTACAAACTTTCACGAAGTAGCCTGTCTTCCGCTCACCATGAACGCCCTTGGGAAATCTCACTTTGCCCTTTATAGGGTTAGTGTAACTACTGCTAACACCACCGCCACCACCGCTAATATTATAAACGAATTAAATGATTTTAAATGAATATTTCGATATAGAATTTACAACTTGCTACTATATATCCCTAAAGGTATTTACAAGTAGTAACTATTAAGATTAATTTAATAAATAATTTGTTTAAATAAATATCTTTATTATATAAACAAGTGTTGCGACTCTTCCTTATGGTCAGGTTAAGGCTAAGATACCTCGTCAATATAGATCCTATTCCAAAACTCGTGAAAATTCCAAATAGTTCATATATAATATATCGTATATAATACATTTATATAATATATTTTTAATTACAATAATTTATGCATAATTAGTTCATTGAATAGTCTAATCATAATTAGTCTATTGAATTTTATACTTTATTTAATTAAATCCCTAAAGTAGTACTTATATCTGTATTTATAAATAATTATAATGATACATCTAACCAGTACCTAATCCTGTACCCGTATGGTGCTAGCAGAAAATAGGCAACTATCGTAGATGACATACATTGGCAATAGCTATTATATAAATAGTTGTAATTAAAAATTAACATTATATTTACTTAACCACCAAGAGAGTAAGTGTAGTTTTCTTACGCACAACTATAATGTACTATAACACCAGTAACATCACACTCTCACACACACACACACACACTCACCACCATCATCAGGTACCGATGTCTTCCCCTCTACAAGGTTCCGCTCACCTTCGCTTGACCTGCGTAATGCGAGATACTGTCGAGGAGCGAGGATTCCTGGTTAGTTATTAACTTATATAGTTCATATGACCTATCGTCATGAATAACCTTACTTATTCCTTGTCTATGTATCACTCCCTATCTACCCAATATGATTAGGTATGTCTTTTTATATTGTGGACAGTAGTATATACAGCATTGAAATGTATATAGTAATGATATAGTAATCACTGAATTATAATTCAGGATGTAAACAATATTTTTAAATTTAATTCTACATTGAAATATTACTCTTATTTCATAAGTAACATTTTACATTTTTTATTGAATATTTATTGTAAATATAAAAGTAATGAATGAATGAATGAATGAAATCAGTTTATAGACAATTGTCTAAGGAGGATCATTGAAAGCTATAAGTAGCTTTATTAAGTTGATACCTCCATAGTATATGAATATAATAGCTTTGGGACATTTATACAATAATAATAAGACTTGTGTACTAGAATTCAATATAATAAGAGTAAAGAAATATATATAAAGAGAATAATAATAATAATATAAATAATGTCCCTCAGCGTATTTCATCATGTTTCATCAATCCATTTAATAAACTAATAAAATAAAATGTGTTAAAACTTGTGCAAACAAATATAAAACAAAAAGTGCGAATAAAATAATAAAAAAATATTGAAATGTAATAACATAAAATGATTCAAATGGTTTAGTATATACAAATTAAAATAAAGTATGTTTAAAACTTGTGCAAACAATTATATAACAAAAAAGTGCGAATAAAATAATAAAAAATTATAAAAATATAATAACATAAATATGACCCAAGTAGTTTTAAATATAAAAATTTTAAAAATTGACGAAGATTAAAAATATTAAAAATTATTAAAATGCTAAAATATAAAAACTAATATTTATTTAAAAAGTAATTCTTTAATACTTTTTTTAATTTGTGTATATTATGTATATTTTCAGATTTTAATATATTATTACTCATTATATTATTATAGTATTTTGGGCCTTTAAAAAAAATTGTGTTTTGAAATTTCGTTGTTTTCATTAATGGTAAAATAAATCTTGATTTTTCTTTATTATAAATAAAAAATGTATCTAGATTAATGTTATAGTTATTATGTAAAAGGTTATATAAAAATAATATTATTCTAAAAGATATGAGTTCATTCAATTTTAAAATAGAATTATATTTAAACATATTATTAGTGTGTGATAAACGAATCAGAGGTAATTGAGACTTGTCTATCATATTTTTATTGATAATTCGAATTGTTTTTTTTTGTATTAATACTAGTTTTTTTAATCTATCTTCATAAACATTACCCCATATTTCTATTCCATATGACATATTTGATAAAAATAGTGAATTATATAATATAATTAAATTGCGTATGTTAAGAAATTTTAACTTCCGAAAAAGATATACAATTTTTGATAATTTATTACACAAATTTATAATATGAAACGAATATGTTAAATTACTATCTAATATAATACCTAAAAACGTATACCTATCTACTATTTCTATGTTCGCATTATTTAAATTTATATTATTTATAATTTTTGTATTAAAATAAGGAAGTATTTTAGTTTTTTCAATATTCAATTTTAATTTATTTATATTAAACCAATGACATAATCTATCTAAATATAATTGCATATTACTACTCAATTCTTCATTTGAATTTGCAAATATAGAGAGTGATGTGTCATCTGCATATATATTTAAATTTATATTATCATCATTATTAAATATATTTGATATGTCATTAATAAATATTATAAAAAATAATGGACCTAATACTGATCCCTGAGGAACACCAAAACGTACATTTCTAACAGATGATACAGTATTATTTATTCGAGTTTTAACTTTTCTATCTAATAAATAATTTTTTAAAAACACATTTACATGACCCCTAAAACCACAGTATTCTAATTTTTTTAATAAAATGTCATGGTCTACAACATCGAACGCTTTTTTAAGGTCTAAAAATAGCGTAGCAATTTTTTTATTTAAACTATGTTTAGTAAATAAAAAATGTTGTAAGTTAAAATGTGAAAGGGTAGTATTGGATTTTTCAATAAATCCATATTGGTTATCATTAATTATTTTATTTTTATATATAAAGTCCATCATTCTATTATATATTATTTTTTCGAAGATTTTACTAATTTGCGGTAGTAATGAAATGGGTCTATAGTTGATTATCTGTTTTTTATCATTTGCTTTAAATACTGGTTTAATGATAGCAATTTTCATATTATCAGGAAATTCAGAATTAGCCAAGCATAAATTAAATAAATATTCTAATGGTTTAGCAATAGAATTTATTAAAAGCTTGATTAATTTCATGTCCCAGTTATTTATATCTTTGGATGATTTAGATTTCATATTAAGTGTAATATTAATTATTTCCTTATCAGTAATAGGTAAAAAATAAAAACTGTTCTCAATAGAGTTTAAAAAATATCTAAAATCATTATCATTAGTTATATTATCATTAGTCATATTATCACTAGTCATGTTATCACTAATCAAATTATCATTAGTCATATTTTTAATTAAAAAACTTTCATTTATTTTAAAACCCACATTTGAAAAATAATTATTAAAATGTTCACATTGATCTTTTATATTTATAATTTCTTTTCCTTCATATTTAAGTATTTTGGGTAATTCATCAACATTTTGATTAATTATAGTGTTCAAATGTGTCCAATTTTCTTTTTGATTACAATTTGAAAAAATATTTGAGTAATATTTATTTTTTTCATATTTTATATTTTTATTAATTTTATTTTTTAGTTTTTTATATTTAATAAATGTGATAGGGCAGTTTTTAGTTTTATATGTGTTAAATAATTTATTTTTTTTTCTTATTGCATTTTCCAATTTACTTGTAAGCCATGGATTGTTAATACTATTTTTATTTATTTTTTTTCTAGATATGGGACAAAATTTATTAAACATTTCATTTAATTGTATTACTAATTCATCATAACATATAGAAGGATTTGTAATTGTGTAAAAATAGTCCCATTTGTAAATCGATAATGTATTTACTAATGCATTAATATTATGCATATTTCTGATATATACATAGTCACAACTTTTAGTATAGTTATTTTTTATATTCAAAGTAGTAAATATAACAGAATGATCAGATATATCTGTATTAATAACACCATTCAATAAAATTGAATTACTATTTGTTAATATGTTATCTATTAATGAATTCTTATAAGTTGATAATCTAGTTGGTATTTTTATTAAATTATTTAGGCCTAATTGTGAAATGGTATTATTAAAATCAATTGTGAATGGATTAAAAACATCTAAAAAATCAATATTAAAATCACCACAAATAAAAATTTCAGAATTAATATATTTTAAAAACAAATTATAAAAGAAATCATTAAAGATAGTTCTATTAATATTTGGTGCTTTATACAACCCTGTGATTATTATAGGTTTATATTTAAATTTTAAATTTAATTGTATACTGATTATTTCTAAGATATCATCAATTGCTGTTGATAAGTCTTCTATATATAAACAATCTAAATGTTTGTGAGCAAAAATTGCAAATCCTCCACCTTTTTTTTTAATTTTTAGTATACGATTTGTTTTAAACATTTTGTAATCTGTTAGATATATTGAAGGATCATCAGTATCCGTTAACCATGTTTCAGTTAGTACTATTATATCTGGTTTACTGACTAATGTATCCAAAAATATATTAAATGTATTGATATTTTTATTGAAACTTCTAATGTTTAATGAATACTTACTTTTCATAAAAATGAAAAATATAATTTATATCTATAATTTGCATTTTAAAATTGCATATTATACAAAATCCAAAGTGGTTTTTTAAATCCGATGAACTATATCATTTAACGTAATGACGCATTGATTTAAGCCCACATTCATTTCCTTCGTAAATTCGTTACATAAGTTATATTTACACTCATTGCATGAATGTTATCGTTGCGGTTTTATCATCTGTCAATCATGTGCTTCCCTTTCCCTGTAGACGATGTTTGATGAAGTAGCAGGATATGGGGCATGGCATAGAAGGTGGTGCATCTTGAAGAATGGGCGTATCTGCTTTTAGAAGTACCCCAACGATGAGTTCATTAAGGTAACACAAATACTTCAACATGTGTATAGCATATCATTTCTAAAATTCTCTTGTTTCACCATTAACATATACACTAACAACTATAAAATCAAACCCCATCACATTCAAAAATGTCTAATATAACAATTATTATAAACTATAATCGTAAGGAAATGTTATAATGCATTATTAGCACAATATTAATTAACCATTGTTGAGTTTAAGAAAATATATATTCGGAAGTATAAAGTATAAATATTTGCTAACAATATCATACGTTATATAAATAAACAAAGAATAATACGAAATTAAAAATTAAAGAAATGTAAACTTGTTATAGTTACCATAAATGAAATATAATCGTAATTATATTGTAAAAATAAACGAAAAGTGATATAAAATAGAAATGAAATATAACGCAAAAATAATCGAAAATATAAATAAAATACATTGTTTTGTTGAAATTTTGCATTGAAATATTTAATTTCTTTTTTATATATTGAATATGTTTTATTTTTATTTCGTAACCACAATAACCACCACATCACATACAGCAACCTATCGGAACCATCATCCTGAATAACTGCACTACGAATAAAGTTGACCTGATTCCTCGTGACATCTGCGCTCGACCCCACACATTTGAACTACGGTCTATTTCTGAGAAACAAAACACTGACCGCGAATCTCTGACCACTACCATGATGCCGTCCTCTAATGGTGACCTCTGTAGTACAAGGTTAATATCTCATAGAGGTCAAGGTTATCAATGTGGTACCAACGACGGGACATATGCTCGCTATCTGCAATGGTAATTTGTTGTACTCCGAAATATATAGTTTTCGATATGTTTAATTATATTTCAATAATTGAAATCGAAGATATTCTTTTATTTGTTAATTATAATACATGCATATTTTTTAATTTGTATTTCGATTTTATTAAAATTACGAAATTATTTATAAATTTGATTTAAATTGAACAATATTTGTTCATGACGATATTCCAAATAATATAATATGTTATATTATGGATTTATATAATCATATTGATTGCATTCATTTTAAAAAAAACGAGTTTTTGCATAGATTTGTGTATAATATTCAAATTTGTACTCTTAGATATGTTTAAATCGTGTATAATTATGTGTAATAGGATAATGTATAAATAATATGCATTAGCAAATGTCATTGTTTAATATCTCTTCCAAGAGGTCATGCAAGGTATCTTATATAGTACTAGGTTATTATATCACTCAAGGTCACCTCTAAATACATGTGTTTTGTTGTATATTGAGGTAAGACTCGATATTTTATCATTTGTATTATGACTCATTTAACATGCGATATCAAATATAGAAATGTATATATAATCAATTTCATTAATTAACGAAATATGTATATTGCATTATTTTTCAGTATCTTGCATTATAATGAAATTTAAGATCATGAATATAATTCTAACTTAAAACCCACTTTTTAACTTTATAATACAACTTTAATTTTATCAAATATGTCATTAATTATTATACTTTATTTGACACCACTAATAAAACTCAATTAATGACAATATATGAAACTGACATATATAGTGACACTGACACTAATACCACTCTCTGACACTGACACTATCCCATAGACACTGGCTCTCCGCTGACACTAAACCCGACCGTCTAATCCACTTAAAACCCACTTTTTAACTTTATAATACAACTTTAATTTTATAAAATATGTCATTAATTATTATACTTTATTTGACACCACTAATAAAACTCAATTAATGACAATATATGAAACTGACATATATAGTGACACTGACATTAATACCACTCTCTGACACTGCCACTATCCCACAGACACTGGCTCTCCGCTGACACTAAACCCGACCGTCTAATCTGGTGCGATAAGCTGAACGCCTGTCTCCGTAACATTCGCACTTGGAACGTAAACGCGCGCCGTCCCGTCCGTCGTAACTAATGGCCACGCCCCCTCGTATAGGCCACGCCCCCTCCCCTGCGGTATACGCCACTATTGCATTGTTATCGCCGTGCGATTAGTGGCAGCTCGCTCTAGACTATTGTTCCATCGCTAAATCTTAACGTTTACATTCGTGCCCTACCATACACTACCCTTCTACCCCTGCCCCCACCCCTCGTCCTTATGCGATGAAAGTTCACGGTATTACGAGCACACCACCACCTGTATTTTATCTAGAGTGCGTCTAATACACTTTTATTAATTTATTACTACTATATATGATAATGCAACGATTTTATTATTTATATATACATTTATATACATATTATTACTTATACAAAAAGCTTGGTTGAATATTCGATACTAAATGTTTGCGCTGTAGGCAAATATTTTTATAATAAATAAAGTTATAATTTATCAATTAATTATATTAATTATTATTAATTATCATTGAATATACTATATGAATATAATTAATAAAATATAATTATTTAGACATAAATAAATATGAACCATGAATATGTGTCCATATTATATTGAGGATATCAAAATCATAGATAGCTGTCAATATATTAAGTCAGTGTTATAATAGTAATATATTCCTACACTTATATTTTATTTACGATTTCCTTCACATTATTTATCATTTAAACTTCATAAACAGTAATTGGCTTTTCTTTTGATAAATATATCTACTAATACACATACCGTATTCATATTATCATTGAGTTCAGAACAAACAATTATGAGGATAAACATATCTACATCTACAACTATAAATCATCCTATCCTTTCATTTGAGATGATATTATTTAGAGTTTCATATTATCTTCCAAAAAAGTCAATATTCCATTTTAATGTTATGTTTATTTTCTATTACAATAGTTTAATGTTTAATATTTTATCTTATTTAATTCAATTTATAATTAATATGTTCATGGATATATGAAATATATTATAAAAATTATTCAAATTATCTAATGTTTAATCATTATGGGGAGGTATACATCTGTTTTCCATCTCATGATGCATTCAAAAGATTCTGCATATCATACTCTTCAATGACTTCATCAGATTTATTTTATTATATATAGTAGATATATATTGCTCTAAAATCCCGGAAATATATGTCTAATATATAATAATTTACGGAAACTTTTATTCTTTGTTCAGATATTTCTATGGAAAAACGATTTTTAATTATTATATATATTAAATATATTTATCAACATATTGAGATAAAATGTTATTAATAATTATATTAGTTATAAATAAAAATAAAGTAATATAGCTATACTATTATCTGAGAATAAATCTTTAATGTAAAATAAATGATTTATAAAATAATTATTCTGAGTAATATAGTTTTAATAATGAAAAATGTTGAAACATTTTGTTTCAAATATAATAAAAAATAATTTATGTTTATTATATTAAATTGATTATATTACTTAATTATGATTTTTAATTTTTATAAAATAAAGTACACAATAAATTATTTTTCAATAAATATAATACCATAAAAGATGTTTTTAATGTAATTCTAGTTTCAATAATCATTTAATAATAATTTAACAATCAAAAAAAAACATAAATTAGAAGTATGAAATAAAAATTGTTGAAAAAATGTATTGAATTCTGTAGTATTTGTAATGCTGCTTAATTATTATAATTGATACCCACATTTTAATGTTTGGGTCTGGGAATGGTTGAATAATACACAGAATTTAAAAAATAATACTTAATGGATAATAGTTAAACTTAAATAGTACCTGATAGTTAATTTTTGTTATGGTATTCTATACCACCTAATTTATGATAAAGAATTATCTTTCTTTTCTAATATTTGAGGTATTTTATATCAGGTTAGAATATAGAAGTAGATTGGGAGTTACTAGTATTTGTTTCAGCTATAATATTCGCGTAAGTTGAAAGTTTGTTGAAAGTAATATTATTGTGTATTATGTTATAGTTAATTGAGTGATACGTATTTATTGTAACGTATGTCAATGATACTAATTGTATAGTAATATTTTTGTAGTCGGTATTTCAGTGTTAGGTGTGTTAATTATATAGTTTGTATATTTTATTTAATATATTCTGGATATTGAAAATTACAATATTGAAAGTATAAATGTCTGATAAAGGTTAGTTGTAGGTTATGTGATTGAAGTATGTAATTTTCTCATATAACATACTTGTTCTGTAGTGGTCTGCTCTCTGTAATGTGTATACACCTATAGGTATGCGTTAACTTTGTTATTAAGAGTAATGCCTAAGCATCTACTGAAATATGATCGATTTATTTTTGTAATATGAGTGGTTTACGATGTTTAAAAGTTGTGTTTTCATCAAGTCGAATAACAATTTTATTATATGGTACGTTTGTAGTTGAGTGGATTTTTGTATCCGTACATTTTATATATCATATGCATTTAAAGTATATGTATAGACTATACAGTATAGTATACACATACATTGTATACCTACCTCGCAAAATAAAAGTCTATTTTTGTGGCGAGGTAATGCATATGGTTAATATATATTAATACATATGTATAGGTCATCGATATAAACTTTCTTTATATCGATCGTAGAATATATAGATATGATTTTATGTCAAATATATATATTTATGATTATAATCATAGATTTATAGTTTTTCCGTAGAATACAAATCTATGACTTATACATGAACCAATTTAAAACGTCACTAACCTATACATTAAAATATTTGCTTTAATATTTTAATAAATGTTGATTTAAAATACGTTGTATATTAATATATATTTTTATATAATTATTTATACACGTGATATATATTTTAGTTTATATAAATATAATGATTCATATTTCACCTATTTTTATTTGAATGCATGACATATATACATTTATTTCAAGAAATTATTTATATGTTCAAAACATAATGAATAAATTAAAACAAAACTTGATTAATTCAAAATTGTTTCCAATTTCATTCATATAATACATATATCATATAGTCATAGTGAATTATTTCATTATTTTTTTTAATATATCATCATAATGTATCAATAGTTGGTATATTTGTTATAATATTAATTTATAATTATTTTTCAAATATATTTTCCAATATTATTTTAATGTATGAATTTATCATTTTTTCTAAGTTTGTTTCTAAATAATATACATAATGAGGAAAAATCTAGAGGATAAATAACAAAATGTATATTTAATTATTATATATATTATTTATAAACAAAAGGTCGTTGATAATAATTTATTGGCAAATTATTCTTTGAAGACTATTAATTTTTTTTTATGTGACCTATATTTGCAAGTATATATGTATAAAATATCATGATCATTTAGTATGGAAAGATTTAAGGGAAATTATTTAAAATTGTAAATAACAAGTGTGCAATTCTAAAATAACGCCCCTTACAAGTTACGCTATTCACTGAATAGTATTCAATGTTTATTAAATTAATAATCTCCATCTGTTCTTAACATATTATGACTCAATATTTGTAAAAATTATAATATATTAATATTATATGATTATATATATTATTATGATTTTACAATTTTATTTAATCTTTTTATTCAAACGGGGGTGTCCGTATTCGGTACCCATGTTATAATACGGACACTCTATTCTATAATACGGAAACCCTATATGATATAGTATATCGATGATGTTCCTATTGACTGGAAAGCTGATTCTTATAATCATAGTACTGAAGTGTTCCCGAGAGAAATGGTCCCAATTATATTATTCCTTCTGTGAATCGCGTAAAAAAGATAGAACTGTTGAATGACCCAACTAACAATTGAAATACCCAACAAACAATTTATTCAGAAATGTTTAGAACTATTGGAACTATATAGTTCAATATTGATAACTTTTTGGAACTTTAGTTCTCAATAATTATAATGGGAACTTTTTTAGAAATTTAGTTCAAATAATATTTAATCCAGGATTTTAATATAATTCTATAATTAGTGATTCACTCATTACAGTCCTGGATTTTATAGATTTATAGTTTGGTAAAATTCAAATATTAGATTACAGTGTAAACAAATATATGTACATATATTTTTATATTTAAATATTTAATTTATAATTATACACATACATTTGAATTAATTATATTACAATATATAAAAACAAGAATGTCTTCTCAAAATAGTTAGTAAATAATTAATTAGATTATAATATATATTTATCAGTTTAATGGTATTATAATAATAAGATATTTTAAATAAAATAAAATATATTTGATGATTGATAAATTATAATTATCAATGATAATATAATTTTATATATACATATTTAGGAATATAATATGCTAATTTTAAAAATAAAATATTGTTATTAACCTTCAATGATTAACATTAATAACTTATTTTATATTAATTAAATAATTCAATTATTTTATATATATTATTATATATTATTTACTTTTTATTACTTATAAATTAAATTAGTATACATATATTATATATTAATTACATTTATTACTAATTAATTTCATTAATTAATTAAATTATCAATTAAATTAATTAATTCATTTAATTATAAATTAAAAAAATTATCATAATCACTTTCATATATATATATTATAATATATAAGAAAACATTTAAAATATAATTAGGTAGGTTATAATTATATTAGCTAATATAATTGTTAGTTATATATAGTGTACATATAAATATACTGGTTTGGTTAATTATGTGTTATTGTATTTATATATATTGGAGCAAGGAAAGTGTGAGGAGCCGTATACATTAATTGCATCTGGGTTGAAGGCGATATAATGGAAATTAAAAAAAAGAAAAATACTTGATAAAGGTACGATTATATATATGATAATATGAAAAAGAAAATTTCGAGATCATACAAAAGAATTATTCACATCAAATAAAATACTTAGATTAGATAAGTAACATATTATAATACACTAATATATATGCATAAACAATATTATAATCAATTACCAACAAATTTAACTAAAATACACATACAAAATAATAATAAATATACTCTACGAACAAATAAAACGTATACTATACCAATTTCAAAATCAACAAGAACAATAAATAGTTTACTGATAAAAGGTCCAAAACTTTGGAACTTACTTCCAACAAATATACAAAATATAAAAAATGAAAATTTGTTCAAGAAAAGAGTAAAAAATATGTTACATAATGATGAATTATATTATAAATAAATTAAAAAAATTACTGAATTTAAAATTAATTTAATAAAATTAAAAAAACATATTAAATATTAAATATTAAACATATTAACATATTAAAAAAACTAAAATGAATAAAATAAAAAATCGATATCAAATATATATGTATGTATAGATTATTTTTGTTATTATTATTTTGATTTTGATTTTTGTTAATGTCAAATTTTGTCTGTCTACTTAATGTATTTTATTTATTTATTATTATCTTTTATGTAAATACGAAATATATAGCTAACTATTATAATTAAACAATCACTGTTCCTGTCCCATGTATGAATAAATCGCTGGCAACAACCCGAAAAGACCAAGGTCTTATTTTGAAGCCTTTTGGAAACAAAGAAATAAACGAAAAAGAATAATAAATGAAAAAAAAAAGAACGACATTAATTAATCCAATAAAATATATCTATCTATCTATCTATCTATATATATATATATATTTTTTTTATTATTATTATTATCAGATTTATGAAATACCAAGGTAATTGTAGAAGCAGTGTTGCTTATCGAGACAATTACCCCTTTATTAACATGATAAGTTTCATTATAGATAATAGTTATAAATAAATAATAATTTTATAATATTATAAGATAAGATAAGATATATTTTATTATTGCAATCATTGCGAGAGAAAAAAAAACAATAAAAGGACAAATAATATGTTCAGAAGATTTTCAACCTTATGACTTCCTGTTTACATATATATGATACAAATAAATAAAATATATAATAAAATATAATGAAACTTATCATGTAACTAAATGTAATCATCATATAATAATGTAATAATGTAATAATATAAATAAATGATAAAAGTATAAAATTAAAAGCTAATAAATACATCAAGTACTAAATAATATAAATTAAAATATAACACAGTGGAACTAAATATGAGATAGCCAAAATTTAAAAGTAAAAGAAACAAGAGAAAAAAAAGAGAAGAAATAAGACAATATATTAAATAAATATAGGTTAAACAATATTCGATGTTCATACAGAAAAATATATAACGTAAAGTAATTTATTTAATGTCAAAAAATGTAAAAATAATGTAAAATGTAAAAATAAAATAAAAGATAATATAATCTTAAAATCAACCTATAATAATTTTTTAAAAGTCAGTTTTTTATAATGTCAAAATGTATATAATGTCAGTATTTTTATAGTGTCAAATAAATAAATTAAATTTAAATAAATTAAATTTAAATAAATTATAAAAAAATATTATCATAAGTCAAATATATTAAATAAAAATGTAAACTAAAAATAAATGCATTAAAATAGAGTATTATATAAAATATTAAATAAAAGTATTATATACAATTATTTAAAGATTTTTACAGAATAATGATAAAGAATTTTACTTTCTTATATCTATACTTAAATCATTCCAAATTCTTGGTCCGAATGTAATTAAGGTATTATTCATATAATTATATTTAAAATTAGGTTGAATAAAATCACAGTTACTCCAGGTATTAAATCTTTTTTTAGATGTCAATGTAAAATGATTTAAAATAATAGGATGGCACAATTTATTGAATATTTTATACATTTAAATATATATATATAGAAGTAATTATATATATATAAATATATTATAATTACTATTATTTTACAGATACAGATACAAATACAACTAGAAATTATTATTATTATATAAATGTATTCACGTATAATACTTATATACCGTATCAATGTTTACATTAGCTATCACGTATTCTAACCATGTAACTTATTAATGTTAACATAATTTGTATTATATTGAATACAATATTATCCTTTTTTATTTTGATATTATATTATTTATTAAATACACCTTTATGACATATAAATTAACAATAAATAATAATATAAAATCATAAAATAAACATCATTATAATAGAATACAAAACATATGTTTTGTATATATATATAAAATAATAATGTAGCAATGGAATAAGTATAACAAGATTATATATAACAAGAGTATACGTATATATTTGAGTATTCCTTGACGCAACATATTCGTTTTCCTACTAACAATAATGGTAATACTATTGACTTAGTTTTATCTTAAGCTGATTCTAATTTAATTTCATATCCCACTCAAAGTTCTATAATATCTAATCACTTTTCCATTTTATTTGATTTGAACTTGCCGGTGACACAAATTAATCGACCTTCTAGATCGTTTCGGAAAATCTCCTCTATTGATAAACCAATATTTGTTAACCCTGTATTCCATCAACTTAACAACATTATATCTTATGGTTTTTCTACACTTTTTGATTCTTTTAATTTGGCATTAGTATAACCTAGTAATAACCTATCTCATTCGCTTGATATTTTTGCACCCTCCATTACTCTGATCAACCGAACTTATTCTAAGTCTCCCTGGTTTAATATTGAGCTTATTAAACTAACTCTATGATTTTACTCCTCGTACGCGAAGTGAACGCCTATAACGCAGAAATAGATGTACTCAAATAAATACCTGGAACACCCACCTTGTCTTGTCTACATTAATTACGTAACCTAGTATACTCATTACATAATATATATATATATATATATAACTTATTAATATATGTGTATTGTGTATAGATGTAAAATTACGTATGCTACTCATGTGTCAACCATAAGGTTATATATATAGATTATAATATACATATACAAAATATAAATGATTTATAATATTAAAATAGAATTAAAAATTAAAAATCGACAAATATTATCAAAATACAAAATTTAGATTTTATAAATATTTGTTTATAATTGTTAGTAAACAATATAAATAGAATACTAAAGTTATTATTATAATAACAAACGCACGTAATACTCTTCAATATACGAACTTGTATTATCGTCTTCAAGTTTAATTTGCTTTAGGAACACCTTACTCTAGTGTTAAAGTTAGTCAATAATAAATTAATATATTATATACCTATATATATATATATATATATATATATATATATATATATATATATATATATATATATATATATATATATATATATATAAATACATGAATAATATTCATTGCATATTCGCTTATTTCGATTATTAATCACTATAAGATAAACCCAAGGATATATATGCAAATATTAATATTTAATTAATGTATTGTACTTATATGTACATGTATATATATATATATATATATATATATATATCATTTAATTCTATATCATTATATATAGTGATATCACAAATGGAAGTTTTAATATAATTATAATATATTACATTACTTATAATATATGTACACGTATTGTTTATATATGTACTTGTACAATAGTAACCTATATAGACGAGGACTACATACATTAAAATAATATATTACATATGTTAATATGATGTGAACTTTACCAGTGTATATGCTATTATTACACATAATAATTATTACAAATGACAGAAATATATTATTTTAATGTATGTAGTCCTCATCTATTCATTCACATATTGATTATTTATGATTAATTTCGTATAATTAGTAAGAGTTAATATTATATTCATTTTTTTGTTAATATAAAAAACAGATAACAATGGTTACTAATTTAAAGGATTTTAATACAATATAATTGATCAGGTTATCGGTTTGACGGCTTGGACATTTAAGAAATATAAACGCTCAAATAAGTAGCCATTTTATATTATTTGTATTCAGTGATAATCTAGTATGGTCATAGAGTTAAAGAGAAAGTTTCTCTTTAGCTCTATGAGTATGGTAATGGGTCTTTGGATACGCCTCTAAATTAGATACGTACCAACACGTACGACATATTTACGTTGATATATATAGATTTATATATTTTTATACATGTATATACATATATATATATATATATATATATATATATACATACTATGCGGTCAGGGTCCCGGTTACTCACATCCGTCGTATGTTACTATTGTAATCTTAATTTTGATGATTTCGTAGTAGGTTTCCTATAAGGGTGTGTTTATCGGTCAGACACTAGTGGTGCACTGCATGCAGTCGAGACACTTGTATTCACTGCATGTAAAACATAGAAACTATAGTTTTAGACATTATAGTTTTTCTGTTCTATAGAAACTGCAACCACTATTTACTTGACCCACCCTACTAATGGTAGAAAATACACTAGTTGTGTATACCTATCGCTATAGTGTGTGTTTCGTTAAACAGAAATATCTGACTCTCATTTATGTAAAATTCTATAGCTTTGTTTATTTGTTGAACGCACTCAAAATAAGCCCATGAACGGAGTCATCAATATAAGTTACAATTGCTATTTTTTGGTATGCGCGAATTTATTATTATAACAAATTAAATTGAAGTTATGTATGAATATAAGTACTTGCAAAGTTTCTCTACTATACCATTTTAGTGCGTATAGGGTTTATCATATATATTATATATATATATATATATATATTATATAATAAATATCACATATGTATCTATATTTTCGGTAACTTCTTTTATTAACTTTAACATTAAAAACCAATCGAAGAAGTTCGTCCACTGCGTTAATCGGTTCGTCCTCTGATTGGATGGTAGAGATGAGACAGATAGCCGCATGTCCCGACTTCCAGGCGGTGATGTTGTGCATGATCAAAGAGGGATATTCGTTCAGACGCGAGGACCTAGTGGCAGACACGCTCAGAAACGTGCTGAACTCGACTTGCGTGGTCATAGATAGGCCGGTGCTGGAGTAGGGGGCGTGTTAGTGACGTTGGAGGGGTGTTACCGGAGGAGGAGCTAGTGGTCGAGTGTGGCGGGAGACAGCGCGCATCGCATCGAGTGCGTCAAGCTCTCGTCCAATGTAGACCCAGTAAACAACAACATACAAATATGAACATATTATGTTCATAATATGAACATATTATATTCATAATATGTTCATATTAATATGTTATCACACAAATATAATTTTCATAAACATATTTATTTGACAACATAATAATATGTTCATATTTGTATGTTGTTGTTTACTGGGCCTACATTAGACGAGAGCTCGATGCGATGCGCGCTGTCTCCCGCCACACTCGACCACTAGCTCCTCCCCCGGTAACACCCCTCCGCCGTCACTAACACGTCCCCTACTCCAGCACCGGCCTATCTATGACCACGCAAGTCGAGTTCAGCACGTTTCTGAGCGTGTCTGCCACTAGGTCTTCGCGTCTGAACGAATATCCCTCTTTGATCATGCACAACATCACCGCCTGGAAGTCGGGACATGCGGCTATCTGTCTCATCTCTACCATCCAATCATAGGACGAACCGATTAACGCAGTGGACGAACTTCTTCGATTGGTTTCGGCTTGACCTCTGGTGCCTGGGGTAGCTTCTTCCGGTGACTGCGAGTCGGTCGATGACTCCTTCTGTTAGTGGGCGTGATGGTGGGCGTGTTTACAAGTGGTAACGGATGTGTAATAGGTATTTAAGTAAGACGTGTGCGCGGCTCATGTGTGCACCATCGATGTAAATAAAAGTTTTATTTACATCGATGGTGTGCACACTGTGCGCGCACGCCGTAAGTGTGTGTATACCGTAAATAATACATCACCTCTAGAACTTTATAGACAGAATTAGATTGTTAATTAGTAGATGTTAATTTCTATATTAACTTATTAAACATATTTACCCACATATACGCACCGAAATCATCACCTAGATATTAACTCCTAACCCATAACCTAGATATTGACTCCTAACCCATAACCTAGATATTAAATCCTAACCCATTCCCTCGATATTAACTCCTAACCCATAACCTCAATATTAACTCCTAACCCATAACCTAGATATTAACTCCTAACCCATAACCTCGATATTAAATCCTTACCCATTACCTCGATATTAACTCCTAACCCATAACCTCGATATTAACTCCTAACCCATTCCCTCGATATTAACTCCTAACCCATAACCTCGATATTAACTCCTAACCCATAACCTCGATATTAACTCCTAACCCATTACCTCGATATTAACTCCTAACCTTAACACGTGCGCTAACACATTACCTAGATAACAATATTTCGTAATGGCGAATGTATAACCATTACTATTTAAATACGCTAGGTGATCATCTTGTCCTAACTTATTTACAGTGTAGGGTTATTTACGATGATGGTCTTATTTTATTAGTTTGTGTTCGAATTCGGTAGTTGATGTGGTAATGGTGTCGAGATAAGGATGGAGGGAGATGATTCTAGAGGATGCTGGCAATGCCAGCCTGGCATAGACAGTTTAGATACACTTCCTGTGTACTGCGGCCTAAGGGGGTATCATCTAGAACCCTATATGGTTAGGTAGGGTCGTAGGTTGCGAGGTGGCATATGTAATGTTATTAGACGATAAAGGTAGTCAGCTTGTTTAGTTAATAGAGAGGATTATGTAAATGAATTTTAACGAGTATTTTAACGAGTATTTTAAAGTGAGAAATTTTAAGGTGGATATGTATTTATCAAATTATTTTTTTACTAATTTTGTTAATATGGATGCCTAGATATTTGATTGTAGCGGAAGGAACGAGTAGGGCATGACCTAGGTACATTTGAGGGAATATTGTGGTGGGAGAGGGGAGTTCGGAGGTGAATAATTCATAGCGTATACGCTATGAATTATTCACCTTTTTCATTGTATACAATCACATTATACATAGTGTACACCATACATTGAATGGTATACATTGTATACCGTACATTGTACACCTAACAGTGTATACCGTGTACACACCGTGCGTACGTGTGTACCCACGCACGTGTGTTTAGATACTCGTGTATCACATGCTGCTGAAACCACGTGGTGCTAGGTGCAGCCGCACTAACGACAGACTGTTCCGTAGTCGTGGAAGTCTGCTTCTGTTCATTTTCAGCTTTCTTTTTGATATCATCTTACTTCTTCTGTTCCATTTCAGACTTTTTCTTAAGTTCCAATTCAGCTTTAAGTTTCAGTTCCGTTTTCGCGCGTTCAATCTCACGCGCTATCTCGTGTTGCTTTCTTCAGCATTTTGTCGGAATTGTTGCGTAAGGTATTTGGATTACGTAATTTGACGTCATTACATATAGAATAAAATTGTCATTTATTGAGTGAAGTAAATTTTAGTTTTTTTTCTTTCTTTTTTAATGAATGATAAAAAGTAAGTACAACAATATAAAATTTACTTCACTCAATATATATATATATATATGTATATATATATACACACTATGGTACGAAGCAGTCATTATAAAGCAAACACATGTATATTACACATCTATAGCATATCATATAGTTATCAATATTCGCACTCTATAGAGTGTATATATACTTGCACACAGAACATGCTATCCCTACTGCGACTACCGTGAAACCATATATATATATGTGTGTGAATGAATGGTTAAGGGGGTTTCTCACGTTGAAACCACAAGGACTATAGCCTATAGACTTATTATATAGCCTATTATATATAATGAGTGTTTTCTATCCTTAGTTATTTATGGGTTCTATTTATTTGTGTAGTTATTGATTTACATACTTGTATTTATAGATATAATCACTACAGCATACCTATATATATAGCTACATCTATTGTGGAACCCCCTTATCAGTTTTAAGCTTATCGATCAAAAGTTTCGATTAAAATCCCATTACCCCATTACCTCTATTACCCTATTTAGTAGAATTCGTTAAAACAATGGATGCATTCAACACGCTGAATCGAGATAGATACGAGAGCAGATTCCAAGGGATATTAGAGCAATTTGATTATAAGTAAACACTTCATCTAAATTCGTGGATTGGAAGAAAGAATTGCACCAACATAAAACATTACAAACACATAGTACATAGCAATAATGGCACATATCAATGATGTCAATCAACTCGTGATTATAACGTATCACTATATGTTTAACAAGTATCCCCGGATGGGGTAATCTCAGACTCGGGTAATCTCAGTCTGGGGTAATCTAAGACTGGGGGTAATCTCAGACTAAGGTGATATCATACTGGAGTAATCTCAGACTGGGGGTAATCTCAGACTGGGGTAATCTAAGACTGGGGGTAATCTCAGACTAAGGTGATATCATACTGGAGTAATCTCAGACTGGGGGTAATCTCAGACTGGGTTAATCTCAGACTGCCACATTGGTATCAGATCGTGTTCGGGTAGTTACGAATAAAAAGTCTCAGATATTATCAATGATAGATCGTACCATCAGTACCCCCTACTTTACCCCTACTGTACCCCTAATGCATAAACATTACTTCACCCTCCCGCTATGATGTAACAGTTATTATTAGGTTACCTATTAGGTTACCTACATATAAGAATGATTTAACTTTCTAAAATCAAATCATGCGCAGTCAATGTTTGAAATTTGTCGTTCGCACAATGTGATACGATCTCGGACGGCTTTCGTCTTTTTCTCTTTTTCTGCTTTGCTGAGCTTCACGTAACACGGTTTTTCTGCGGGTGAAAGTAACGCGATGTATTAATATACAGAATATGTACAGAATATTAATGTTATCAATATATATATATATATATATATATATAAATATATATATATATATATATATATATATATATATATATATATATATTTATATATATATATATATATATATATATATATATATATATACACACATATATATATATACTAGCTATAGCTAGTATGTTCTATATGTTAGTAATATATTATTACCTAATACTATATATACCCACTACCTACTATATAATACTATATATATATTAGTAAATAATATACATCAGTCACTGAACAACATTAATACAAATCGGAAATTGATTCTTCATCGTTGTCTTCTATGTCTGACTCATACCCATCGTTGATGTTCTGCACCTGAAACTCCTCTTCCTCGTCCTCATCACTGGATTACTCGTCCGGGAACCTCCGCGCTAGTCTCAATATTTCCTAGAATGCTATCAGACGTAGATTGTGGATATATATATATATATATAAATATATATATATATATATATATATATATATATATATTTATATATACTAAATATAAATATATATACACACATATATATATATACTAGCTATGGCTAGTATGTTCTATATGTTAGTAATATAGTATTACCTAATACTATATATACCCACTACCTACTATATAATACTATATATATATTAGTAAATAATATACATCAGTCACTGAACAACATTAATACAAATCGGAAATTGATTCTTCATCGTTGTATTCATCGTTGTCTTCTATGTCTGACTCATACCCATCGTTGATGTGCTGCACCTCAAACTCCTCTTCCTCGTCCTCATCACTGGATTCCTCGTCCGGAAACCTCCGCGCTAGTCTCAATATTTCCTCGAATGCTATCAGACGTAGATTGTGGATATATATATATATATATATATAAATATATATATATATATATATATATATATATATATATATATATATATATATATATATAAGTAAGTAAGTAAGTAAGTAATTTATTTATTTATACACTTGTACATTTTTCAATCTCACAAGTGTAAACGAAAAGAAAATAACAGAAACGATAAATAACTAAAATAAATATATATATATATAAATATATATATATATATATATGTTTATAATTATAATTTAATTAAATAATTTTTTAGATTAATCTTGAATGTTGAATGATTTTTCAGGTTTCGTATGTTTCGTGGTAGGTCATTCCACAGCGTAGGGGCACTCCAGCTTATTGATCTTTTCATTAATCTTTTAAATTTTATCGAAGGAACCTTGTACATTTCATCATATTGCTTACGCGGATTTATCTTCACTTCCCTAATAAATATATTTTTGAGGTAGTTTGGGGTACCGAATAATAATGTTTTATGCATTATGCAGAGTAACTTAAATTTAGTCATCTTATCATGGTTAAACTATTTTGGGCCATTTAAAATATTCTTAACAATAATATGGTCATTCCTTTTTAGATTATATATTAATCTAATTGAACATTTTATTACCCTGTCTACTCTGTCATAAATATTCTTATTTGAATGAATAGTAATGCTATTACAGTAACGTAATCTAGATATAACTAGTGATTGCACTAACGTCATTGTAGAAGTTACAGTTAGGTATTTCCTTATTTTACGAATATTATATAAGTTGTAATTTGCAGATTTACAAATAGATGAGATGAATCGTGAGAATGAAAGTTTAGAATCTAATGTAACTCCAAGTGATGTAACGTACTCACTAGGTTCTATAATAGTATAGTCAAATAGTACAATAGGGAATACATGATTTAGTTGTGATATTAATAAGTTTAGTTTTGGATGAATTAGGGAATAAATTATTAAAAATGAGCCATCTCCTAACTTGTTCAATACAATCATTTAACTCTGTATTACTTTGTTTATTTACTTTACAGTATAATTGTATATCATCTGCATATATTGCATAATGAATATTAGAGAAATTCTTGATAACTAAAGAAAGAGGAACAATATATATAGAAAATAAAAGGGGACCCAGAACAGAGCCTTGTGGTACTCCATACCGTAATTTTCCCATAGGTGAATATAATCCTTTTATGTTTATAGAATACGTTCTATTTGATAAATAATAAATAATCCAGTCTAAATATGAGCCAGTAAACCCAATAGATTTAATTCTATCAATAAGAATACTGTGGTCTAAACTATCGAAAGCACACTAAAGATCAAGAAGTATTAATTGTACGGAATCAGAATTATCTAAATATTTGAGTATATCATCAGAGATCTTGAGTAGTGTAGTTTCAGTACTATGGCCTGGTCTATATGCATTTTGGTATTCATCAAAAAGATTATGGAACAGTAGGTACTCTATAATTTGTCTACTAACAATCTTCTCAATTATCTTACTCAGTAATGGCAATTGTGATATAGGTCTATAATTATAAAGTTTATTGCAATCTAAATTAGTTTTTTTCAATAATGGAGTTATTTCAGCATGTTTAAAAACGTCAGGAAATATGGGGCTGTAAAGAGAAATTAACAATAGAACAATAATATGGAGCCAGAATAGGTGCAAGTTTTTTAATTAGGCTAATAGGAATACTATCACTTGGACTAGTTGAAGTTGAAGAAGTAATTAATTGATATACTTCCATTGTTGATGTCATATTGAAGCTGTTAAAACTATATGTTAAATTTGAATCTGAATAAGGAATAAAGATTGAAGCTAGTGGATTGAGTTTATTTCCAAATTTATTTTTTTCAAATTTAATACATTCACAAACTGAAGTAATTTTATCATGAAAATATTTAATAAATTCATAACATATTATTTCTTTAGGTAAGTTAGGTAAACTTGGTTTTTGCTTCCTACCAGTAAGATTATTTGTAAAATTAAAGAATTGTCGAGAGTTAATAGATAAACTTGATATATATTAATAGATAAATTATATATATATATATATATATATATATATATATATATTTATATATACTAAATATAAATATATATACACACATATATATATATATACTAGCTATGGCTAGTATGTTCTATATGTTAGTAATATATTATTACCTAATACTATATATACCCACTACCTACTATATAATACTATATATATATTAGTAAATAATATACATCAGTCACTGAACAACATTAATACAAATCGGAAATTGATTCTTCATCGTTGTCTTCTATGTCTGACTCATACCCATCGTTGATGTTCTGCACCTCAAACTCCTCTTCCTCGTCCTCATTACTGGATTCCTCGTCCGGGAACCTCCGCGCTAGTCTCAATATTTCCTCGAATGCTATCAGACGTAGATTGTGGATATATATATATATATATATATATATATATATATATATATATATTTATATATACTAAATATAAATATATATACACACATATATATATATATATATATATATACTAGCTATGGCTAGTATGTTCTATATGTTAGTAATATAGTATTACCTAATACTATATATACCCACTACCTACTATATAATACTATATATATATTAGTAAATAATATACATCAGTCACTGAACAACATTAATACAAATCGGAAATTGATTCTTCATCGTTGTATTCATCGTCGTCTTCTATATCTGACTCATACCCATCGTTGATGTGCTGCACCTCAAACTCCTCTTCCTCGTCCTCATCACTGGATTCCTCGTCCGGGAACCTCCCCGCTAGTCTCAATATTTCTTCGAATGCTATCAGACGTAGATTGTGGATATATATATATATATATATAAATATATATATATATATATATATATATATATATATTTATATATACTAAATATAAATATATATACACACATATATATATATATATATATATATATATATACTAGCTATGGCTAGTATGTTCTATATGTTAGTAATATAGTATTACCTAATACTATATATACCCACTACCTACTATATAATACTATATATATATTAGTAAATAATATACATCAGTCACTGAACAACATTAATACAAATCGGAAATTGATTCTTCATCGTTGTATTCATCGTCGTATTCTATATCTGACTCATACCCATCATTGATGTGCTGCACCTCAAACTCCTCTTCCTCGTCCTCATCACTGGATTCCTCGTCCGGGAACCTCCGCGCTAGTCTCAATATTTCCTCGAATGCTATCAGACGTAGATTGTTGATCTGACGTACATCCTTGTCGTGGCCGACTATCGAAGAGTCCCCGGCCCCTCGTCTGGCTAATCTTGACCCCACCTGACCCCTCCTTACCTCATCCACCTCCTTTTCGTAGCCCCTGCGGGTGAAAGTAACGCGATGTATTAATATACAGAATATTAATGTTATCAATATATATATATATATATAAATATATATATATATATATATATATATATATATATTTATATATACTAGATATATATATACATATATACCTATAAATGTATATGTATATACAGTGAAAGCCGATACTATATATAGGTAGCTTAACGTAGACATATATTATGGTAATAATTTTAAACATGAATTGTTGGGTTTCAGTCTATTTATACATACGTTTTGTTGTTTATAATACACGTCTGTTAAAGTAAATAGTCTGGTATAATAAAATATATTTTTATTGTGATTTTAATATTTCATCGCTTATAGTAAATATTATTTACTATATTAACAAATATTCTATTATTTGACGCTTATTGAAGCTTATGGAAGGTCGCGATTACTATAGTAGCTCTACCTTACATTAGTATGGTATTTTAATTACATCTATATTGTATATAACCACCCTAAATATAGTGCATGTAGTATAGCATGCTAGTAGTGTTTACCCCTCGAAGGCGTAGCGAACGCGACGACTAATTCGTATAACGTAGACATAGATGCACTAAAATTAATACCTAGGTAGCTACTAGAGGTACCTATCTACCATTCCAGCTGGAACACTAAACGTGTCTTGTCTACATTAATTAAGTAACCTAGTATAATCATTACATAACAAATATATTCATATATATATATATATATATATATTATTTAACTTATTAATGTATGTGTTATGTGTATAGATGTAAAATGATGTATGCTACTTATGAGTAACCATAAGTTTAAATATAGATTATAATATACATATACAAAATATAAATGATTTATAATATTAAAATAGAATTAAAAATTAAATATCGAAAAATATTATCAAAATAAAAAATTTAGATTTGATAAATATTTGATAAATAATTGTTAGTAAACAATATAAATAGAATACTAAAGTTATTATTACAATAACAAACGCACGTAAAACTCTTCAATATACTAACTTGTAATATCGTCATCTATCGTCTTCAAGTTTAATTTGCTTTAGGAACACCTTACACTAGTGTTAAGGTTAGTCAATACATTAATGTATTATATACCTATATATATACCTATATATATATATATATATATATATATATATATATATATATATATGTATACATACTAGGCGGTTGGGGCCCTGTTACCCCCATGGGCTGTATGTTACTATTTAATGTTTTTTATAATGTTTAAGAGTTGGTAGTTGATACGGGTGTGTTTTTCGGTTAGACCCTATAGTGGGGCATACACGAGTTGTTCAGTCGATACACTTGTATTCACTGCATGTAAAACACAGAACCTATAGTTGTATACACTATAGTATCTCTGTTCTATAAAAACTGGTACGACTATTTACTTGACCAACCCTACTAGGTGGAACCTAGTGGTAGAAAATACACTAGTTGTGTATACCTATTGCTATAGCGTGTGTTTCGTAAAACAGAAATATCTGAATCTCATTTATATGAAATACCTTAAAAATCCCTTTGTTTATATGTTGAACGCACTCAAAATAAGCCCACGTACTGAGTCAAAAAATATAAGTAACAATTGCTATTTTTAGGTATTCGCGAATTTATTATTATAACAAATTAAATTGAATTTATGTATGTATATATGTATGTATGTAAATACCAAAAATACTTGAAAAGTGTACCACTTGCCACTAATTTCTGACGAAAAATACCCCTTAAGTTTATTTTCCTGTGAATTAAATAATTTGTTGTACTTTTTTATAATCTATATGTGTATATGATATTTTAATTAAATGTTATTTATTTAATAGAATTTAATTTTAGGTATCCTAAATTAGGATTCCTAATAATTTCCCGTAGATTTAATTAAGTATTTGTTATTATATATTTACCAAATATGTACTATATATAGTACGTTATAGTACTATAGTGCGTTTATAGTAACATAATAACGTACCGATGTCCCCTACATGTAAATGCTAATGGTATACCATATACGTATACTTGGTACATTTAGAAGTTAGTACATTGGTACATTGGTATGTTACGAACAAAGCAACATCTCAATATACCAATGTCCCAACATACCAACGTACCAAAATAACATATGTAGTCATTACATGTATAAATATGACAGATTTTCATATAACTGCGGGCTTTTCAGATGGTACGTTGGTAAGTTTGTATATATATATATAAATATTCTTTCAATTCTAGTTATAAGTTTTATCTACTCGAAAACGGATTACCTTTTAGTCTTTACCAAAATTAACTACTTATAAGTATATATAAATATCACATATGTATCTAGTAGATACTATCTATATTTTCGGTAACTATTAACTTTAGAATTACATATAGGTCTTTAGGTAACCTATATCAATATATCAATTATTACGAACACTACATTTTCTAACTTTCTTGTAAATGAACTAAATCTTATCTTTATTAATTTTTTAAATATTGTGATAAAATGGATAAATAGATATTGGACTATAATTCTCAATATTAACTTTTATTCGCTTTTTGGTATATTGAAATTACTTTAGATATTGTTAGATAATCTGGAAAGTAACCTGCACTAAAACATTTATTAGGTACCTTTACACTATTGATAAAGGGAAATATATAATATCTGCTATATTTTTATTATACAATAATTAATTTAGTCCTTAGTCCTACTCTATGATAATTTAATATTATAATTATAATGTATGTAAAGTATTGTTATATATTAAATGTATTGTTAAATCAATACATAAATTATATATGCCCAATTAGGTTTATATGGTTTATACCAAATATGGTTTATAGAACATTTCTGATGTTGTTAATATTATTATTATTATTCAATAATCTATTATACAAAGTTGTGTGATTATTTTTAGATTTATTATTATTAATATTATATAAGATGATTTTTTTATAAGACAATAATATATAAATAATCAAAATCAAAAAACCATTTATATATTGTTGAGTATTATTATTCATATAATTATTATTAATAATATAATTATATGCATAAGTGTATAATTAATGTATTGACGGGAATAACCGTAAATAGTATTATCGATATATATGATGATAACCAAATTGATAACTATTATCTATGACATCTTTAATATGTTTATTAATATTATTCTTAAATTATCTGCATAAATATACTGTTTTATTATATGATATACTCTGTAAATAATTTTATATAATATCAGTAAGAGAATAAATATTATAATATGGTGGTCTATATATATAGTATTTTATATTATATACTACTTAATATTATATTTGTATTATTATACATAAGCTCAATGGTACATATATACATTAAATTATATATAGTAAATATTAGATTATGTATTATATTAAAATTAAAATTAGTATTTATATAAATAGGTATAATAACTATCACGTGTATTATTTCGTATTGTATGAATATAAGTATAATTAGGAATTTTATATGAAGTAATCAACAAAATAATTATAATAATAATAATAATAATAATAATAAATACACTGCCAATATGTACGGTTCCGGTGAGACGTAGAAACAATAGTGTATAGACCTCACCGGGAGGCGTTCCTTTATAGTGAGGTCAAGTCATTTCTGGAACATTAAATATATATATATATATTTATATTTAAATATAAATATAAATACTTACCGATTTATATTTACATAAACAGATATTTATTTAGATATATCTAGATATTAATAAGCCATGCTATATATAGATACGAGATTAGAGCGTCGGGATAAATATAAGTTATAATCAACCTAGTTATATGTAAGGTGTTATACCAGAAGGTGTATTATGTATTATCTAATTAGATAATCGCGTATCTATATAGTATATGGGTTATTAATATTGGGTTTTTCCATATAAATGTATACGTTTTCGTATGGAATTTCATCTACATGTTCTTTCACATAGTGTATATACTAGATGAAATAGCATGTAGATGATATTTCATATATACCATATACGTATACGTAAACGAAGAAATATATATATATATATATATACATGGAAAAACCCAATATATGTTATTACTATTGGGTTTTACCATATACATATACCCATATATTGAATAGCCTGGTCACTCCTGTAGTGTTCTACACCGGTTCTATACATCGCTTCATTATAGTATCCTTGTTCATCTACATAGTGCTCACTTTCATTACTTTTAAATGTTGCACGATTAGTAGAATCCTGGTTGACATATTCTGCGGTTGGTTCATGCATATAGTAATAGCTATCCTTTATTGTATTAACTTGATGTGTTTGCAGGTACATATCTTGGTTGTCGTATGGCATGCCATCTACCTTGTCACTCCTGTAGTGTTCTACACCGGTGAACGCATGACTGGCTTCAACATCATACCAACATTCCGGTAATTCTGTTACGGAATACTAGGTGATCTTCTTTTTCTTTTTAAGACCTACACGTCTCAACATTGCATTGAATACTCCCCTATTTATATTAGTGATATTATTAATAAATAAAGTAATAAGTATATAAGTATTTATATTTGTAATATATATATATATATGTATATATAAATATATATATATATATATATATATATATATATATATATATATATATATATATATTTATCTATGCATATTACTAACAAAACTAATTAATGCTCTTGTAGTATCCAGAATAGATTAGTGTGGATCACTTTTTAGTGAAATAAATAGAACCCGATATAAAAAAAGTAGATAGGATTATGCAAGCTTTTATACGACTTATTTATAATGTTAATCGCCTCGACTAAATGCTTACAGATATGTACCAATATAATCGTTCGAAGTAACTATATAATCTTTAATTGGCTTTCATTTAGAAAGCGATGCAAACACCATTTACTATGCTTAGAATACAAAAGCTTTATTAACTGGTAAGCCTGGATATCTAAACAATCTTTTGAAACGTCGAGCGATATTTAGTCAAGGCAGAACATCGGGTACTATTCTACTAGTCGGAGGTACTACTAGAAGCGTATTCAGCTCTCGTGCCTTCTCATCAGTTGTTCCTCGTACATGCAATATATTACCATATGATCAATGCAAGATCCAAGCATCCTATATAGGATAAAATACAATACAATATTGTTTTAAAATTATCTGAAACATCATTTAAACTCTGTATAATACCTTTTTATATATTGTAATGTGTATGTCTTAACTACAATTCTTTGGAATCAATTCGTTTTATTTTGTTTATTTGTTTATTATACAGTGAGGGTAAATTCCCGCTAAATTCGGTGTTTTTAAAATAAACTAATTAATTCATTCATTCATTCATGCACACACACATACACACACACATATATACACACACACCTATATATTATATTACTTATATACTTATTAACTTATTGATGAATAATATCACTAATATAACATATAGATGGGACTATTCAATGCAATGTTGAGACGTATGGGTCTTAAAAAAAAGAAGAAGATCACGCCGAAATCTGATAAAAGTGAATACTATATTGATGAACAAGGATATTACAATTATCCTCAATCTGTAAATGATGAATTAAGAGAAATTGAACAAGGGTACAATAATAGAGCAATGTGTAAATATGACAATTATCCTCAATCTGTAAATGATGAAATAAGTGAAATTGAACAAGGGTACAATAATGGAGCAATGTGTAAATATGACAATTATCCTCAATCTGTAAATGATGAAATAAGTGAAATTGAACAAGGGTACAATAATGGAGCAATGTGTAAATATGACAATTATCCTCAATCTGTAAATGATGAAATAAGTGAAATTGAACAAGGGTACAATAATGGAGCAATGTTTAAATATGACAATTATCCTCAATCTGTAAATGATGAAATAAGTGAAATTGAACAAGGGTACAATAATGGAGCAATGTGTAAATATGACAATTATCCTCAATCTGTAAATGATGAAATAAGTGAAATTGAACAAGGGTACAATAATGGAGCAATGTGTAAATATGACAATTATCCTCAATCTGTAAATGATGAAATAAGTGAAATTGAACAAGGGTACAATAATGGAGCAATGTGTAAATATGACAATTATCCTCAATCTGTAAATGATGAAATAAGTGAAATTGAACAAGGGTACAATAATGGAGCAATGTGTAAATATGATAATTATCCTCAATCTGTAAATGATGAATTAAGTGAAAATGAACAAGGGTACAATAATGGAGCAATGTGTAAATATGACAATTATCCTCAATCTGTAAATGATGAAATAAGTGAAATTGAACAAGGGTACAATAATGGAGCAATGTGTAAATATGACAATTATCCTCAATCTGTAAATGATGAAATAAGTGAAATTGAACAAGGGTACAATAATGGAGCAATGTGTAAATATGACAATTATCCTCAATCTGTAAATGATGAAATAAGTGAAATTGAACAAGGGTACAATAATGGAGCAATGTGTAAATATGACAATTATCCTCAATCTGTAAATGATGAATTAAGTGAAGATATATATCCGTATTATGAACATATAGTTTATAATCAAGACAAAATATCTACCATAAACAATAACAATAATGTGAAAGAGGCGTATTCGCAAACCAAAATAATACATCAAATGGAAATATCGTACCACACAATTTCGTTACCTATTAAAAAAAATAAATATACTATAAAATTGATAAAAAACACCGTCATAGAAAATAAAGTAACACAAATACCAACTAAAGAAAAAGAACTGTCGAATGAAGATAAAGTATGTGACTTATCATACACGTACTGTGGTATTGAGCCAGAACACGACATTAGTCTCGCTGAATTAAGGAACAAATATTTAGTCAGCAAGACAAGTTTAAACTTATCGCCTATATTTGTTAAAGATATTAACAAATAGGATATAGTATTTAACACATTTATGATATGAGTTTGTGTGAGTAATTTTATGAGAGTAAGTATTTGTGTGAGTAATTTTATGAGAGTAAGTATTTGTGTAAGTAATTTTATGAGAGTAAGTATTTGTGTGAGTAATTTTATGAGAGTAAGTATTTGTGTGAGTAATTTTATTAGAGTAATTATTTGTGTGAGTAATTTTATGAGAGAAGTATTTGTGTGAGTAATTTTATGAGAGTAAGTATTTGTGTAATTAATTTTATGAGAGAAGTATTTGTGTGAGCGATAATATAAATAAATGTATATACTATAATGCCGTAAAAATTGTTCCAATAAGGGAATTTAGAATCTGGAAACGCAATAGTATTAGAGTCCATATCTATACTAACCTATATATAAAATAAAAGACATATACCAATTCTCTCAGAGACAAGATTTCTAAAGTTATATCATTACATATTTAGTTAAACAATTATTGATTAATATTAGATTATTCGAGTTTTATACATCGGGGTATACCTGTGATAGGGATAGTGGTATACTGTATGCTGATAGCTTTGCTAGAGTATCACTATGCAAGATACACAACAAATGACGTCACAACAACAACAACAAACAACGATACCAGTTCGGACATCGTCTGCAATATTTAGAGGCGCGTCATATATCGCTCATCGGGGTAAAGATAACGAGTTAGCTAATGCTGAACACAGAACTAACAACATAATATATGACACACATATAAGTAGTACTTGGAATGTACGCACACTAAGAGAACAAGGTAAACTAGAATAACGCGAGTATGAACTGAACAGATGAAACCTGACAGGAATAGATGAAATCCGCAAAAAAAGAAGTACACAAATTATTGAAACGTATGTTATAAACTCTACAATGTTGGTAATGACTTAAGACATGTACACGTTATAAGAATGACTCATCATAAGGAAATAACACACATATTAATGTGCTACAACACGATCAATAATAGAATAACCATTCGACTCACAAAGTTATGACAGGTTATTGTTTTATTTAAATGTATATATTTAAATATACATAAATATATTTAATATTAAATATTTATTATTTAAAATATGTAATTTAATGTTCACATATGGTAAATTTATTCATAACATCTATACATATAAACATATATATATATATATATATATATATATATATATAGTTTATTTAAATATACGGAATATTTGTTATTACCTAATACCTCATAATATGAATAGATAAACAACATGCTGGATAAATGTTTCAGTGACATTGATGAAAGCAGTGAATTTGAGAGTCATGTTTATTTTTAACATACATATTTTATGAGTTATTTTCTATTTTAATTATTAAATTATGATTATTATTTAATATAATAATGTTTAATGTATAACCTTTTTTTTATAAAAAATATAATGTTTATAGATATAAGTGTACTTATACATATATTAATTATTATTTATATTACTATTTATACACAATTATTATATTTGATTACTACATATAATTGGTATAATTATTCTAAATATATCAAAATAAAACAGATTAAATTATGTCAGATTTTAAAATAAGAATATCGATATAATATCATTGAAATATTCACAAATTAATTACCCTTTTTTACATTGATATGTGTCCAACTTATAATAACTAACCTTTGATAGTATGAGGGTAAACAACCAGGGGTCATGTCTATTCAACATACTATAAAGGTGACATTTACAGAAGGTCACCAATCAATCAACGATACCGGTTAGAAAATAGTGATAAATAGATAACAGATAACAAATATAACACAGATAATATAGATAACAGCGATACACATAGATTAACATAAATAATTTAAATTTATTTATATCTATTTTATTTGTATCTTTATAATATTATATATATATACATGGTAAAGGACAACAAAATCCATTCAAAATAAGTTGGTGTTATATATTCGTTTTTTTTTGTGTGGTTTATTTGATTTTTTTAGTTTTTTTAAACTATACATATTTAAATAATATAAGGTTATATAGATATATAATTAATATGTCCTGCCCTATACAATGATATAACCTATACTAATGCTGTAACATTTATAACTGTATTCCGCTACTAATATATTTTGATACTCGCAAGTTAGTTTAATGTTTTCTTTGGTAATATATGTATATATATAGATATATATATATATATATATATATATATATACGCATTTAACTCTTTTAACTCTGTATTACTTAGGTACTATCGATGTGACAACATACACGACTACAGATTCTTATGACAAAGAAGTTACAGAAAGTGAACTAGATCAATCGTTAATCTACACTATTAGTAAATATAGGTAATAATAGTATATACAAAGAATTTTGCGAAGCAAAGATATAACACTCCCTATGCATGCAACGTAATTTAGTAATAGCCCCAACCGCTGCTAGCAGTAGTATCGAAATCACTGAAATAGATTTAGGTTCGGCTCTGAATCATCTCTCATCATATAAATATTAATTTAAAGCATATTATTTAACATTTTAAAAGTGTATAGTTAAATACGAATTTACATTATAAACAACACATAGTTCCTAAAAGTAACCCGCTATAGGTGGCACCAGGGTATTTTGTATACAAATTCGAATTACACGATTTCGCGTAAGTGTTATATCTTTCCTTCGGAAAATCTTTGGTATATATATATATATTTACATATACGTGCACCCTTTATATACCGCCCAGTTCAGCCTCTCGGTGGATATCAAGAAAGGCGATGTATCAAATATGCAACTATAACATGTAACACATAGGCTGGTAATCAGTTTCAACTCTTAACGTCATTATATCGATGATGGTAGTACAACAAAGGGGGTATAGCAATGATACACATGTGTAGTGATGACATATTGTATACTATACTTGAACTATAGTCTTATCTACTTACACTATAACATGGTTACATACTTCTGTGTTACCTGCATACGTATACACTTATAGTGTACACATATGTAGAGGTGAACAATGTAGAATGTACAATATACAATGTACATACATATATGATTAAAAGCGCATATTTGTATACATATAAATGTTCACTATTTTTATAATTATTTATATAGATTTATTAATTACAGAATTATCTGTTTCAATAATTACGTTAGATTATGTATCATTATTTGATTTAAAGACAGGTTAAGCCGATCGTGCAGGAAATACGACCTTCAGAGCATCATGATCAGCTCCAGCTAAAACAACAAAGGGAGAACGAGGATATATACGCCACCGTACAAAACAATGAACAGACCACCAAACTAAGATTGAGGGTTTGTTTGTTCTTTATATCAAATATGTACGTTATCAAATTATTTCGTACGTTATAAAAATATTTCAATTTTATATTTGAATATAAATATTTTCTTAAATAGAGAATCAATCAATAATAGTAATAACAATATTATAATGAAATAGAGGAAATAATATCTATCATTAATTTGCTTAAGGGGACCTCGCTTCAAGGAGCTACGTCCGCGAGTGACATTATTAACAATAATCATATATAATACAGTTTATAAAGGCTATATAGGCTATATATAGTCTATATAAATAGCCATTTTCCCTAAATTATCAAACTCGCATGTCCCCTTAAACAATTAATTAATTAACCAACTCCTAACGTACAACCTAAAGTACGTCGTACATATTGACTTCTCTAACCTCACTAATCTAAACTCCCATTTTAGGAGCTACACGATCTGGTCAGCAGAGAGCAGAGCGTCATCATACATACCTTTAACGCTCTGAAACAATGCTGCGGAGAAACATCAGCTTTAGCCGTATCTTCTAGGGTCATCGAATGTCATCGCTTGCTACGTACTTCATGTTTGTATCCTTCTGTTCCCATTTAGCCATCCCCATAATGTTTCACTACTCTACCCTATAGGGTAGAGTAATGAAATAGTAGTATACTCTATATCCTATAGTCTGGTGATATACCTGGTTACTTATCTATTTTATATAAAATTGTGGATAACATTTAAAATTATCTAATAATTTATTTATACTCAGCATGTCTAAATATATTTTATAAATATTATAATGATTATATTAATATTTGTAGTTTAGTGAATTAAATCATTACTATATATATGTAATAATGTTACACGATACATCAAATGATAGGTGTGAAAAGAGAATTGTTACTCACAGAAATTCAACAACTAAAAGAACGTTGCCAAAGATCACCATCCACATTATGGATAACGGAGAGATATCTCCGATTGGAACTAATACTATCGGTGGAATCTCTCTGACCTTGAAACACGACTTCATGGCCAAAATGGGAACAAACTAAGGTTTATATTGCTGATAATTCATAATGTGTTACTTAATGTCTGTGTAATGTCGCGATAACAATATTTATTACCAAACATCAAAATTATCAGATTACAAAATTATATATTCATTTATTATCTTTAAAGATTAAGAATAATACTAATTGACATTAACTTTAATTTAGATTAAAACTTTTTAAATTAAATATTAAATCATAATATCATATGAACATACCATTATCATTTAATTAATTTGTTTCATAACACATTTCATAAATGTATCAGTAAACGTAATATAACCAGTATATCAATATATAACTATATATATATATATATATATATATATATATATATATATATATATATATATATATATATATATATACATATCATCTTCATTATATATATATATATATAACAATCTATTATCTATGTAATCTAAATATAAACATCTACTACATTATATTGTAGCGTCTACTCTCGTTATTATTACATGTGTACACTATTTCTCTGTAGACATTGCTATCTACTACTTCCGGTGATGATTAGACAGGGAACACATCTTATCTTCTCTCAGATGACCTCTACACATGATTACAAGGTCAGTATACTATGTGTAATTAAACGTTAGACATTATGATAGTAATGAGAAGGTAGATATTCTTATAATTATGTTTACAATGTATTATTAGTTTAGTTATTTTAATGTATCTAATTTCTAATCAATTTCTATAAAAATCTATATAGATTTCATATATCTCTGTATAATTTGTCTAATTGAAATTAGCTGTTTATCTAAAAGGGGTTTCACACCAACTCGAACGCAATTATCAACTCTAATAATTAGACATGAAACCCCTTTTACGGATATTTAAATATTATAGTTTAACTTTAACCTCTACTTATTACAGTTAATAATTGAGTTCGAGTTAGTGTGAATCCCCTTTAACAATACATATTTTTCTCTCTTCTACTCTATCTTTATTCTTTCCATTTACAGGCTAGAAAATCTTAAGATTTTCCGAACATGATCAAGTTGATCGACATTTCTCAATATTTTAGAATACAAATTCAAGTCTATTCCATGGTTCACATAACTATATCTATATTTTATTTTTAATTTGTAAATCATACAATTAAATAATAATGCAATATTTATTATTAATAAAATAAATGAAAAAATGCTTTCAATATTACAGTAAATTTGCATTCAAATAATATATTATTTTATATAATTTAATATAAATCTAATATAACTTATATAATATATTATTTAATATTATATTTTAGATGGTTACTAGATAGCAACTTTCTGATGTTTCTTCTAAAAAGAAGAAGGTTGGAACTATCTAAAAAAAGAAGGGGAAAAGTTATAAATATGGTAAATATTTAATTAATAAATACTAATTATTACGTTATGTAATCCTACTTCTATATAAATATAAATCAGGTATATGTCGATTATTTATTAAATATATATGTAAAAATAACAAAATTTCATAATTATTAAATAAACTGTATATTTCTTAAATATAAATAAAATGTGAATGAAACTTTATACTTGTGAAATAAACTTTCATATTAGTTTTTTATATAATTATTGTACCTATTCGTTTATTAATATTACATAAGTTGTAGTAATTATTAAATGTATTTGATTCAAAATAATTATTTTTCAAAATTATATATCTTCATTTAATAATTATTTTTAATTTTCTAGTTTATATATATACACTCACAATTCCAGTTTAAATAGGGACTTATCTTTTATGGTTTATTTATTACTGATTATGTCCGCCGATATTAATGTCATTATTTAAAATTCTTTTCATATTCTTAATAACTATCAAAATATGATAATACTTATTGATATCAATTACTTATATATATAACGAATACTAAAAAAGTTATGTAAGATGATCCCCAAATAGTAATTTAAATGTGTATTTATTTATATATTCAAAAAGTCAATGATTAAAATGAGCATTTGATATAATAATCACTATTTGACCTTGACTAATGTTTATTTCACCTTCACCTTAAGCCGATAAACAAGACGGCATCGTTATCAGATCTACAAACTTTCATGAAGTAGCATGTATCCCGCTCACCATGAACGCTCTTGGAAAATCTCACTTTGCCCTTGATAATGTTAGTGTAACTGATAGTACTACTACTACTAATATTACTAATACTACTACTACAACTTCTATTATTTTTATCATAAATATGATATATAATAATTATAAAAGTTGTGAGCAATTCAAGATTATATAATTCATTTATAAAATAATATTACATATTTATATTTCCACATAATTAGTCTATTGAATTTGAGACTTTATCTAAATAAATATCTAAATAAGTACTTTTTCTTTATATTAATGATACATCTAATTTACGAATAATCCTAATATTGTATGGTGCTCGGAGATAATCACATAACTTATGTAAGATATTTATTAAAATGGAAACTACCAATTATATAAAACATGTGTATACATATATGTTATAAATAAACATTGCTTTGTTCAACCATGGCCATCTTTAATAATACTATGTAAGTAACCACACTACCACCACCTTCATCAGGTACCGATGTATTCACCTCTACAAGGTTCCGGTCACCTTCCGCTTGACCTACGTGATGCGAGATACGGTCGAGGAGCGAGGATTCATGGTTAGTTATTGAACTATGACCTATCGTCATGCATAACCCTACCTATACCTTGCTTGTTCGTGCTCCGTATCACAACCTATCTACCCAATTTGATTATATTGTGGAGTGTAGTTTACATCATTGAAATGCATACAGTAATGATATAGACTATAATCACTGAATAATAGTTCAAAATGTAAATAATATTTTGTTAATTTAATTCAAAATATAGAAATACGACTCTTATTTCATAAGTAACATTTTACATTTTCTTATTGAATATTTATTGAACGAATATATATGTATGACCACTTATTTTTGGTAACATGATTAGTATAATTTATATCTATAATTTACATTTTAAAATTACACGTGATATAAAATATAATGTATTTTTTAGATCCTATAACAATTTATATTCAATTAACGTAAGTGACCTATTGAATTAAGTCTCGGTAACATATATTCCATTCAACAATTCTTTGTGTACTCTATGTTTACACTCTTTGTGTATATATATATTATATATTATAATTGCGGTAATATAATCTGTTAATCATATGCCTCCATTCCCCTGTAGAGGATGTTTGATGAAGTAGCAGGATATGGAGCCTGGCACAGAAGGTGGTGCATCTTGAATAATGGGCGTATATGCTTTTGGAAGTACCCTAATGATTAATTCATTAAGGTAACACACTTAAATAGTATGCTTTAAATTAGTATTTATATGATGAAAACTAAGTGTTCATTACTAAAATATAACAAACAAATATGATATGTATATTTTAAATGCTATAAGTTTATATTTGATGAGTAAAAGTTAATTTATATTGCATGTAATTTAATAGAGCAATGAAAACATTGTTGTATGAAAACAGAGCCGAACCTAAATATATTTCAGTGATTCGATACTACTGCTAGCAGTGGCATTGGGTATTACTAAATTACGTTGCATGCATAGGGAGTGTTATATCTTTGCTTCGCAAAATCTTTGCTATAATGTTTCGTATTATGTTTGTTATTTTGAAGATAGGATTACTTATATGTAGTCTATAATGTTTGTAATACGCTTAATTATTTTGAAGGTCAATATAATTGTAATTAATAATTACTAATTTTATTTATGTCTACTATGTTTGGTAGTATAGTTTTATGTTTATTTTTATTTATTATTTTATAATTGTTATATTAAAGTTTCTAATTGCTATAGTATATTTATATAGATTTCATGAATGTGTATCCTGAATATATCTAATTATAATTGGAAATTAGCCTGTTCTCCTATAAAAATGTATCTAGATTTCGTATATCTCTGTATAATCTGTCTAAATGAAATTGGCTGTTTGCCTAACAATGCCTATTTTTCTCTCTTTTACTCTATCATCATTCTTTCCACTTCCAGGCTAGCAAGTCTTTAGAGTTTCATAACATGATCAAGTTGAATGACATTTCTCAAGATTTCAGAATACAAATGCACGTTTATTCCATGGTTTAAATAGCTATATCAATGCTGTTTTAAATATGTAAATAATTTAATATAATTTAATTAATAATAATAATTTGTATATTTTAATAATATATATTATAACAAATTATAATTAAATAATGATACAATATTTGTTATTAGTAAAAAAATATGATTTTTTTTTTCAATTTTATATTAATTTGTTATTAAAATAAATATAAACATAATATAACTATATTATATATTATTTAATATTCTATTTTAGATGGTTACGAGAGAGCAAATTTCTGATGTTTCATCTAAAAAGAAGAAGGTTGGAACTATCTCTAAAAAGAAGGGGAAAAGTTCTAAATATGGTAAATATGTAATTAATATATACTAATTATTACGTTATGGATATTATCTAGATATTAAATATAATTCAGATATGTCGATAATTTATTAGATATAAATTTAAAAATAAAAATAATTGGTTAGTAAATAATATTTATCAATAAATAAAATATGAATTGAACTATATAATTGTGAAATAAACTTTCATATTAATTTATATAATATATATATATAAATAAAATAAAATATACATGATAAATCATGACATAAGTATTTATTATCAAATCCATTTTACTTGGAATAATTATTTCTCTACATATATTTTTATCAAAATTACATCATTGTATGTTTTTTCTAAATTTCTAAATATTCCAGAATATATAATATAATATATATTCTAGTATAGAAAAGTTATATTCTAAAGAATTATGTCGTATTGTTTTTTTTAGTAAAGTCTGATAATTTTGATGACATTATTTATACAATTATTATTAATTTTGAACATATTATGGATATAGAAACAAATTATATTTATTGAGATCAGATATATAATATAGAATATAGATAAGATTTAGTTATATATATATAATCTATGTATGATATTGCCTATTTATATGCCACGATAGTGTGTGGAGGTAGGGCGGTTACATTATTGATATTTATAATATCTAGTTGTATATTAATTATATATTATATATCTAATATATGTTGTTAGGTATTCAAAAAGTCATTAATAACATTTTCAATTTACGTAGTAATAGCTATTGACCTTGATTACTCTTAACCTTTAGAATCATCCGGTAAACAAGACATAGTAATAGCTATTTGACCTTGATCATCATTTAACCTTTAGAATCAGCCGGTAAACAAGACATAGTAAGAGCTATTTGACCTTGATCATCATTTAACCTTTAGAATCAGCCGGTAAACAAGACATAGTAATAGCTATTTGACCTTGATCATCATTTAAACTTTAGAATCAGCCGGTAAACAAGACATAGTAATAGCTATTTGACCTTGATCATCATTTAACCTTTAGAATCAGCCGGTAAACAAGACATATTAATAGCTATTTGACCTTGATCATCATTTAACCTTTAGAATCAGCCGGTAAACAAGACGGCCTCGTTATCAGATCTACAAACTTTCACGAAGTAGCCTGTCTTCCGCTCACCATGAACGCCCTTGGGAAATCTCACTTTGCCCTTGATAGGGTTAGTGTAACTACTGCTAACACCACCGCCACCACCGCTAATATTATAAACGAATTAAATGATTTTAAATGAATATTTCGATATAGAATTTACAACTTGCTACTATATATCCCTAAAGGTATTTACAAGCAGTAACTATTAAGATTAATTTAATAAATAATTTGTTTAAATAAATATCTTTATTATATAAACAAGTGTTGCGACTCTTCCTTATGGTCAGGTTAAGGCTAAGATACCTCGTCAATATAGATCCTATTCCAAAACTCGTGAAAATTCCAAATAGTTCATATATAATATATCGTATATAATACATTTATATAATATATTTTTAATTACAATAATTTATGCATAATTAGTTCATTGAATAGTCTAATCATAATTAGTCTATTGAATTTTATACTTTATTTAATTAAATCCCTAAAGTAGTACTTATATCTGTATTTATAAATAATTATAATGATACATCTAACCAGTACCTAATCCTGTACCCGTATGGTGCTAGCAGAAAATAGGCAACTATCGTAGATGACATACATTGGCAATAGCTATTATATAAATAGTTGTAATTAAAAATTAACATTATATTTACTTAACCACCAAGAGACTAAGTGTAGTTTTCTTACGCACAACTATAATGTACTATAACACCAGTAACATCACACTCTCACACACACACACACACACACACTCACCACCATCATCAGGTACCGATGTCTTCCCCTCTACAAGGTTCCGCTCACCTTCGCTTGACCTGCGTAATGCGAGATACTGTCGAGGAGCGAGGATTCCTGGTTAGTTATTAACTTATATAGTTCATATGACCTATCGTCATGAATAACCTTACTTATTCCTTGTCTATGTATCACTCCCTATCTACCCAATATGATTAGGTATGTCTTTTTATATTGTGGACAGTAGTATATACATCATTGAAATGTATATAGTAATGATATAGTAATCACTGAATTATAATTCAGGATGTAAACAATATTTTTAAATTTAATTCTACATTGAAATATTACTCTTATTTCATAAGTAACATTTTACATTTTTTATTGAATATTTATTGTAAATATAAAAGTAATGAATACTTACTTTTCATAAAAATGAAAAATATAATTTATATCTATAATTTGCATTTTAAAATTGCATATTATACAAAATCCAAAGAGGTTTTTTAAATCCGATGAACTATATCATTTAACGTAGGTGACGCATTGATTTAAGCCCACATTCATTTCCTTCGTAAATTCGTTACATAAGTTATGTTTACACTCATTGCATGAATGTTATCGTTGCGGTTTTATCATCTGTCAATCATGTGCTTCCCTTTCCCTGTAGACGATATTTGATGAAGTAGCAGGATATGGGGCATGGCATAGAAGGTGGTGCATCTTGAAGAATGGGCGTATCTGCTTTTAGAAGTACCCCAACGATGAGTTCATTAAGGTAACACAAATACTTCAACATGTGTATAGCATATCATTTCTAAAATTCTCTTGTTTCACCATTAACATATACACTAACAACTATAAAATCAAACCCCATCACATTCAAAAATGTCTAATATAACAATTATTATAAACTATAATCGTAAGGAAATGTTATAATGCATTATTAGCACAATATTAATTAACCATTGTTGAGTTTAAGAAAATATATATTCGGAAGTATAAAGTATAAATATTTGCTAACAATATCATACGTTATATAAATAAACAAAGAATAATACGAAATTAAAAATTAAATAAATGTAAACTTGTTATAGTTACCATAAATGAAATATAATCGTAATTATATTGTAAAAATAAACGAAAAGTGATATAAAATAGAAATGAAATATAACGCAAAAATAATCGAAAATATAAATAAAATACATTGTTTTGTTGAAATTTTGCATTGAAATATTTAATTTCTTTTTTATATATTGAATATGTTTTATTTTTATTTCGTAACCACAATAACCACCACATCACATACAGCAACCTATCGGAACCATCATCCTGAAGAACTGCACTACGAACAAAGTTGACCTGATTCCTCGTGACATCTGCGCTCGACCCCACACATTTGAACTACGGTCTATTTCTGAGAAACAAAACACTGACCGCGAATCTCTGACCACTACCATGATGCCGTCCTCTAATGGTGACCTATGTAGTACAAGGTTAATATCTCATAGAGGTCAAGGTTATTAATGTGGTACCAACGACGGGACATATGCTCGCTATCTGCAATGGTAATTTGTTGTACTCCGAAATATATAGTTTTCGATATGTTTAATTATATTTCAATAATTGAAATCGAAGATATTTTTTTATTAAAATTACGAAATTATTTATAAATTTGATTTAAATTGAACAATATTTGTTCATGACGATATTCCAAATAATATAATATGTTATATTATGGATTTATATAATCATATTGATTGCATTCATTTTAAAAAAACGAGTTTTTGCATAGATTTGTGTATAATATTCAAATTTGTACTCCTAGATATGTTTAAATCGTGTATAATTATGTGTAATAGGATAATGTATAAATAATATGCATTAGCAAATGTCATTGGTTAATATCTCTTAAGAGGTAATGCAAGGTATCTTATATAGTACTAGGTTATTATATCACTCAAGGTCACCTCTAAATACATGTGTTTTGTTGTATATTGAGGTAAGACTCGATATTTTATCATTTGTATTATGACTCATTTAACATGCGATATCAAATATAGTAATGTATATATAATTAATTTCATTAATTAACGAAATATGTATCTTACATTATTTACTAGTATCTCTTTTTATAATGAAATTTAAGATAATGAATATAATTCTAACTTAAATAAAGCCCACTTTTTAACTTTATAATACAACTTTAATTTCATAAAATATGTCATTTTATATACTTTATTTGACACCACTAATAAAACACCATTAATGACAATATATGAAACTGACATATATAGTTACACTGACATTAATACCACTCTCTGACACTATCCCACAGACACTGGCTCTCCGCTGACACTAAACCCGACCGTTTGATCTGGTGCGATAAGCTGAACGCCTGTCTGCGTAACATTCGCACTTGGAATGTGAACGCGCGCCGTCCCGTCCGTCGTAACTAATGGCCACGCCCCCTTCGTATATGCCACGCCCCCTCGTATAGGCCACGCCCCCTCCCCTGCGGTATACGCCACTATTGCATTGTTATCGCCGTGCGATTAGTGGCAGCTCACTCTAGACTATTGTTCCATCCCTAATCTTAACGTTTACATTCGTACCCTACCCTTCTACCCCCCGCCCCCACCCCTCGTCCTTATGCGATGAAAGTTCACTGTATTACGAGCACACCACCAGTGGTGGTCCACCACCTGTATTTTATCTAGAGTGCGTCTAATACACTTTTATTAATGTATTACTACTATATACGATAATGCAACGATTTTATTATTTATATATACATTTATATACATATTATTACTTATACAAAAAGCTTGGTTGAATATTCGATACTAAATGTTTGCGCTGTAGGCAAATATTTTTATAATAAATAAAGTTATAATTTATCAATTAATTATATTAATTATTATTAATTATCATTGAATATACTATATGAATATAATTAATAAAATATAATTATTTAGGCATAAATAAATATGAACCATGAATATGTGTCCATATTATATTGAGGATATCAAAATCATAGATAGCTGTCAATATATTAAGTCAGTGTTATAATAGTAATATATTCCTACACTTATATTTTATTTACGATTTCCTTCACATTATTTATCATTTAAACTTCATAAACAGTAATTGTCTTTTCTTTTGATAAATATATCTACTAATACACAAACCGTATACATATTATCATTGAGTTCAGAACAAACAATTATGAGGATAAACATATCTACATCTACAACTATAAATCATCCTATCCTTTCATTTGAGATGATATTATTTAGAGTTTCATATTATCTTCCAAAAAAGTCAATATTCCATTTTAATGTTATGTTTATTTTCTATTACAATAGTTTAATGTTTAATATTTTATCTTATTTAATTCAATTTATAATTAATATGTTCATGGATATATGAAATATATTATAAAAATTATTCAAATTATCTAATGTTTAATCATTATGGGGTGGTATACATCTGTTTTCCATCTCATGATGCATTCAAAAGATTCTGCATATCATACTCTTCAATGACTTCATCAGATTTATTTTATTATATATAGTAGATATATATTGCTCTAAAATCCCGGAAATATATGTCTAATATATAATAATTTACGGAAACTTTTATTCTTTATTCAGATATTTCTATGGAAAAACGATTTTTAATTATTATATATATTAAATATATTTATCAACATATTGAGATAAAATGTTATTAATAATTATATTAGTTATAAATAAAAATAAAGTAATATAGCTATACTATTATCTGAGAATAAATCTTTAATGTAAAATAAATGATTTATAAAATAATTATTCTGAGTAATATAGTTTTAATAATGAAAAATGTTGAAACATTTTGTTTCAAATATAATAAAAAATAATTTATGTTTATTATATTAAATTGATTATATTACTTAATTATGATTTTTAATTTTTATAAAATAAAGTACACAATAAATTATTTTTCAATAAATATAATACCATAAAAGATGTTTTTAATGTAATTCTAGTTTTAATCATTTAATAATAATTTAACAATAAAAAAAAAACATAAATTAGAAGTATGAAATAAAAATTGTTGAAAAAATGTATTGAATTCTGTAGTATTTGTAATGCTGCTTAATTATTATAATTGATACCCACATTTTAATGTTTGGGTCTGGGAATAGTTGAATAATACACAGAATTTAAAAAATAATACTTAATGGATAATAGTTAAACTTAAATAGTACCTGATAGTTAATTGTTGTTATGGTATTCTATACCACCTAATTTATGATAAAGAATTATCTTTCTTTTCTAATATTTGAGGTATTTTGTATCAGGTTAGAATATAGAAGTAGATTGGGAGTTACTAGTATTTGTTTCAGCTATAATATTCGCGTAAGTTGAAAGTTTGTTGAAAGTAATATTATTGTGTATTATGTTATAGTTAATTGAGTGATACGTATTTATTGTAACGTATGTCAATAATACTAATTGTATAGTAATATTTTTGTAGTCGGTATTTCAGTGTTAGGTGTGTTAATTATATAGTTTGTATATTTTATTTAATATATTCTGGATATTGAAAATTACAATATTGAAAGTATAAATGTCTGATAAAGGTTAGTTGTAGGTTATGAAATTGAAGTATGTAATTTTCTCATATAACATACTTGTTCTGTAGTGGTCTGCTCTCTGTAATGTGTATACACCTATAGGTATGCGTTAACTTTGTTATTAAGAGTAATGCCTAAGCATCTACTGAATATGAGTGGTTTACGATGTTTAAAAGTTGTGTTTTCATCAAGTCGAATAACAATTTTATTATATGGTACGTTTGTAGTTGAGTGGATTTTGTTATCCGTACATTTTATATATCATATGCATTTAAAGTATATGTATAGACTATACAGTATAGTATACACATACATTGTATACCTACCTCGCAAAATAAAAGTCTATTTTTGTGGCGAGGTAATGCATATGGTTAATATATATTAATACATATGTATAGGTCATCGATATAAACTTTCTTTATATCGATCGTAGAATATATAGATATGATTTTATGTCAAATATATATATTTATGATTATAATCATAGATTTATAGTTTTTCCGTAGAATACAAATCTATGACTTATACATGAACCAATTTAAAACGTCACTAACCTATTAAAATATTTGCTTTAATATTTTAATAAATGTTGATTTAAAATACGTCGTATATTAATATATATTTTTATATAATTATTTATACACGTGATATATATTTTAGTTTATATAAATATAATGATTCATATTTCACCTATTTTTATTTGAATGCATGACATATATACTATTATTTATATGTTCAAAACATAATGAATAAATTAAAACAAAACTTGATTAATTCAAAATTGTTTCCAATTTCATTCATATAATACATATATCATATAGTCATAGTGAATTATTTCATTATTTTTTTTAATATATCATCATAATGTATCAATAGTTGGTATATTTTTTATAATATTAATTTATAATTATTTTTCAAATATATTTTCCAATATTATTTTAAAGTATGAATTTATCATTTTTTCTAAGTTTGTTTCTAAATAATATACATAATGAGGAAAAATCTAGAGGATAAATAACAAAATGTATATTTAATTATTATATATATTATTTATAAACAAAAGGTCGTTGATAATAATTTATTGGCAAATTATTCTTTGAAGACTATTAATTTTTTTTTACGTGACCTATATTTGCAAGTATATATGTATAAAATATCATGATCATTTAGTATGGAAAGATTTAAGGGAAATTATTTAAAATTGTAAATAACAAGTGTGCAATTCTAAAATAACGCCCCTTACAAGTTACGCTATTCACTGAATAGTATTCAATGTTTATTAAATTAATAATCTCCATCTGTTCTTAACATATTATGACTCAATATTTGTAAAAATTATAATATATTAATATTATATGATTATATATATTATTATGATTTTACAATTTTATTTAATCTTTTTATTCATACGGGGGTGTCCGTATTCGGTACCCATGTTATAATACGGACACTCTATTCTATAATACGGAAACCCTATATGATATAGTATATCGATGATGTTCCTATTGACTGGAAAGCTGATTCTTATAATCATAGTACTGAAGTGTTCCCGAGAGAAATGGTCCCAATTATATTATTCCTTCTGTGAATCGCGTAAAAAAGATAGAACTGTTGAATGACCCAACTAACAATTGAAATACCCAACAAACAATTTATTCAGAACTGTTTAGAATTATTGGAACTATATAGTTCAATATTGATAACTTTTTGGAACTTTAGTTCTCAATAATTATAATGGGAACTTTTTAGAAATTTAGTTCCAATAATATTTAATCCAGGATTTTAATATAATTCTATAATTAGTGATTCACTCATTACAGTCCTGGATTTTATGGATTTATAGTTTGGTAAAATTCAAATATTAGATTACAGTGTAAACAAATATATGTACATATATTTTTATATTTAAATATTTAATTTATAATTATACACATACATTTGAATTAATTATATTAAAATATATAAAAACAAGAATGTCTTCTCAAAATAGTTAGTAAATAATTATTTAGATTATAATATATATTTATCAGTTTAATGGTATTATCTCCCCGGTATTATAATAATCCGATAATAGGATAATAATAGGATAATAATAAGATATTTTAAATAAAATAAAATATATTTGATGATTGATAAATTATAATTATCAATGATAATATAATTTTATATATACATATTTAGGAATATAATATGCTAATTTTAAAAATAAAATATTGTTATTAACCTTTAATGATTAACATTAATAACTTATTTTATATTAATTAAATAATTCAATTATTTTATATATATTATTATATATTATTTACTTTTTATTACTTATAAATTAAATTAGTATACATATATTATATATTAATTACATTTATTACTAATTAATTTCATTAATTAATTAAATTATCAATTAAATTAATTAATTCATTTAATTATAAATTAAAAAAATTATCATAATCACTTTCATATATATATATTATAATATATAAGAAAACATTTAAAATATAATTAGGTAGGTTATAATTATATTAGCTAATATAATTGTTAGTTATATATAGTGTACATATAAATATACTGGTTTGGTTAATTATGTGTTATTGTATTTATATATATTGGAGCAAGGAAAGTGTGAGGAGCCGTATACATTAATTGCATCTGGGTTGAAGGCGATATAATGGAAATTAAAAAAAAGAAAAATACTTGATAAAGGTACGATTATATATATGATAATATGAAAAAGAAAATTTCGAGATCATACAAAAGAATTATTCACATCAAATAAAATACTTAGATTAGATAAGTAACATATTATAATACACTAATATATATGCATAAACAATATTATAATCAATTACCAACAAATTTAACTAAAATACACATACAAAATAATAATAAATATACTCTACGAACAAATAAAACGTATACTATACCAATTTCAAAATCAACAAGAACAATAAATAGTTTACTGATAAAAGGTCCAAAACTTTGGAACTTACTTCCAACAAATATACAAAATATAAAAAATGAAAATTTGTTCAAGAAAAGAGTAAAAAATATGTTACATAATGATGAATTATATTATAAATAAATTAAAAAAATTACTGAATTTAAAATTAATTTAATAAAATTAAAAAAACATATTAAATATTAAATATTAAACATATTAACATATTAAAAAAACTAAAATGAATAAAATAAAAAATCGATATCAAATATATATGTATGTATAGATTATTTTTGTTATTATTATTTTGATTTTGATTTTTGTTAATGTCAAATTTTGTCTGTCTACTTAATGTATTTTATTTATTTATTATTATCTTTTATGTAAATACGAAATATATAGCTAACTATTATAATTAAACAATCACTGTTCCTGTCCCATGTATGAATAAATCGCTGGCAACAACCCGAAAAGACCAAGGTCTTATTTTGAAGCCTTTTGGAAACAAAGAAATAAACGAAAAAGAATAATAAATGAAAAAAAAAAGAACGACATTAATTAATCCAATAAAATATATCTATCTATCTATCTATCTATATATATATATATATATTTTTTTATTATTATTATTATCAGATTTATGAAATACCAAGGTAATTGTAGAAGCAGTGTTGCTTATCGAGACAATTACCCCTTTATTAACATGATAAGTTTCATTATAGATAATAGTTATAAATAAATAATAATTTTATAATATTATAAGATAAGATAAGATATATTTTATTATTGCAATCATTGCGAGAGAAAAAAAAACAATAAAAGGACAAATAAAATGTTCAGAAGATTTTCGAGGTATTCAACCTTATGACTTCCTGTTTACATATATATGATACAAATAAATAAAATATATAATAAAATAAAATATATAATAAAATATAATGAAACTTATCATGTAACTAAATGTAATCATCATATAATAATGTAATAATGTAATAATATAAATAAATGATAAAAGTATAAAATTAAAAGCTAATAAATACATCAAGTACTAAATAATATAAATTAAAATATAACACAGTGGAACTAAATATGAGATAGCCAACATTTAAAAGTAAAAGAAACAAGAGAAAAAAAAGAGAAGAAATAAGACAATATATTAAATAAATATAGGTTAAACAATATTCGATGTTCATACAGAAAAATATATAACGTAAAGTAATTTATTTAATGTCAAAAATGTAAAAATAATGTAAAATGTAAAAATAAAATAAAAGATAATATAATCTTAAAATCAACCTATAATAATTTTTTAAAAGTCAGTTTTTTATAATGTCAAAATGTATATAATGTCAGTATTTTTATAGTGTCAAATAAATAAATTAAATTTAAATAAATTATAAAAAAATATTATCATAAGTCAAATATATTAAATAAAAATGTAAACTAAAAATAAATGCATTAAAATAGAGTATTATATAAAATATTAAATAAAAGTATTATATACAATTATTTAAAGATTTTTACAGAATAATGATAAAGAATTTTACTTTCTTATATCTATACTTAAATTATTCCAAAGTCTTGGTCCGAATGTAATTAAGGTATTATTCATATAATTATATTTAAAATTAGGTTGAATAAAATCACAGTTACTCCAGGTATTAAATCTTTTTTTAGATGTCAATGTAAAATGATTTAAAATAATAGGATGGCACAATTTATTGAATATTTTATACATTTAAATATATATATATAGAAGTAATTATATATATATAAATATATTATAATTACTATTATTTTACAGATACAGATACAAATACAACTAGAAATTATTATTATTATATAAATGTATTCACGTATAATACTTATATACCGTATCAATGTTTACATTAGCTATCACGTATTCTAACCATGTAACTTATTAATGTTAACATAATTTGTATTATATTGAATACAATATTATCCTTTTTTATTTTGATATTATATTATTTATTAAATACACCTTTATGACATATAAATTAACAATAAATAATAATATAAAATCATAAAATAAACATCATTATAATAGAATACAAAACATATGTTTTGTATATATATATAAAATAATAATGTAGCAATGGAATAAGTATAACAAGATTATATATAACAAGAGTATACGTATATATTTGAGTATTCCTTGACGCAACATATTCGTTTTCCTACTAACAATAATGGTAATACTATTGACTTAGTTTTATCTTAAGCTGATTCTAATTTAATTTCATATCCCACTCAAAGTTCTATAATATCTAATCACTTTTCCATTTTATTTGATTTGAACTTGCCGGTGACACAAATTAATCGACCTTCTAGATCGTTTCGGAAAATCTCCTCTATTGATAAACCAATATTTGTTAACCCTGTATTCCATCAACTTAACAACATTATATCTTATGGTTTTTCTACACTTTTTGATTCTTTTAATTTGGCATTAGTATAACCTAGTAATAACCTATCTCATTCGCTTGATATTTTTGCACCCTCCATTACTCTGATCAACCGAACTTATTCTAAGTCTCCCTGGTTTAATATTGAGCTTATTAAACTAACTCTATGATTTTACTCCTCGTACGCGAAGTGAACGCCTATAACGCAGAAATAGATGTACTCAAATAAATACCTGGAACACCCACCTTGTCTTGTCTACATTAATTACGTAACCTAGTATACTCATTACATAATATATATATATATATATATATATAACTTATTAATATATGTGTATTGTGTATAGATGTAAAATTACGTATGATACTCATGTGTCAACCATAAGGTTATATATATAGATTATAATATACATATACAAAATATAAATGATTTATAATATTAAAATAGAATTAAAAATTAAAAATCGACAAATATTATCAAAATACAAAATTTAGATTTTATAAATATTTGTTTATAATTGTTAGTAAACAATATAAATAGAATACTAAAGTTATTATTATAATAACAAACGCACGTAATACTCTTCAATATACGAACTTGTATTATCGTCTTCAAGTTTAATTTGCTTTAGGAACACCTTACTCTAGTGTTAAAGTTAGTCAATAATAAATTAATATATTATATACCTATATATATATATATATATATATATATATATATATATAAATACATGAATAATATTCATTGCATATTCGCTTATTTCGATTATTAATCACTATAAGATAAACCCAAGGATATATATGCAAATATTAATATTTCATTAATGTATTGTACTTATAGGTACATGTATATATATATATATATATATATATATATATATATATATATATATATATATATATCATTTAATTCTATATCATTATATATAGTGATATCACAAATGGAAGTTTTAATATAATTATAATATATTACATTACTTATAATATATGTACACGTATTGTTTATATATGTACTTGTACAATAGTAACCTATATAGACGAGGACTACATACATTAAAATAATATATTACATATGTTAATATGATGTGAACTTTACCAGTGTATATGCTATTATTACACATAATAATTATTACAAATGACAGAAATATATTATTTTAATGTATGTAGTCCTCATCTATTCATTCACATATTGATTATTTATGATTAATTTCGTATAATTAGTAAGAGTTAATATTATATTCATTTTTTTGTTAATATAAAAAACAGATAACAATGGTTACTAATTTAAAGGATTTTAATACAATATAATTGATCAGGTTATCGGTTTGACGGCTTGGACATTTAAGAAATATAAACGCTCAAATAAGTAGCCATTTTATATTATTTGTATTCAGTGATAATCTAGTATGGTCATAGAGTTAAAGAGAAAGTTTCTCTTTAGCTCTATGAGTATGGTAATGGGTCTTTGGATACGCCTCTAAATTAGATACGTACCAACACGTACGACATATTTACGTTGATATATATAGATTTATATATTTTTATACATGTATATACATATATATATATATATATATATATATACATACTATGCGGTCAGGGTCCCGGTTACTCACATCCGTCGTATGTTACTATTGTAATCTTAATTTTGATGATTTCGTAGTAGGTTTCCTATAAGGGTGTGTTTATCGGTCAGACACTAGTGGTGCACTGCATGCAGTCGAGACACTTGTATTCACTGCATGTAAAACATAGAAACTATAGTTTTAGACATTATAGTTTTTCTGTTCTATAGAAACTGCAACCACTATTTACTTGACCCACCCTACTAATGGTAGAAAATACACTAGTTGTGTATACCTATCGCTATAGTGTGTGTTTCGTTAAACAGAAATATCTGACTCTCATTTATGTAAAATTCTATAGCTTTGTTTATTTGTTGAACGCACTCAAAATAAGCCCATGAACGGAGTCATCAATATAAGTTACAATTGCTATTTTTTGGTATGCGCGAATTTATTATTATAACAAATTAAATTGAAGTTATGTATGAATATAAGTACTTGCAAAGTTTCTCTACTATACCATTTTAGTGCGTATAGGGTTTATCATATATATTATATATATATATATATATATATTATATAATAAATATCACATATGTATCTATATTTTCGGTAACTTCTTCTATTAACTTTAACATTAAAAACCAATCGAAGAAGTTCGTCCACTGCGTTAATCGGTTCGTCCTCTGATTGGATGGTAGAGATGAGACAGATAGCCGCATGTCCCGACTTCCAGGCGGTGATGTTGTGCATGATCAAAGAGGGATATTCGTTCAGACGCGAGGACCTAGTGGCAGACACGCTCAGAAACGTGCTGAACTCGACTTGCGTGGTCATAGATAGGCCGGTGCTGGAGTAGGGGGCGTGTTAGTGACGTTGGAGGGGTGTTACCGGGGGAGGAGCTAGTGGTCGAGTGTGGCGGGATACAGCGCGCATCCGGAAGTCGGGACATGCGGCTATCTGTCTCATCTCTACCATCCAATCAGAGGACGAACCGATTAACGCAGTGGACGAACTTCTTCGATTGGTTTCGGCTTGACCTCTGGTGCCTGGGGTAGCTTCTTCCGGTGACTACGAGTTGGTCGATGACTCCTTCTGTTAGTGGGCGTGATGGTGGGCGTTTTTACAAGTGGTAACGGATGTGTAATAGGTATTTAAGTAAGACGTGTGTGCGGCCCATGTGTGCACCATCGATGTAAATAAAAGTTTTATTTACATCGATGGTGTGCACACTGTGCGCGCGTGTGTTAAGGCGGTTTTATATTGCATTTTTTGTTAAATAATACACATACTCATTAGGGCATAATGCACATATGGAAATATAATCATTAGAAAGTTAAATCTGAAAAAAAATTGAAATTCATATATTGGGCGCAGAGCGTAATTGCCTAGACATTTTACATGGGAGAGATAGCAATTTTAACATGGTGTGGATAGCAATATACTTAAAATGTATATATTAGTACCTTATATGTGTCAGTTATTAATAATAATTTATACCAGTAATAATACATATAAATAACAACAAATTTAAGATTCAAATAATTTTTTTTTTAATCTATATAAAATTCATGGCAATTCCTAGAATAATTTTCAACATATAAATTTTTTTGCTTTTTTTGTATTTTTTCTACACAATTTTAAAATATAATTAATGTAATACACAATATACCAATATTATCAATATATGTGACACTATTTTTATACATTTTAAAAAATAAAATGATCAATAAAGTATATATTATGATATTTTTTTGTAAAAAAAATATAAAATTGGTATGTCTATAAAAAAATGTACTGATATTTTTAATAATTTTTTTACGTGTTATTAATCTAATACATAATTTTTGTTCTACAAAAATTATTTACGAAGTTTTGATCATAGATTATATTTAAAAAAAAAATAATAAAATGTATTAATTTGTATCAATTAATATATAAATATACTGATTTTTGATCATAACTTTTTTTGTAATAAAAATTTAAAAAAAATTAAGATAAAAGTTATATTAAAGAGCTTTTTAAAAATATAAATTAAATTAATTTTAGATAAAAAAAAATTATACAAAAAAAAAAATTAATTTTTTCCAATATTGGGTAGAAATTCTGATAATTTTGTTTATAATGTTACATATTTATATATAAACATATATAATAAATATAGTCTGTTAATTTAATTAAAAAATATTCATTATTCAATGAGTTATGGTCTAATATGTATTATGTATTATAAATTAATTAAAACATGCATAATTCTTATCTACACCATGTAAAATTGTTACCATATTTTTTTGCACATTTTTGATCATAATTTTTTTTTAAATACAAATTAAAAAAAACTAAGATAGTAGTTACATTGTAGAATTTTACAACCTTTCTAATGATACTAATTTTATTATAATAGCATCAATATACAAAATCTCATTCTCATACCTATATTATGGTTTAATAAATATAAATAGTGTTTACCAATATCAATTAATGTCAGTAATTTGGAGGATGACATTAATTTTGTACCAAAATCTATTTTAAACTGTGATGAATTTCTTAATTTCATAGTTAACGATTAAATATAGGTAATAGTAGGCCTACGTATAAATATAAATAATAACTGAAATGAAAGTGAAATAGAATATGACAGTTGTTATATAAACAAACTTTACGCGCATGCGTATTCTAGCATTTTATTATTTATAGGTAATAAAAGGTTTTTGTTGTTTACAAATTTTTAATCGAATTACGCTCGGTAACTACAAAATTATGTGTAATTTAGTTATTACCAAATTGTTTATCGTATAATTTCCATTAAGATTCGTACCAGCCATTAATATTTTTTTTTAAGATCCGCCTTACTGTACGTGTGTGTATACCGTAAATAATACATCACCACTAGAACTTTATAGACAGAATTAGATTTTTAATTAGTAGATGTTAATTTCTATATTAACTTATTAAACATATTTACCCACATATACGCACCGAAATCATCACCTAGATATTAACTCCTAACCCATAACCTCGATATTAAATCCTAACCCATAACCTCGATATTAACTCCTAACCCATAACCTAGATATTAAATCCTAACCCATAACCTAGATATTAACTCCTAACCCATAACCTCGATATTAACTCCTAACCCATAACCTCGATATTAACTTCTAACCCATAACCTCGATATTAACTCCTAACCCATAACCTCGATATTAACTCCTAACCCATAACCTCGATATTAACTCCTAACCCATAACCTCGATATTAACTCCTAACCTCAACACGTGCGCTAACACATTACCTAGATAACAATATTTCGTAATGGCGAATGTATAACCATTACTATTTAAATACGCTAGGTGATCATCTTGTCCTAACTTATTTACAGTGTAGGGTTATTTACGACGATGGTCTTATTTTAACACCGATTTAATTTACAAATGTGTACAGCGTGACGATAATATATACGATAAAAGTAATTAAAGTAATACTTAGTACATACAAGTGTACAGACACGTATGCATTATACAAGTGTATAAGTGTGTACATTGTACAAGTGTATAAGTGTGTACATTGTACAAGTGTACAACGTGGCGACAACGAATATACTTGAAAGTCATATATCGTGAAAAATGAGGTAATTGTGTAGTTTGTGTTCGAATTCGGTAGTTGATGGGGTAATGGTGTCGAGTTAAGGATGGAGGGAGATGATTCTAGAGGATGCTGGCATAGACAGTTTAGATACACTTCCTGTGTACTGCAGCCTAAGGGGGTATCATCTAGAACCCTATAGGGTTAGGTAGGGTTCCCTATAGGGTAAAGTAGGGTCGTAGGTTGCGAGGGGGCATATGTAATGTTATTAGAAGATAAAGGTAGTCGGGTTGTTTAGTTAATAGAGAGGATTATGTAAATGAAGAGTATTTTAAATTGAGAAATTTTAAGGTGGATATGTATTTATCAAATTCTTTTTTACTAATTTTGTTAATATGGATGCCTAGATATTTGATTGTAGCGGAAGGAACGAGTAGGGCATGACCTAGGTACATTTGAGGGAATATTGTGGTGGGAGAGGGGTGTTCGGAGGTGAATAATTCATAGCGTACAAGTACATTATACATAGTGTACACCATACATTGAATGGTATACATTGTATACCGTACATTGTACACCTAACAGTGTATACCGTGTACACACCGTGCGTACGTGTGTACCCACGCACGTGTGTTTAGATAATCGTGTATCACATGCTGCTGAAACCACGTGGTGCTAGGTGCAGCCGCACTAACGACAGACTGTTCCGTAGTCGTGGAAGTCTGCTTCTGTTCATTTTCAGCTTTCTTTTTGATATCATATTTCTTCTTCTGTTCCATTTCAGACTTTTTCTTAAGTTCCAATTTAGCTTTAAGTTTCAGTTCCGTTTTCGCGAGTTCAATCTCACGCGCTATCTCGTGTTGCTTTCTTCATCATTTTGTCGGAATTGTTGGGTAAGGTATTTCGATTACGTAATTTGACGTCATTACATATAGAATAAAATAGTCATTTATTGAGTGAAGTAAATTTTAGTTTTTTTTCTTTCTTTTTTAATGAATGATAAAAAGTAAGAACAACAATATAAAATTTACTTCACTCAATATATATATATATATATGTATATATATATACACACTATGGTACGAAGCAGTCATTATACAGCAAACACATGTATATTACACATCTATAGCATATCATATAGTTATCAATATTCGCACTCTATAGAGTGTATATATACTTGCACACAGAACATGCTATCCCTACTGCGACTACCGTGAAACCATATATATATATGTGTGTGTGTGAATGAATGGTTAAGGGGGTTTCTCACGTTGAAACCACAAGGACTATAGCCTATAGACTTATTATATAGCCTATTATATATAATGAGTGTTTTCTATCCTTAGTTATTTATGGGTTCTATTTATTTGTGTAGTTATTGATTTACATACTTGTATTTATAGATATAATCACTACAGCATACCTATATATATAGCTACATCTATTGTGGAACCCCCTTATCAGTTTTAAGCTTATCGATCAAAAGTTTCGATTAAAATCCCATTACCCCATTACCTCTATTACCCTATTTAGTAGAATTCGTTAAAACAATGGATGCATTCAACACGCTGAATCGAGATAGATACGAGAGCAGATTCCAAAGGATATTAGAGCAATTTGATTATAAGTAAACACTTCATCTAAATTCGTGGATTGGAAGAAAGAATTGCACCAACATAAAATATTATAAACACATAGTACGCAGAAATAATAGCACATATCAATGATGTCAATCTACACGTGATTATAACGTATCACTATATGTTTAACAAGTATCCCCGGATGGGGTAATCTTAGACTGGGGTAATCTCAGTCTGGGATAATCTAAGACTGGGGGTAATCTCAGACTAAGGTGATATCATACTGGAGTAATCTCAGACTGGGGGTAATCTCAGACTGGGGTAATCTAAGACTGGGGGTAATCTCAGACTAAGGTGATATCATACTGGAGTAATCTCAGACTGGGGGTAATCTCAGACTGGGGTAATCTCAGACTGCCACATTGGTATCAGATCGTGTTCGGGTAGTTACGAATAAAAAGTCTCAGATATTATCAATGATAGATCGTACCATCAGTACCCCCTACTTTACCCCTACTGTACCCCTAATGCATAAACATTACTTCACCCTCCCGCTATGATGTAACAGTTATTATTAGGTTACCTATTAGGTTACCTACATATAAGAATGATTTAACTTTCTAAAATCAAATCATGCGCAGTCAATGTTTGAAATTTGTCGTTCGCACAATGTGATACGATCTCGGACGGCTTTC